>VZRS01011109.1:983188-1080151 GCA_013398055.1 Ifrita kowaldi
CTTTCTCTTTTAATTCTGTTAGTAATAAAACAGTTTCTTTGTATCAAAAATGTTTAAAGTTTGTGCCTGCTTTGTTTCTGTTTCTTTTAATTTTTTATCTCACACAGAAAAATCGGTAGGTAATCCGTGTTCCAGGCCAGAACCACTACACTTTTTTTAGTGTTTCTGCCCGGTTTGCAAATTCAACCCGCTACAACCCCCCACTGATTGAAGATATCTCTGAGTTTGTGGGAAGTGTAAGCAGGGCCGTTGTCGGTCTTGATTTGTTCAGGGATGCCCAAGGTGGCAAACACCAGGAGGAAGTACTTGATGGCATCTTTGGCTTTCTCTCCCACGTGGGTCGAAGCAAACACCGCTCCTGAAAATGTGTCAATGGACACATGTATATAGTTTTGCCTTCCAATTGCCGGATAGTGGGTCACATCCATCTGCCACAACTGGCAGCTGTTGAGTCCTCAGGGGTTAACCCTGGAGTCCGATGATGGAATCTGGTGCTGCTGGCAGTTGGGGCATGTGGCCACTATCGCCCTCGCCTGGTCACACGGTAGGTGGAACACACGCATGAGGGCGGGGATGTTTTGGTGATAGAAGCTGTGGCTCATTTTGGCTTGCACAAAGATGTCAGGGACGTTTGCATTTTGCACAGGCATGGCCTGGGCATCTGCGCTTTGATTTCCCTCCACGATGGGCCCTGGAAGGTTGGTGTGTGACCTTACATACATTGTGTGGAATGGTTGCTTCTGGTGGGAGAGGAGGCAGATTAACCTTGAAAGCAGATGGTGTAAATTTGGGTTTGACACCTCTTTTAGCAAGGAATGTTCGGCCCTAGCAACTACACCGGCTACATGAGCTGAATCAGTGACCAGATTAATTGGGTCTTTGAACCTCTCAAAAGCTCTTGACAATGGCTGCTAGTTCAGCGATTTGTGGGGATCTTTCAACAATGTCGACATCAGACTCCCACTTCTATGTCATTGGAGCCCTCCAAGTCATGACTGACTTGTGGGATCCCCCGGAGTCATCAGTAAAAATGGTCAGGGCCTTTAGAGGAGTTTTGCTTTGAAGTGATTTTAGGGCTAAATGGAAAGTTGAATTAAACAGCTTATGGCTAGGTTTGTGAATGGAAATTTGGCCCGTGTAGCTGTCAAGGGCGAACTGGAGGTGCTCTGGAGCAAATGGTCCAGAACCTCTGTAGCGAATGGGAGGTAGATGCATGTAAAATCACACCCCACAAGGGTGCAGAGGTGTGTCCTGGCCTTAATGATGAGCTGAGCCATCAGCTCTTGTGGGGTGGTGATTGGCTTGACTGGTTGATGTTGGAGGAAGACCCGCTCAATGATGAGGAGTGGGTCCTTCAATGTCATGTCCCACTGGAAAATCAAGGCATGGAGCCTGGGTGACTTACCCAGCATAATGAGGTGAAATGGAAGAGTAGGGTAAGTGTGGTGCGCCTGCCGGGAAGATAACGCTTCCTGGACCTTGATGATGGATTCCTGGGCCTCTGGAGTGATGATGCGCAGCGAGTTGAAGTCCTCACTGCCTCGGAGGAGATTGAGGAGCAGCGCGAGGTCCTCTGTCGTGATCCCCAGCAGTGGACGTACCCAGTTGATGGACCTGCAGAGCCGGTGGAGGTCGCAGAGGGTCCTCGGATCGTTCTTGATGATGAGCGGCTGGGGTATGACGGTCCGCTTGCCAATCTGGAGTCCCAGGTAGGTCCAAGGGTAGGTTCGCTGAACTATATCCTCACAGATTTCAAATCCGGCTTCTTCAATGGTTTTCATAGTCTTTGCCAAGACAATGTCCAAATAGAACTGGTCCTGGGTGCAGATTAAAATATCGTCCATGTAATGGACTATTACGGCGTCTAGGAAGGTCTTTCTAATGGGGGAGAGGATGTGGGCCACGTACCACTGGCAAATGGATGGGGAGTTTTTCATCCCTTGAGGGAGGACTCGCTAGTGGTACCATCTTAGAGGGGCCTGCCTTTTCAGGGATGGGACTGAGAACGCAAATCTTGGAGCATCTTGGGGGTGGAGAGGGATGTTAAAGAAGCAGTCTTTGATGTCAATGACTGTGAGTTTCCAGTCGTGCAGCAGCATGGAGGGTGAGGGCAGGCCAGGCTGCAAGGGACCCATGTCTTCAATGACCTCATTAATTTTACAGAGGTCATGGAAGAGTTACCACCTATCTTTGCCAGGTTTCTTAATAAAAAAGGCAGGGGAGTTCCAAGGACTATTAGGTGGCTCTATGTGGCCCTTGGCTAGCTGCTCCTCCACCAGGGACTCAAGAGCGGCAGTTTTTCTGTCGGAAGGGGCCACTGGTCCATCCACACTGGATTTCGTCGGTCTTCCAGGTGAGTGGTGGGGTGGCGCGCTCTGCAGTGGCTCCAACTAAAAATCCCGGGATGGAGATGGGATTTATAGGCGAGTCCCCCATTGAGACAAGAGGTCTCTGCCCCACAAAGTGATGCCTGACCTTATCACATAGGATCTGATGGCGGCGATTTGACCCTCCAATCTCCCTACAATGACGTGATCTCTGCTACACATGGAGACTGCAGTACCTCCGATCCCCGAGATGACCCCGTTCCCGGAGTAAGTTCCCAGTCCTGTGGCCACTCGGAGCGGGCGATGATGGTGACATCCACTCCGGTGTCTGCCATCCCTGGAAGATAGAGCTTAGTACCCCTATTAAGCAGGCCACACGCTACCATTGGTCTATCTGGGCCCACAACTTCAACCCAGAACACCCTGGGGTTCTCTGGGACACAGTCTAGGCAAGGTGGTAAGAGGAAATATTGTGCAATTGCCGTTCCCCGGTACAAAAACCAACGTGGCTCATTGCATGCAACAGTCACGAAAATTTCATTGCCTGGGCTGATGGTTTGTATCTCTGGGGTGATGTAAAGTTCGTCAGGCCCATTATTTCCATTACCAGTTATTAAAATGTCTCTTGGGCCATCCGGGGGCCCAGATTGTCCTGTGGGGATTTTGCACATGCTCTCATCATCAAACTGAATAGAAAGGGCACTCACCAGCTGCCATCAGGTTCCCACCTGGATCTGTTGGAATGCTTCAGAGACCCGGAGCTCCTGGTCCGCATAGGTGTAATCTGGGATTATCTCAGAGACTCTGGGGCAGCAGGCAGGGCAGAGCGGGATGGCTTGGCATTTGATGTCATCGTGCAGGGCCATCCCGCACTCTGCTGGCCGTTTCCCGAGTGGCGTGGGTGGTGGTGTTGGCAAGTTGGGCAGTCCGATGGTGCACGTCCCACAGGTCGCTGAGGGTCCTTTATAACACAGTGTTCTTGGCAGTCCTTAATAAAGTATCCAAACTCCCCACAGTTAAAGCATCTTTGTTTTACCTTGGATGATGCCACCAAGGCTTCAGCCACCCCTTTTGAAACCGCCATTGCTATTGTGTCCTCAGTAGATGTTAACTTGGCACAGGCCTCAATCATCTGGTCTGTTGTAGTCTCACACTCTCTCTCTTACACTCTGTATTCGCATTGTCCATAGCCAAGTTCCGCAGCAGTTCCCTGCGGGCCTCTGCATTCTCGACCTGCCTCTTGATTGAACCCTTTAGGTGGTCAGTAAATTTAATAAATGATTCTTCTGTGCCTTGTTTAACATTGGAAGAATTTAGGGTGGGAGTGGCATTATCTGGTGCTTGAAGCAGCGCTGCCTCTGCTGCTTTTTTAATGTCCCTAAGGACAGCCTTGGGGAGGTCTTGGGGGCACTCAAAGTTACCTTCTCCGCTTAGGCACTCGATGTTTAAATGAGCCCTAGCACCGTCTCTTCTGTAAGATTGTATGAGCCCCTTTAACTGTTTCTTCCAAGTTCTCTCCCAAAGCGTATATTCTGCAGGAGAGAGGAGGCACGACATCATGTTTTTAATGCCATGAGGTACTAGGGTATGCACGGAGAAGGTAACCTGGAGCAGGTTCTTAAAGTATGGTGACCTCCAGCCATAATCCTTGCCGGCCTTGCAGAGCTCCTTAAACTATGTGTAGGGAATGGGCTCCCAATGAGGATTCCTCCCCCTCTTGTAAATAACTGGGGCGGCATATGGCGTGATCTTATTTGCCAGCACCCAGTTACCGTCCCTGGCTGCTCGTTTCCTCACCCCCGTCCAGTGATCCTCAGACCCAGCGTCAGAATCTGAGGAGGCACTGCTCTCCTCCTCCGAGGAGGAGGGAGAGTGCCCGGCAGGGGTGCGGGGTTTCGGCAAACCGGAGCTGCCTGATGTTGTGCAGCAGTGGATGCCAAGATGGCATCCTTCCAGTTGCTACCATGACCACTTCTGGTCCTGGTAGCGTGGGAACTGGAAGTGGGTTGGTTCCCAGGGGCGGAGACACCAATAGAGGGGGTGGGAACACAGGAAGGAGAGGTGGGGTCTGTGGCCAGAATGGGATTCCTGGTGGAAGGGGAGGTCCTGATGCAGACACACCCAATGACACAGGGGAGGAGCTGGGAATGGAGGAGGGGCCAGGCGCAGTGACAAGTGCAGGAAAAGGCGGCGGGGGGCCGTGAGTTTGTGAAATGGCCGCTGGTGCCACATGGCCGGTGCCATTTTGTGTGGCCGGGGTGAGGGTGGGAAAACTTGGAACAGAGAGAGACAAGATGGAGGGGCTGGCCATGTTGCCGACACCATCTTGGGGGATAACCAGGGGTGACACAACTGGATATGAGGGCATAGGTAGGAGGGTTAGGGAAGAGCCTGGGACAGCATGGCCAGTGCTGTCCTGGGAAGGGAACAGAGGAGATCAGGAGATGTCAGGGAGACGGCAGCAACCCTGCGCCCTTGGGTGGGATCTGTCTCCTGATCTCTCCTGAGGCAGGGAAGAGAGTTCAGGGACGCGAGGAGAGGAAAGTGGTGAAGGGGTTTTTACAACATTCCCTGAACAATCCCCAACACCCCCAACAGCTTCTACTAGGTTGTAAAACAAATAACCTTTTCCTGACATAAACAACTAATGAACAAAGCGCTTTAAATAGTTAAATAGCCAATGAACAAAATGCTTTAAATCCCCCCCAGAAAGACAAAAATTTCCCCAAACAAGGTCTCCCCTAACTTGGAGATAATCTTCCCGCTGGGGATGGGTCAACTCAGCCCCGATCTCCGCGCTCTTCTCAACACCCAAGATAAAAGGGAGTTAACAGAAAAGGATAGAAAAGTGACCCAAAACACACAGCTCACCAAGGGGTCAATGAAAAGTCTGAGGGTGGTCTGTCGATCCTTGACTGGTCTGTCGATCCTTGACTGGTCTTCTCTCCCTGAGAAGGTTGCCGGTTGCCCCTGGGATCACCCTGATAAAACTCAGGGGTCTCTCCTGGGAAGTGGCTGCGCCAAAAGTGGCTTAGCTTCAAACGGCGAAAAACTGCTGGAGACGCCTCCAGGGATGTGTGGTAACAGTCCCTGTTTAGGTGCCACTTGTCGCGGCAGCTGCAGTGCCGGATAGTGAGGTGCCGCGACCTTCCAAAAACGTCTCCAAGGCAAAACCGCTTGGCAGGACCACCACACACTCACACACACGTACACATACACACACATGGATAGCTCCAGAAAATGGGTTGACGACAAAGATGCAGGAAGGGTCCTCGTATGGGGCTTCACGGGAGGAGTTTATTGCGGCCACTCACGTGAAGGAGTCCAGGGACAAAGACAAATAAGATTGGAGGGTCCAGGTTTAAATATGGGAGCAGAGGGAGCATCAGAGACAAATGATCTGAGGGCATGGGGGCAGTACACAGGCAGGACTGGGGTATGGGAGCCAATGGGGAAACTCTGAGAGAGTGGCAATGGGGCAAGGGCCAATGGGGGAACAGGGAGTGGAGAACCTTCTAGGGCAGGGGCATATTAGGTAACAAGGGGCACGGAGGCCAACGGGCCAACCGGGGAAGCAGAACTGGGGTACAGTAACATAGCAAAAGAGAGCATCCTGGGGGGAAGCCTTTTTTTCTCCCTAACTTGGAGAGGATCTTTGGTACTGGGGACTGTCCCACCATTGGACACTCTTTGTCCCTAGTACTGCAGGCCTACCGGCCTCCACATCCAGAAAGGAAATTCAGCTTTTGATTGCTGGGTTTGGATTTATTTATGCTAATTTCTATTTATGACGTGGTTTCAACAGCTGGGATTCTGAAGACACTGTGACATGGATTAACTTTCATAATCCGATAGCAGTATTTAATATTATTTGTTAATTGATTGTTTCCTTTTTCTGTTATTCTTTAAAATACAGCTTTATCTGGTTTTATTTTATTTTTAAATCTAATAAAATCTCAGGACTGTTGGAGTTAGTTTTTTGTATTATCTCTTACTGCCAGGTATGCTTGATTAAAATCCACTGAAGTTGACAGGAAGTTTTTGATAGACGTTGGATGTCTCAGTGGCATATTGGCTGCCCCCTGTGATGCCCAGGGAGTGCTGAGCACAGGTGTCCAGCCAGGTGGACCACACCAACCCATGCTCTGCGGAGGCCTGGGGATGTCAAACTTGCCAACTGCAGTCAAAACCACAACATTCTCTTGTCCTTCTCCAGTGTGCATTAATGGTCTTTTCATTTTACATTGGGATGTTTTTTCTGGAAGGTGGGAATAACCCTGGGGTGGCAAGGGAGAGGGTATGAAACCTGCAGTGTCTCTGATCTCAAGGGGTTTGAGGGGTGGGCACCCCAAGAGCCCTCTGAGTTAGAAGAAGCCTCCCAGGCTCTCTGGTCTGTGCCTATGACTTTCCTGGTCTTCCTGCCTGACCTCAGGCTGAGCATGTTCTGAAGCACTCCTGAGTGTTGTGTTCTGCAGGTTCAATTGTCACTGTTCGGGGCTGATTTTTCCCAATTGCATCTCTGGGCTAGGAAAAATCACATGGCTCTTTAGTAGCCAAAACCTAAAAAGCAGGGGAGAGAATAAAGCAAGTCTCTTAATAAAATGTTTGTAAGTACAGGCAACCTGCAGAGTAAAGTCAACGGGTCCCTCCAGTGCTGAAAGCACAAGAATTTCCTGTGGCGGGGTGAGAGCTCTGCTGCTCAAATGTTATGCTGGTTCAGTGCTTCTCCCCTTGTGCATCTCCAGCAGATGCATCTTTAACAGCTTCTGATCAGGCAGGAGGTTAGAAACTCTCATTTGCTGCTTTCTTTGTCTCAATGCATTAACCAGTTCACCAACACTTATTATCAAGGTTTTCCCTGAAACACAGACAACTTAGCTTTCTTCTGTGACAACAGAACCGCCAGATTAATACTCTGCTTTTTCTTTATGTAAAATCTTGTAATATACAAAGCCACTGTACTATCACAATTTTTATGAAAGCAGCCTTTCAGGCTGCATGTAATGTGTGTGGGATTTGGGGTTTGTTAGGTTTTGTTCGTGAAGCACTCAGAGGACTACCCGGTGTATGTAAACACTTTTCAAGATCACTTCAGGTCTTTGGGAATGAAGCTGCTAGAGAATAGTCTGGCCTAAAGGGATCAGCTTTGAAGAGCTGTTGCTGTAAGGTGGGGGGCTGTGGGAAGTCTTCCCAGGGGGTGGATGTAGAGAGAAGCTGGGTGTGGTGCACCCCCCCAGCAAGTTCTGTTACCTCAGTGCAGAAGTGGAAGAGTGACCTATGCCATCCTCTAAAAAGGGAGGCTGAAGGTCTGTGCTGAAGGATTTGGTTTTCTGTAAGATACATGGGTGGCTGATTCCATGTCAGTGTCCCTTCTAGACATGGACCTTGAGCAAATACCCAAGGTGAACTGCCTCTATCATTCTGTTCCCTCACTGACACTCCCCAATGAGATGCTGCTCTCACAACCCTTACCTGTTTTAAATCCTTGAGGATATGTGGGCTGGATGTGCTCAATATGAGATTTTTCTGTCCTGCCTCTGCTTGCAACACTTAGAAGTCGATGCTGAAGGGACAGTGTGCACTCAGTGCTCCTGGGTGTCCAGGTCCTCATGCAATGGAGTCACTGAAAATGGTAGAAATTTCTATTGTCACGGTGGGCTGCTCATGTAGCTGTGGTAGCAGGTATTCCAGAAGGTGCTACTCTGCTTTATCTCACTTGAGATCTGTAAGCAGCCTGTGCAATTAAAAGACAAAAGATGAAACAGCTGTCAGTAGTGCAGAGCACCAGCCTTCTGCAAGGCACTTGGAGTTAAGAAAGTAAAGAAGCATCTGTCCAAGGTTTAACTTTCAAAATGAGATGGCATTGGGAAGGTTATGCAGGAGGAAGCAGATACATAGCTGAGTGTGCAAGGATTAAAAAAAGAAAAAGAAATAAGACTGTTGCACCTATCACTTTAAGGATTTCAGGCAGCCCTAGCAAAATTCTGGACAATATTAAGGAACGTGTTGCATTTAATAGGAGAACATTTGATTTTCTATCATGTAAAAAGCTTTTAAATCCAGAAGATTCCTTATGGTAGAAATGTAGCTCTGCCCTGATTAATTTCTTATTTCTCAAGTTCTTACAAAATGCTGTATAGTTAAAAATCCAGTGTTTTTAGAGATTATAGTAATGAGGTTTAGATCCTTTTCCAGTTTATCGATAAAACGCCACATTAAATGTAAACAGTATTATGTTTCATTATGCAGTTCTGGATAGCTCTCACTCAAACATATATTGAAGTAGACTAAAGAGGGATATTTTTGTAATGTAGATTTATTGCAGTGCAGAATAAAGTGCTGCTTCTCAGTTGCAGGTATTTCTGGCATTCTAGTTAAAAGTGTCAAAATAAATGATTAGATTTAAATTACCCAGTAGCAGCTCTGCTAACCCCATCCCAATATAAAAAAGTAAATACTTAAAGTGTAAGAGACAAATCCAACAGAATCCTCCTGCTGTGTCATTAATTTTGTCCCAATTGCTGAGACATTTGTAAGTGTTGCTCCGTGTCTACAATACAGAGGAGGGAAAACAAGGATGCTTTTAGTCTGAGGGCTGCAGCAGGAAAGGCCGTGAGTTGTCCTTCCAGGGGAGAAGCAGGGAAGTCACCAGGTAAGGATTTAATTCCATTGTCCCCAAACCAGACCTCCGCAGGGTCAAGGCAGAGCCCCGCATCCTGCGTGCAGCTTGCTGGCTCCTTAACACAGTTCTCAGTGATTCCAAAGGAAAGGGGACCTGGAATGACTCTGGGTTTTGCCTGCATTGAATTGGGATCTCTGTTGTGAATCATGTGCTTGATTTTTACTCCTGTGTGTGAGTGGAAGTTCTGACAGTGGCAGGGGGTGTGGGGTGGCAGTGCCTGTCTCGGGGAGTAGCGAGCAGGGAGCCCATCACAGGGACACACTCAAAGTGAACACTGTGTTCAAAGTGCTCCTTTGTGGGCAGAGCTTGCCCAGCTGGAAAGGGGGTTTTGGTTTGATGTGTAGAGCCCAGATTTGAGGAGACCTGTGCTTTGTTTGCATTTTTAGTCTTTTGAGGAGAGCAGAAAGAGCACCAGGTAGACTGCAGAGAAAGCAAAAGAAAAATAGTTTGAATTATAAGCCAGTAGCATCATTTTAAGGTGAAAAGCTCTAAATGTTTTCCTTTAATTTTGACTTCTCTTTCACCACAATAATCCAAAGGCATTAGAAATATTGTTTACCTAAACCAACACTGTGCTAAAGAGAAACTAATTCTCTGGTGAAAGGTTGTGACACAGCTAAATCTGCAATGAGAATTGCCAGGTCCTTGCACTGGAAAATAAGCAGGGAGAGCAGAGGTGAGGCTCTCCTGCCTGACATTCTGGTGGGGAGTCTCATGGCTAGGGAGATCAAAGGCCTCCCCGGGTGGTCCAGGTGTGGCAGGGGTGATCTCCTCTGCATCTGGAACTTGACTCTGGAGAAAAACGCATTGGTCTGGTTTCAATTACATGTGTGGAAAGTAGAAGTGGATGATATTCTATGAAAATTCAATAAACCTTGAGAACAGCAGCAAGGCTGGTATCTGTAATTTAAAATAATGGATATCAAGAAATTGTTTCTCATTTATCTTTACTGCTGAGTTTCAGAAGCACCAAAGAGACTTCATTAGGCTTTTTTTAAAAAATAGCTTCATTTATCTCAATCAATGATGGGTTCTAGAGGTGGCTGACTATTATGTTTAATAATACACTGGATAAAAAATATCCCTGTCCTTTCGCGTTTTTTGACATATGTGGAAAGAATATATGAAATCTGTTCTCAGTGGGAGATAGAATTAGTTTGGGTTTTTTTTAAAAATACACTTCATTATGCAAGATAAATGTGGTTTTTTGTTCCACAATGGGATCTGTAGGCAGAATATTTAAATCTTTGTTTTACACAGATTGAAGTTTCATTAAAAGAAATATCTTAAACCTGAAATTCCTAAGTAAATACTGTGACCGAAAGATGACTTGATTCAATCCTGTGAATGCCACTCCTGAAAAGCCTTTTCAGGAGGCACAGTGTAGCCTGGACCTTTGGATAGACGTTCTAGGGAAATCTGAATATTGGAAGTAGATGGTTTTAATCTCCCTGTGAGCACCCCATGTTTAAAGAATAGGGGTCCAGTGTTATCCCCAGACTGCATAACCCGAGATTTGGACCTGCTCAGCTCCCTGCAGTGCCATTCTCGTTCTCCTCCCCTGGGCCCTGTGCTCCTCTCCAGAAAAAAAGCTTTTTTTTTTACAAACTTAGGTTTGGGTTCTGCATTTTGGTGTCACAGAGTGGCAGAGTCTCTGCAGATACAAACCTGCTCTGGCTTCTCCTGGGCTCTTTCAGCCTCTTGTTGTGTCTGGACTAATGAAAATTTAAATGGGTTTCGCAGCCTCTCCTCTCTGAGGTTTGGCACCACTTGGGAAGTGTTCCTGAGGGATTAAACTTGCCTTTGATCTTAAGTGTCTTTCAAAAATTTGAACAACTCTTGAGAAGTGATTTTTCACAGGTTACCGAAGGCAGGTGGTTTGTAGCATCTGACCAAAGGAACATCATGTTGGGGAACAAGGTGAGGTACAAACAGAGTTCATCTAATGCAAAGGAGTAAAGAAAAATTGTGACAAGGAAATTAAGAAACCGGACAGATAGTACTGCTGTGGGCTCACAGCCAATGCTACCACCCCAAGTGCTGTTCCCTGGGCTTAGAGGAATTAAGGGGGGTGAAATTTAAATAATTTTAAAAAGAAAAATAATGAACCTGCTGCCATACTCAGGTGGCAGGATTGCAGTTCACATCTGTAACAGCGAAGATTCAAAGTGGACAAGTATTCTGACTGAATCAGGTTTTCTTTTGTTAAATAAAATGTTAGCCTGCTCATGCATTGTCTGCTCCAAAGGCTACTGTACAAACAGGCTAAAACCCAGGAGTTTCTGTGAAAGGGGTTTCTAAAAGGTACTGTCCTTCAGAATTTTTAAAAAGGAGATTTTACCTGGTGGATTTGAATGCTGGAGTCTGTTAGACATTCCTCAGTTCATGAATATGAGGAACTTGGTAAGCTACATTTGTGCTCTAAACTTATTTTGTTAGAGTTTGACAGGGAAGAAAGGCTGGGTTTGGGTATGTAGAGCCAACAGGGAATGGCTTAGTGGTATAAGCTCTGTTTTGAAATAACTGATGACGTGATAGTGACAGGGAAATAGTTCTGTATATAGGCACCAGATGCAAAACACATCTTTATTTAACTTTCATAAATTGTAGGTGAAATGCAGAGGAGCTGTGTAATTACAAAGAGGTAAAAAATTAATTACTTAAGAGAACTTTTTGAATAACTTCCTGTGAAGGGCTGGGCTGGCAATTTCCATGCTCCAGAAGCAGGTATTTTCCTTTTGCTGCAGTATCTGACATTGGGACCCCATGCTTGAACCCAATAAACATCAGTTTGGTAATTCAAACCTTGTGGATAATTTCTATGCAGTTTTCTGGTTGGATGGCCATGTTTCCAAAGGATAAAGGACAGGGGAAAAAGAATAATTAAAAAGCATAAATGTAAAGAAGACCTTTGACTTTTATTGGCATACAGGGGAATAGGGAAATTTGGTCTGTTCCTGTATGGATGCAGTTGTCCCAGCTTTGTGTCATCAGTGGAGGATGAGGTTGGGAGATACTAACCCATACCCATAGCTCAGGGTGGTCTGGGTATGCCAAGGAGGTTGTAGAAGTAGGTGGAGTAGGTGATTGACAGTGAGTTTGTGGCAGGTGATGCTGTTGATTCAGGTTAGGATAAATACTAATATGGTGATGATTAAAGATGCCAGATCAGAAATAGGTTTTAAAGAGCAGGCTATGTGCCTTGAGGCTTCTTGCATCACATCCTTAAATATCAGCAAACCCAATTCGATGAGGGCAGAGAGGTTTAAGCTAGTTCACAAATAAGATTAAATCAGACAGGAAATGCGTAAAAATGGGGCTCTTTGGCAGTTTTGCTGTATTATCTAGTGCAAATATTAAGGCTGGCAGTTTATCTTTACATTAAGAGGCCCCTGACTAATTTAGGGGTTCTGGCAAGGATTATTCTGCAACACCAGAAGCAGGGAGAGAGCAGTTGATGGGATGGCTGTTAATGAGTTAACTGAAGTGCAGAATCAAGGCAGGTGGGCTGCTTTGAGAGGTCCCATCAAACATTAGCTCAGTTAACATGCAACGATTAAGTTCTCCAGGTAAGTGCAATAGATTAGACCCCTCTCATAATTCACACCCGCAGTTTACCGGAGATGGAATAATCAGACACTGTCTTGGTTTGGAAGTTACAGCTTATTGAATCAAACACAATATTTCTTCTAAGTTGTTCTATTCTTAACATAAATAAATAATAAGTCCTTGGGAATCGTTTTAAAGAGATCTAAGCTGCAATGTTTTCTATCAGAGTTTATTTTCATTCAACTCACTCCTAAGAAAAATCACATTGCTTTTAGTTATCTGAGTTTCTTTATCTTCTTATTGCAGCTCGAACATGGATCTGCATCGACAGTGTTTTTAGCAGGCTCTGTGGAGCGTCATGCACAACTAGAGGTTTTCCCAGCATATATCATGGAATTGTGTAATTTAGCTCCCTGGGTTTAAAATACATCTACTGTTCTTATAGTGTGTTAGAAATGGACAACTGGTCTTCAGGTAGGTGGTTCAAGGGACTCTTGAAACACCAGAAGTCAGGGCCAAGCTCTGCTTCCAGAGACAAAGCTTCCATTGATTCATTGAGAAGGCCAGGAAAAAATGATGTCGTTAGTTTTAAAGGTAATGCATTTCTATAGACACTTAAAAATAGACTCTACATTCACACTGGATTTCTTGGGCTTCTGGTCCTTTGAGATCCTATTCACTCTCTTTGCTGAGTGCTATTGAAAAATATAGTTTCCAAAGGTTACAGCTACTCCTGAGATCAATAATTCTGGCACAAGGATAAGTAAATCTCAACTTTCTGACACATTGGAGTATAGGTTTCTGTGCACGAGCAGGATGTGACTGATCTCTGGGTTTGCTGAAGGTTGTGTGCTCATACAAGGTTACTCTGGAGCTGGTGGCGTGGGGGTTTGCTTAATCACGAGCCTCCAGAAACAAGGGGGAGGTTCATTGTGGTGCTTGTGGGAAATAAGGATTCTCAGCTGTGAGTAGTGTGCACTTGAGCCCATAGGGGCTGTTTGTCAGAAGGGCTGCCCTTGGGCTATGGGTAGGCAATTCCAGTGGTGGAAGCAGGCTGGTAGATCAAATATTTTCTGTGGGCTGTTGGCCCCTGGTGGGTCCTGTAAAGCTGGAGAGATGCCCTGCAAGTGGAGTGCTCTCAAAAGTCATGAAGGGCAAAGTCATGAAACCAGGTGATGTGCAGTTATTTTCCCTCATGCTTACAGTGGCATTCTGTTTAGAGCAGTACATGAGCGAGAGACACTACATTAGCTACTGTCACGTCTAATAAACTGATCATTAATCATCAATCATTGTCTATTTTCAGAACACGTTCACTGCGTATTTGGATATATATCTAGCTAATGCTTCTTGATACAGTTGTATGGGAGATCTAAGCTTGTCACTTGAACTTGTAAAGTGTTTTTATTAAATTCATCTTTTCATGTTAGTGTTTTCAAGGACTGGTTGGGAATTTTTCCATGAAAATATCAAGCAAAACACTTTTTTTAAACGAAACCTGCTGAACTAAATCAAGGCTCTGACAATGTACCAGGTAGTCTCACCTGGTTCCTGTATGGATGTTGTGTTTCAAATGCTCTTCTACCCTTCCTGGTGAGGAAACCCATCCCACAGTGCCTTGTAGCCCTACCAGAACTTGTACAATCACATCATACCAAGTTTGGCCCATTCTGGACCACTATCTACAGAACATTTTTTTTGATTTTTACTCTTACTATGTACACATACATTCTGAAGGCATGTATGTGTATCCACAGACACCTTATTGAGATATTCTTCAGATTAGATTTTTTTTAAATCCCATAAAAAGACTGGGAAAGGTCCAAAATTCAGCATTTTTTTATTTGAAAGAGATGGCCCATTCCTCTCTGTTACAGATCACCTTTTCCGTCTCAAGGATACTCAGGCCCTACAATTTCTCCTACACTACCATGGGTGGTTTTTGAGCAAGATAGTACACTGAGTTTCCGCTGTGCTTGGTCTTGCCTAAGTCTTCTGATGAACTTGTATTTTTATGGCTCATTCCACCTAATTTATATAAAAAATATTATTCCTTTAGAATGATGTTTATGATTTTGAAAATGAAATTTAGAGGAGAGCAGTCACAACTCTCCAGCTCCCAGACCCAGAGCTGTGTCTCAGAGAGGTTTGCGGTGCAGGAACAGACAGTCTATTCCAAGGAAAGAGGGCGTATTTTAAGACCTGTTGTAACTCATCTGTGGCTCTGGCAGAACATCTGCTGAGCTTTTTTTCTTTATCTGCATTAGCAATGGGAGTTCATCTAAAATAATAGGCTTGAAAGCTTTCTAATATGAATCCTGCTGGTATAAAATATCTCCTTTTTCCCCATAGGAATTTTGCTTGTTGGTTTTCTTTGAGATTATTCTAGTATATTTGAATTATCTTCTCCTCTTAATTTTATAAGATTCCTCCTATGTGAATAAATTTTAACGCCAAGGCTGCAGCCATTCATACCAACTGTAAATCCCAAGGAAGCTCAAGAGAAAAGAGGAGCTGTTCTCTGAAGATTCCACTTCACTTAATTTTCTTCTTGTTATGTTTGTGTCTTGTGCAGTGGGGCTGATTTCAATTGTCTATGCATCATTGTGTAGTTAGAATAGAAGCGATTTTTAATACTTCTATTACTAAGAGATTTTTGTGGCACTCACTAGTACAGAAGAAGGATAATCTGGAGCACAGCTACTGGGGTCTGGACCTTCTTTCCACTCACGTTGGTGTGAAATTTGTCTTGGCTTCAGTAGGCTTTAGAGGCAAAATTTAGACTGATCTTCTTGCTTCAGATTTTCTTTAAGGAATCTATTCTTGAGCAGTTCTCACGTCTCCAGGTCTAAAGGGCTGGTGGTGCATGTCGCTATTCCGCTAATTAAACAAGAATCAAAGCATGGTTTTGTGGTATTGTTAAAATAACACCTGCAGGATGCTCTAAGGGTGGAAGGGTTGATGCTGCTCATGGCAAGAAGGTCTATGCACAAAGCAGTGTAGACTTTTTTCTGCCACCAGCAGCCTGTGGATTTCAGGGGAGAAAGTTACAATAATTTCTGTTAATGATTTTTCTGTGGCTTTCCTGGTTTGGGACACTTTTCAGTGGTTCTATACAGACAACATAATGTATTGATGATGCAAAATTGGCTTAAACAGGTAAGGCATTTCAGAGATGGCCTTTCAATCAGAGACATCTTTGTTCACCACAGTTTGGAGAATGCTGCAACATTTGTTTGCAACTCGATCTGTTTATCAAGTATTCCTCTTTCCTGGCAGTGAGCTATGTAATTTTCAGTGGATTTAAGATATGAGGTTTAGCCACATTATAGATTGTTTAGTTTTGTATCTACAGAGAAAGCCACAATTCATCAAAGGGCTTCATGATTGTTCCTAAATGTTTTGTTGTGTTTGAAAGGAGGCATGTACTGTTTGAGTTATTTAGACACTTCTGAAAAGCTGAAAAGTTTCTGTTGTCCAGTAATTCAAATAACTCTGATTTGATAACCCATGATATCCCTGGCTCCCAAGGATCATGGTCTGCAGTGGGATGGAGCCACATTCAGTGAGGTCCATTGAACTCTTCTAGAACTAAAACGAAAGGAGAAGAAAAGCATGGGAAAGAGCATTCAAAACTAAAAATGTTGACTTTATCAGTACAGAAGTTCCTAAAAGTACTGCTTTAATATGGAGTGGGACAAAGAGAAAATAAAAAGCCAGAAGAAATTGCAGGCTTGTTGCTACTTTTTGGAATCAGGTGGGATTAGTCACTGTCCTCCATGTGCTCTCCTCCAGATGTTTGCTCAAGTTTTACTGGGCCATGAAATAGTTATATTTTCGCATTTCAGGCTTCCTGGGAATCCACATTTCTCCATCCCCTAAAGGTCACAATCTCCACAGCTCAGTAGGGCTGATTTTGTTACACAGATTCCTACTCCATTAACACAGTCCATAGGTTATTTCTAATCCACAGAACTGATTTATTTAATCCTTGTAGATGCCATTTGTTGCACATTATTCTCAGCATTTATTCACAGCACAAACAGATGGTCAACGAAACCAATTAACCTTTCCCAAGCTCCCTTTCAGGCTTTCCACATTTTTTTTGAGTCTATGGACAAATGAACAAAAAACTATCAGGAGACTTCATGCCAGAGTGTGATGAATAGGAAGGCAGACTGTGCTGTGCTTGAATAAACCTTGTCCTCCCCTAGGCTGGAGTGCTGGAGGGAGGACTATTGCTGACAGAACAGGTAGAAGAAATGAGCTGCCAAAAGGTGAAGTGACCCAAGTGTGTCTGTCTTCTTGTTAAATGGTGTGGAGGATAGGGAGAGTCAACAGCTTAACCTCATTGCTCCTTCCTCCGTTTGTTTAGTTTGTTGGTTTTTCTTTAATAAGATTTTTGAGATATGAAGAATGTGTATTTTGAAGTGAAATGACAAGTTTTGTTAAAAACAGTGCTCTCAATCATCAAAGCCTTCACTAAGTGCCTTGAGAAAATAAAAAAATAATAAATCTGTTTTATTAGCAATAAATGTAATATATGAGTAATTAGAAATTGCATGCTGCCCTTCACTGATAAACTGGAAGACAGACCATGTAAATTTAGAAGAGTATTCATTGCTAACTTTTATGACAGAACTATAAATAAACATTGAGGTGGATCCTATCTCAATCTGTTTATCTGTGTAATAAAACCACAACCTCATTTGTGTTGTACAAAATATCCCTTGATTGTTTCATGGCTGGTTAGTTTATTACCAGAGCACGTGGTCTGTTGGACACATTTCTGTTGTCCTTTTGTCAAATCCTGAAAAAACGGGTTGAAAGGCCTTGGCAGGGTATGATAGGGCTGTGTCGGGGCTCAGAGGGGGTTTTGGGGAAGTTTAGTTTGTCTCCACAGGGTTTTCTAGTCCTCTGTAGCAGATATTACCTTGTGTAGAGAGGGGCATATTTTTTTGTTAGTAAAAGCTCTGCCTGTTTGTGTAATGGCCACAGCATTGTTTCTTACATGCCTAATCATGGAACCATAGAATGGTCTGGGTTGGAAGGGACCTTAAAAATCATCTCTTTCAAACCTCCCTGCCAAGGGCCCACTATCCCAGGTTTCTCTAGGTCGCATCCTAGAGCTCAAGGCCTAGCCTGGCCTTGAACTCTTCCAGGGATGGGGCAGCCACAACTTCTCTGGGCAACCTGTGCCAGGGCTCACCACCCTCTCAGGGAAGAATTTCTTCCTAACATCTGGTATAACCCTCCCTTCATTGGTTTGAAGCCATTCCCTCCTGTCCTGTCACTCCAGGCCCTTGTCCCCTCTGAATAGCTGGAACCTCTTGGAAAAGTTTACTTAGGGTCTGAGGTGATGACTCTGTCAGCAATAGACACACTTGGCATTTTTTTTTCATTTTCTTAGGTTGTCATGGCTATTTGAGCTCAGAAATGGAGTTCCAAAGTTGTTTCTCTTTATTTACATCAAGTGTGCCAAAATGTGTGACTTACCTGACACTGGGTATCTTCTCAAAAGAGTGCCGACTTTGCTATTGATCCAGTCCTCTGGTCACTCAGATTGTGCCCTGGTAGCAGTCCAGGGCCTGTGGACTCTAATTACTCCTTTGGGTTAATCCTTATCTCAGATTAGTCCTGAGCCAAGGTCAGGGGCCTGGGGCTGTACCTGCTCTGCATCACAGCAGGCACTCCCTCTGTGGGAGGTGGGAAGTTGTGTTTAATAATGCTGAAGATTCTTTCCCTTTTGTTTCTTGCTGTGTTAAAAATGCTGGATCTCCACATGGACAGCTGATACAGATACTCCCTTTTCCCTTCAGCCCCTTGCTTTGATGCCTGTGTGTGGTGATGCTGCATGGCTTGAGTTCTGCCTGCAGCAGGTTGGTGCCAGGAGGCTGGACCCCCCTCTGCTGAAATGCAAGGAATAATTCAAGTGAAAGCTCCTCATCTTAGGTCCCTCTCTAGTAACGGCAGGAAAGAAGTAAAGATTACAGCAAAAGTGACTGTATTCTGCAAATCTGAGTCTGATCTCTTCTGTTTTACAGATTTTGCTCTTACGGAAAAAAAGAAGATAAAAAATAAAAAATCCTAGATTTTCAAGGGGAGTCAGGGCTGTCATGATCAGATTGGATTTTAGCATTGCTATGTTGAAAGAATCTCCATAACAGAAGCAAATGTTTGAGGACTTTGTGTCCTGCACCTTTGAGCTCCATAATGCTGAGCACGTCTCCTGGGTGGGCAGCTTCTCCCAGCAGAGCTGAAGCCAGCCACAGAAGCTTTACTGCAGACCCCCATGCCCTGAGAAGGCACTTTCCTTTCCTGGGTGTTTCAAAAATTGGCAGTTTCTGAAGTGAGTGTTATTACAATTTTAATATCCTGCTCTGCTTATATGTTCAGACAGTCCCATAGTTTTTCACAAATATGAAAATTATTGTCTGAGAATGAATTCTTAAAATCCCATCATCATACATAGTAAAAACGGATGAAGAAATCCTACCTAGGGCAGCAGTGGCTGATGATGCCTATAAAATAAGCCATAAACTCTTGGAGCCCTTGTGACCAGAGGGGCACAGCAGGTTTGAAGTCTCCATCCTCATCTTCCCAAAGTGTGGGAATGCTGTGTGAGTACATCAGGAGAGGTGTTGGTCTCACCCCCATCTGCCCATCACTCTCACTGCAGCCCCTCAGTTGCTGCAGCTCCAGCAGCAACGGGTTGAGCTCAGGATCTGCCCCCTGCCCTTATGCCAGCTGTGGCTGGGGATCTGTAGTTATGTCACAGTAATTGGAGGGTAATTGGCTTGTAAAAACAGGAGAGATTGTGGTGGTCTGATGGAGGCCTGAGAAGGGTGTTTCTCTGGTCTTACTATATTATATCCTGTGAGACATTATTTTATGAGATATTATACCATATTATTATTTGAGAGCTCATGAGTGTTTACAGGAAAGACTTGTGAGCAGCAGAAATGTTGATATTGTTAAGGTTTTGCATATAAAAGCCTCAGGTATGGCAGTTTTTACCTATTTATTTTTTTATTATTCATTTTTGACAATCATTGAGTTGGCCTAGCAGTGTGATACCCTACTTCGAGTATTTCACATGAAATTCCCATGTTTTATGAGGGTAGAGGGGAAAAGGCTTGCCTATGTGCCTGCTTTGTAAAACAGGAATCACGCTCCCTCCCCTTCAAATAAAGGGCACTTATGACTGATAATATATTTCATTCCCCAAACCTTAGAATCAGAGGCTTAAATGTAATTTTGAACTTGACATTCTCTGATTAAAATTTAAAATTTAATAGAACTCTGTATGTGTCCAGCTATAGGGAAAGTAGTATCCAGCTTCCAGCTGGTTGCTCACTCTGTTAAAACCTCTTTGTGACTACGGGGCTGTTTGGGAGCTAACAGGGAAATTGGTGAGATGGGGTGTTTTGGAGAAGGAGGTACCAATCCTCTCCCTGTTGGGAGATTTCTTCATCCCTCTTTTGGGGAGATGCTGCTCTTTGCCTGAAATGTCTCATGGGTATTGTCCTCATTGGGATCAACATCATGACAGGCTGTGCCTGCAAATAAGAGCAAGAAAGGATCTCAATGAGCTGCTGCTTTGACAGAAACTCTTAAAGGCAAAGTTATTTTGAATTTTCTTTTGTTTAATGCCTCATCTGTCTCTGGTTCAGAGAAAGCTGAGTGGCAGTAATGTTTATTTGCTGTTCCTCTGCTGGTTCTCTACCTTGTCTTTATTATTATTTGTATGGTAAATGCCACAGTTCAGGCAGCTGCAAAGCAACAGTCTTGTTCAAAGTGTGTGTCAAGGGTATTTTCAAGACCTCTTCAATAAAATCAAATAACTGGTGAATATTTATCTTTTAACTCCATTTAAATTGTGTGTCAGAGCATAATGGGAGCTGACTAGGATGTTGTCTGGTGGAGAACTTCTGGTGATGATTTATGTCTTTATGACTTCTCTGGAAAAAAAAGATTTAACTGAGTCTCTAAGTTGGGTTTTAGAATCTGTGTATTTTGAATTTGACAAAGAGTTAAGTTTGTGGTCCATCCACAGCTGAAAAAATGGTATTTGTTGCAACTAGATATTATCTGGCTTGGTGCTTCATCTCCACGGATGGGAAAAAAACTCCCAGTTTTCTGTCTGGAAGCTGCCCTGCATCACCTACATGACACAGGAAAAGGCTTTGTCAGTCAGGACTTTTGGGGGAGTTTGTGAAAGACAAAATTTGCCTCTTCACGAGCAGCTTAATTACTGAGTTAAATTTATCCTCTTTTCCTTTTAGAGGATCTTTGCAGAATATATACTGTAAAAGTACTTGAAAGCTTCAGAGCACAAAGACAATTTGCCTTCACCTTCCCGTCTCCCACAGGAAAACCCCACCCAACCCTAAAAAAGACCAAAAAACTCCACAAAATATCCTTCTGTCCTCCTGTTTCCTTCTAAGGATGGTTGTCCCCCATCCTCAGCAGCCAGATAACCTGAGCAATGCTTGCAGAGCTAGAAGATAATGTGCTAATACTAGAAAAGCTCTGTAAGTAGAAAAAAAAATGGGTAAGTAACCCCAAGTTTAGCCTCAGAAAGTAAATTTCTTAATTCCCTTCATGAATAGTTTCTTGTAAGAGTTAATTACATTTTTAAAGCAATGATTGATTATCCTGATGTGGTTGAAATCACTGCAATTAAATGTGAGAGCCTAGAGAACAGTAAGAGCAGTATTAATATGCAAAATACGCAAAGAACTATTTTTTCCAGCTCCTTCCTGAAATGTTTCCACACCTACTTGTGCTTAGCTCCTTTTCTTTTACAGTTAGGAAAGTTACTAATTACAAGTTTACTTGACCAACACAGCCACTGTTTATATGGTATTGTGAAATATTTCAGCATTGATATATTTCTGCTTGCATTTTGTGTTTTAGATTAAATCTGAACAGCACAAATCGAGTATTTTAGTGGCTCTGAAGCAAACTATCATTTTCTCTATAGTTTTGCCCACTTGGATTTGTGGATTTTTAGCCATTGATTGTTGGGAAAAAAGGTACTTCAGGAAGTAACTCCTGAAATTGAGAGTTAGGTGTCTTTGTTCTCCCTGTTTTAAAACAGGCTTTGGTAGCTTTGAGGAAAATTCTCCTGTACATTCCTCTTGATTCACAACTGAAGGAGATGTAAAATCTATTTTAAAGTTTGAAACCAGCTCATCCTTTGGCACAAGGGATCTATTCATAAGCAAACATTGTTTTTAGCATTAAAGTTGAGCTATTATAAATTGTCCCAGTTCCACTGAGCTCCATCAGTCTATTCCATCTGGGAATAGAGCTGACACGTCTGGCAAAATCCTGCATAAGACTCCATTAGCTCACCTGAGTGTGAGGTAAAATCCAGTAGTGTGACCACAAGCTCTTCTATTTTTATCTGTTGAAAGATTTGCTAATTGTTCTGCCTAATTGGACCTTGTAGAGTCTGGAAAAGTAGTCTAATTTCCTGCTTCGTGTGGTTTTTTTCCCTTTGCTGTCAAAAACGCCCCAAACATCCATTAGTTTTATTTGCTGTATAGACAATAAATTAATTTCCTATTGTTTTCCTGTCATTGTGCTTGCTGCAGATTTAATTAACAGCAAGTAATCTCTCTGTATTATTGCTGCCTGTTACTTTTGTCTTTATTTATTTATTTACTATTTTATGTATTCATTATTATTAATAGGAGTATTTTTTATCATATAGAATCCAACCCCCAAATCCTTTGCTGGGTCCCCAAATGACCTTTGGTAGTGGTAGACCTTCACCTCTGCGTCTGTGTCCCTTGGGAAAAGGCTATAAATCCAGGATGGAAATGCTGCAGTGGAGTCAACAGTCACTGCACCCACTGAGCTGGGACTCCAATGAGTGCCTCTGTTAGGGAACAGCTACTCCCACAAGCACTACCTCACAAGAAAACTATGTACCTGCCACCATGATTTATGGTTTTATATTGCTAAGCTCCCAGTCAGATAATCTTTCAGTGTCCACTCTTCTGCAGTACTGTGTAAAACAGAATTAAAATTTAGAATTCAGTTAGACCCGTCAGTTTGGGAAATGACTTGTTTTGAGAGATGCCTTCTTTTTGGGAAGTGGACAGTAAGGGTGTGGAGAGGTGACAGCCCTTGGTGAGCTGTGTGGAGGTGTGGAGCCTCGGTGGGTGTGGACATATTTAATGAATAAATAATTAATGTAAGAGTTGTTTTTGGCACAACTCAGTTTCTCCAGGCTGGCAGCTGGGGGATATTCCAGATCCCCTCCTGGTTGGGTTCGGTGACTCTGAAGGTGTTTGTAGCTACTTCTCACCCTCTTGGCTCTTACAAGGTGGAATCAAACCACGTTTACAAAACCAAAAGCATCATTTTCTGCACCTTGAAGCCGTCGTTCTGCAGTGGGTGGTTGCAACAGCTCATCCCTTCAGTGCATTGGTACCTCCACGTGTAAGTGTAACACCTCCTGTGCAGAATTCTAGAGTGCCTGATGCCAGCAGGTAAGGAAGCAACGGAGGATGTATTTACTAGAGAGAGAGGAATTCACTGCTGTTGCCCTTTATTTGTAATAGAGGCACAGAGCATCCACCAGCACCAGGAGCCAGTTGATGGCTGCTCTGAAATGAAGTGCTGAGATTTTCCTGGTGGGAACTTTTTCAGCATGTCATGTGGTGAAACTTCCTCTTATCTGTTTTCGCTCACACTCTGGTTTCTGAGCCTTTATTATAACAGAGCTCTGACTCTTCTGAATGTTTGATTAATGAAAATTGGCCTTTTGCACGGGTGCACAGTGCAATATTTCATATTTGGTATTAGGTGCTGTAGAGAGCCCAGCAATTCTGCAGAGATAGAGATTATGCAGCACAATGATAAAGTATAAAAGGTGATGTGAAGTTTGCAAGGGAGGAAGGAAGACTAAAAAGAAGGAAACCATAGACAAAGGTGTCTGGGTTTTACAGCTTCTTGATACAGCAGCTGCATTACAATTCTGATGAGCAAGTGCAGTGGAAGCACTGAAACACCAGATTGAATGAGGCAAATTTGCCTTTAGGACAAACCTCCAATTTATTGACATTTGTATAAGCATGTGGTGATCTACAGATAAAACCCCCCTGGAGAGCTCTCTGGCATTATTGTAAGAGGCGAGCAGAAATTTCCAGATCCAGGCAGCAGCAGCTGGGATGGATGGGTATCCTTTGGATATCCTTCTCCCTCCTTAGAAAGCAAGAAATGCCTGGCTCAGATAAAATAAGTGTATAAATCACTGCAAATGTGTGTAATATTTATGGTGCTAATTTATAATGTTGGATTTATCTCCTGCCTGGCAAGAGAGAGTTTTTTCTGATGCCCTCAGTGGCTGCTGCTTCCCAGTTTATATCACTTGTTGTCATTTTTTATATCACTTGAAAGGCTATGTATGAAAGTGGAATTTGTACCAACATGTTACGGTACAGTTAAAAATAACTTTGGTGGTTGGCCAGGTTTCCTCCTGAAGGAACAGAGGGCTTTCTCTCGGAGGACTGGTTAATTGGGACTCTGTCAAAAGGTATAAGTCTCTTTCAAAATCTAGAATGAGTGAAGGTCTCAGCAAGGCAGGAGATGAAGCAGTATAAGACGCAATCCTAAATTTTGAAACTGCGCCCAGTTTCAAAACTGGGTTCTCCCTGGCAAGATAAATAATCTTCTCTTAAGAAATGTGTTTTCCTTTTTGACATGGAGAATTGTGATCAAAACTCCTCCAATTTGTTCACCTTTGTGAGAATTTTGTAGCTTTCTCTGGAGCATAATGTGGATCAGTTGTGCTGGTGCAAGCACTGATGGGCACGGAGCAAGGTTGGAAGGTTGAGGTTGGAGGAAAGTCATCCAACCTGCAGTGCTTGCGCTGCAATTTTTAGACAGTTGTGAGTGAGCTGTGATATTTTTTCTTCTTTTTTAAAATACATCTGGACAAATTAACATCTAAAACCTGAGTTATGTTCAGACCTTGTTCTTTGAGATAATATTCCTGCGGCCAGCAAGACAGCGCAACCACCAAGGTAACAGGTTAAACCATTTTACCTTGAACCCCAAGTATGAATTATTCAAAGCTGCCTCATTAGTATTCATCTGTATAACCTCACTTGTCACTCATCAAAGGTTATATTTTCCATCTATGCCCAATTCTTCCTTTCTATGTCTAGACCTCCCAAACCCTTGCATTTTTTAATAAACATTGAATTACAGGGGCACAACCGATGGTGCCTCTTCCCCTCTCCAACTTCTGCTGGTACTGGAGATTATAGTTTTTATCCAGGCCTCCTAAATGCCAAGTAAACCTCAGCACAAGCCTTTACGGAAAAGAAAACCCATGAAGAACATGGAGGAGCCATTTGCTGGGAAGTGCTTGTGTTTTCCAAAGTTACACTCTGCAGCAGACTGAAATCAGACTGTGCAGACTGGAGTGCTTTGGTCCCATTTGGTCTGGAGAGACAAGTAGTTTGGAGGAAGCAGTGAGGGACAGGTTGGTGGCGAGTGATTGAAGCAGGAGGTGATCTGTGAAGGTAGGGACAGATGGAGTGTGCAGGTGTTCAGCTGCCGAGGACTTGGCAGGGAGCTGGGAAACTTGAGACTCTCTTACTAAGAAGTTGCAAGGATTCAAACATAGCAGATTTTTTTAGGTTGTTTTTTTTCCTTCATTATTTGGAAGCTGTGTTTCTATGTGTGCCTTATCAGATGCATGAGAACCCCTTCTTGCAAAATCATCAGGTGATAAAAGTGATGCTGCTGGGGTCAGTGGGTGCTTCCCACAGCTCCAGCATGACTTTTCCTGGTGTCGACAGTGATGGATGTTGCCTGTCTGCCTTCTTTGTTCTTGTTTTGGGTGTTGCAGTTCTTTAAAAAACAAACAGCATTCAGGAAGGGGGGCTTCTGCCCACCAGCGCCCCAGGGACTTACCAAGGTTCCTAATGTGGTGGGGAAGGTGGCAGGAAAGGGAGGGAGATTCAGGGAGGAGAAGGGAGGTCCAGCATGATGCAGGGATCTGGCCAAGGGGAGCAGGAAGGAATCTCTGCAGGGAGAAGCAGTGGGTTTTTGTGACATCCCATATCATATCCTTGATCTTAACTGGAGTACTCTCCCTAGGAACATGCACAGGAATGGTGCCTGAGCAGCTGAAATGGGCTCTCCTGGAAATCATCATGGTCTTTGGACCTATAAAAATTCCCTAGGAAAGGGAGAGCTAAGAAAACCCCATTCAGATTCCTATCTGCCCATCTGCTTCTTCTTCCCCTGTGACTTTTGAACCTGTTTCAAGCGCATCCTGACAGTGAAGTGGAGGGCTGAAGATTCCCAGGAAAATTTGTCAGAAGAAATAGTGGGCTGGAAGAGGGATATCCAATGAACACCAGAAAATCCATACATAGCTGTGCCACAGGAAAGCAGGCATTGTAAACTTTTGTTTTTCCTGGTACATATTTTGCCTGCTGGCACCAGGACAGTCATGCAGATGTTTTGCCCAGCGGTCATGCCTTCAGCACAGCTGGGAGTATGTTCTGGTGGGGGGAAGCGTTGTTAAGCCAGGTTGGGCCATGCTCTGGCGTTGTAGAGGCACTCATGGGTGGTGGGAAGGTTTTGGCAGCTGCAGGCACCAGGGGAAAACCCTTTGTTCTCATACAGCCAGAATGACAGAGGGAGAAAACTGGTGTTAGGCATCCCCAAATTTCCTTCAATACTACTCAGTTTCATTCTGAATCTAGATTGAATGCACGTAGTGCATCCAAGTTAATTACAAAATTAAAACATTTTAGGAAATAATGAATTTACGCATGATAAGTACCAATTGTTTAAAGGTCACTGGGTAAGGACTGTTTAAAAATCTATTAAAGATCTTGCATCCACAAGATTATGTGATCAAATTGTTTGCTCATTCGGCAGCGAGCTTCTCTGAGTTACTCAGATTTATTCTTGGGTAAAAGGAGGTGGAAGGGACCTTTGCAATTTCTTATTTTAACATTTCATTTCACCTTTAAGGTAATGCGGAAGGTGGTGATCTAACCTTGATTGCTATTGCAGTGTTGACAATGATGATTATGAATCTGTAACAGCCATTGGGAAAATTCAATCTGCTCTACGGCTGGTGCTGCTTTGTGTAATGTGGTTTTTGATTCAATATGTTTGCGTGTGTGTGTCCTGGTCTGAAGCAGGGCAGACCTAAGAGGGGCTTCTCATGCTTTTTGCTGCCAGATCTGCCTCTTCTCTAAACTGTGTCCTTCCCACAGCTGGAGCAATTCCAGTCTCTGCTGTGCGAGTCCCATGTCTGGTTGCATCCTCCATGTAGGGTCAGAGCTCCTTCTTGTGTTCACTAAAACTGACAGCAAAGCTGGTGGAATGAAGAGCTGGTGCTGGACTGGAGCAGGAAGTTTGTCCTGTTTAACTTTAGGACTGGCACCTCTATAGCAGGAAGAGAAGGGAGTGAAGGGCTGGATTTAGGTGTCTGAATTGCTGATTGTTGGGATCGACTGGCTGCCCATGGAAGTTGTGGAATCATCATCCCCAGAAGTGTCCAAGAAACATGTAGATGGGTTTCTTGGGGTCATGGCCTCGTGGTGGACCTGGCAGTGCTAGGTTAATGATTGGACTCCGTGATCTTAGAAGTCTTTTCCAACCTTAAGGATTCTATGATTCTATGTGGAAGCCCTTAATGTTATTAGACAGGGCAATTTCTGATAGTAGGGACCTGTGCAGAGTTTAATATCCTCATTGCAACTGTTCTTTAGCTACAATGCCTCCTCCTGGGCCATTCCCCTCTGGTTTTCCCCTCCCTCCACAACAGTACATCAGCACAGCAGATGGAGAGGAGGAAGCAGGGACCAGCTGCAACCTGGGAATTGCTGTTCCCATTACCAGAACTTTGAACTCACAACATCCAAGTGACTTCCAATTTTTTCCAGAATCAGCTGCTATTATCTTTGCTTCTCTGGCTGAATGAACCAACACAATTTTATTAAATTAGCCATTTGTTATGTCTCTTGTACACCAAGGAAAGCAATTTTGGAGACTAATGACTGCAAGGTCCCTCACAATAGCAGTGTGAACTCTCTCTGCTGTAGACAGTCTTGCTGAAGACAGTGTCGCCAGCAGTGACATCAAGAGGGAAGAGATGACAGAGCAGTGGTGACACACAGCATCTGCCCTCTTAGATAGAAATCACCTGAACCCAGGTCATGCATCAGCAGGAAGATGTCCCTTTATGTAAAATCAGACCCTGAAAGAAGTCATGTTATTTTTCCTCTGTGTCACAGCCCACTTTGACTGGGTTAGTTGCCCTTTGGGAAAGGGGCTGTGACTGTTTCAGCAGACAAATGTCTGACCCTTCCAGCCTGCCCAAATCGCGTCCATTAGAAAGGGAAACCAGCCAGAGTTCAAGAATATTCCCCATCTCCTTCTATTGTGATAGAAAGATGAAGCCCTTGAAGAAGACAATAGAGACTAAAAATAGAAAAATATGGCTTTATAAAATCAATAGATAGAGGGAAGGATGGCAAGCCTGGTGTGAAGTCAGGAAATGTCTTTCCTTGAAGAGGAGGGAGGGAAGTAAGTGCAGCTCTGGAGGAGATGGCAGCAGATGGGCAGCATTTGTGCTTCTGGACCCCCTTTGCAGTGCCTTGGAGCCCCTCTCTTCCATGCTGCAGCAAGCCCTTCTTTATTTTCCAGATCTTCAGAGTGAGGCTGGGTGGTGCAAGAGACAGGTATCTGCAAGCCCCTGCACTGTTATCCTCCTCCTGGCACACCGTGAGCTGTCATCCTTTTTCTGCAGCAGCTGTGAATCAGCTTTTTTATTCCCAGAGTCTCCAGAGATGGTAGCTCTAAAAATGATGCCTTATCCTGGGTCCTGTCTCTGTAAGTAGGTGGAGTTACGAATGGCACCCCTTCCAGAAGGTCACTGGGTTCCCCTTCTGCAGAGGTGCTGGGATATTTATGGGGTACCTTGCAGCATTTCTGTCAGGATCCCTTCTCCTAATAAATGTCTTAGAGATTTTGAGCTTGGTGCACAAGAAAGATTATAAAGCCTGCACAATAAATCTGCTTGTATTAATTCAACGGCTCTCTTGTGCAAAGCTTTTTTACTGCTACCAGTACCGAATAAACACAAGGCAAAGTCAAAGCACAATGATATTTTGGAACAGCTTGGGGGTGATGCATAATGCTGAGGAAGCCCTCATAGACAGCATCCACAGAATCACAGCAGATGTTCAGCCCTAACAAATGATGGGCTTTTTCCTATGAGCAGAGGCAGAGGATGCCTAGCAGTGCTCCAGGTGGTCTGGTGAGCTGTTTCCAATAGAGGACAGTGTTGCACAGTCACACTGGCTGCTTATGAGTTAGGATTCAGAATCAAAAGCCGTAACATTACCCAGTTGAAAAATCCTCCCCCAATTCCTTAATGGGCTGAGTTGTCCTGTTTTTTTAAATTCTTGCTGTGTAGTGTTTGATCCCAAACTTCCCCATGCTGTGCTGGGTTCTCTGGCAGCTCTGTCTGTTGCTGTTCCTTTGTGTTTTCTGATGGGTCCCAGCAAATCTCACTGGCTCACAAGGAGTACGACCAAACTGAAAGGGAAGAGCATCAGTGGATGTAATACTGCCCAAATGGAGCGAGTGACTGAGCAGTTGTACCTACCTGCCTATACTTGACTATTTGAGTACCTTGCCTAATAAATTCTTTGCTGTTGAAAAGACTGTGAGCATCCTTCTTGTTTCTCTTTTTCTGGAGCATTTTGACTGGTCTCTTTAGTAAAATCTTGGGTGTGTCATAGGGTAGTGTGTTGCATTTTTGTCCAGGGAGGTGTACAGGAGAATTTCAGGGGACTTGTCTAATTCAAACACCCGTTACAAGGCCATCAGTCATTGCCAATGGTTGTATTTGTAAGGGAAGTGTCATCTCCAGTTCTTTCTTCCATAGAGTGGGCTGAGAAGTTCATAAATTAGCATGAGATTGCTAATTTAGAAGCTAAATTGTGTGTTTGTGACTCTGAGGCATGAACAGAAATCTCTGTTCCTAGTGCTGGGATCTCCCACCTCTTAAGAGCACAGGTGGTTCCTGCTGCTGGAGGGTGCCCTTCTCTCTCAGAAAATGAAGTATTCTGAATTTTAACCAGGAAGCAGTTGTTTTTCCTTCTGGGAGGACGTTGTTGCAGCCTCCACTCCCCCTTAATCTGAAGGGATGGACACTTGTCTGTGCCACCAGTCACTGCCAAATACCCAAGGAGAAGCCAGCGACACCTGGCATGTGATGGGATACTGCTTTCTCACCATATTCCATACCAGATGTTTATTTGGCAATAGTATCAGAAGAAGAGGGAAAATCTCCTGACAAATTGGACAAAAAGATGCTGCCAATAAACCCCATAAGCAACAAAACCCTCTTTATTGCTCTGTGAAGCCACATTTTATTGGTGAATTAATAGGAATAACCAAACTATTTTAGTGGCTGACTGGGAACAGTATATTAGTAGCAGTATTAATAAGTGTGGAGTGACAGGAGACTTGTAAGAGTGGGAAAATGAGATACAGTATTTATCCCTAGTGCAAAATCTCTTTTATTATTAAAGACATTGGGTTAACTAGGGATAGATTTGATACTTCAACCCTATTTTTATTGGATAATTAGTAGTGAGCAATCCCAACCCTGGGACAAGGACAGAAATCTGAAAATCAAGGAAGTGGTAAAAGGAAGGGAAAGAAAAGGAAAATAGGTATCAGGTTTGGGGCTTTGCTTTCTATCTTTTTACAGAGTCAGCCACAATATAAAACTTTGCTGGTGCAGGTGGAGGGGCAGATGGGGGAATGAAGGATAGCCCAACTTCCTGCCTGTCCATGAGATAAGCCCTTGCTAGAAGACTTTCTGCGTTTCTGTCAGACACCTCACTCCCCACCAGCTTGTGCACTCCTAGGTCTGAGGCAAGGAAGAATAAAGAAATGCATCAGCTGTGTAATGGTAAAGGTCTGTCTCCAGTTCTGCTTCCCAGATAAAAGCAGTTAGCAAGAACAAAGAACGTAAGATGTGATTTTCAAAGAATGCGAGCAAGATCTAAATGCTGGGAGTGGAAGTTTGGAAAGGCTCCCGAGATGTTGAGTTGAGGGAGGGCAGACGGGATGCCAGCATTTTGGGTGGTTGGAAATGTAAACCACCCTTCCTTAGGCTAATTGTGCAGAAAAAGAGCCTAAGACTGCAATTTTCTCTGCAAAATGGGGTGATTGTGCAGCAGCACCAGCATTTACTGACTACGGAGTCTGCTTATTTCCCCCATTTTTTATTATCAGCAAAACCTTAATTACAGCTTACCTACCACCTTCTGCCTACGTTTACAATGCAATAAATTTTCGATCTCCCTATGCAATCTGCATCTCAAACAGTGCTGGGCTCTGGCAATGGGCATTATTGATTCTTTGAAGAAATTATAACGGCATTTGTTGCAAGGAAAATGGGGATAGAGCAGTGTACAAGTGCTCATGCCAAGTATTAAAATGTCCCCTCTCTCCACCAGCACTCACTTGTCTGTGCTTCATTGAGCAACACAATTCCAGGTTAGAAACCCAGTATAATTATTTAAAAGTGATTGATGGGAGTCACAAGGAGCAGGAAGAGGAATTTGGACTGAATTTGATTCCTTACTTTCCAAACCCAGCAGTTCTTGTTTGCTTTTTTTTTCCCTCTCTTGGTTGTAGGACTGTTTAAAATGGGATGCAGAAAAATATGGTCTTTTAATGATTTAAAAAGTAAGTGAGAAATCACTTCACAGCGTTTAACTAAATTTTTCTGTTTGAGTATCAGAAACAGATGTGGCTATGATCAGTAATTAAAGGTGGAATCAATGGGCTTTTGGCTGTTGGGGAGTTAAAAATAGCTAGAAATTGAGTGAATTAATTATTTAAAAAATATTGCCTGTCAGACCACTGGTACTTTGAAAATATGTACAACACAATTCATTAAAAGAGTCTGGAAATGAAAATTTGCTTCTTGTTTAAAGTTTGTGTTAATTTGTCATTAACATTCATTGACTTAATGAAGGCCATAACTGCTTCAGCATCTGTCTGACCTCAGATGAGTCTCTGTGTGCTCTAGTGCACTCTACAGAGGTTTCCCAAATACTTTAATTTAATAAATATTATGGCCACGTTCTCGTCTGATGTAAACTACAGTGGGATCAGTGCACTCATTGTGATTAACATCCAGTCACGACTGTCAGGGATTAGAGAATGCTCAGCCCTGAGGTGTAACCCACCAGGGACAGTGGTACATGTAGGGGCTTAACCCAGCAGGGGCAGTGGCGCGTGTGGGAGCTTTCTGTCACTGGCCGGGGGTGAAAGAGCTAAAATGCTACAAGCAGGAGGAAGGCTGAGCTGTTTGGTTGATGGGTGACGTGCAAAGCCTGTGACTTCACTGTTCTCACACAGTGGTGAAGAGTTCAGTCAGGAGGGTGATGAGAGTCGTTCCATCACCGAGTGCTGAAGGCAGAGCCGTAGCTGTCTCACAGATCCTGCTCCTCCAAGGAATGAGCAGGACCCTGCACACAGGTGGTGGGAGAAGTGTAAAGCTGCACCGATGTGCAGCCGTGTGCCAGGGATTGCTTGACAGCTCCCAAGGGCTTGTCCTGAGCAAGAATAATGTCCCTGATCTTTTGTAGTGCCATCTATTGACTGTTGATAATGATGATTTATCTCTAGAGTTAAGCAGAAGGAATATTAAAAGATTGTATATGGTGTGAGAACAAACCTGATTTTAAACATGCTACATCTTATCCCCCTCCCCAAGGAAGAGAGAGAACTTCCTTAATTCTGTATCTCCTGTGTTTGTGCCCTTCTGTGAGCTCTCCCAAAGCAGCATCCTGCAACATTATCATCCATACTTTGAGTTGGAAGGGACCTTATAGAGCATCCAGTTCCAACCCCCTGCCATGGGCAGGGACACCTTGCACTATCCAAGGTTTCTCCAAGCCCCATCCAACCTGGCCTTGAACACTTCCAGGGATAGGGCAGCCACAGCTGCTCTGGGCAACCTGTGCCAGGGCCTCACCACCGTCACAGGGAAGCGTAAAAGTAAAATGAATAAATAAATGAAAGTTTTATCATATAATATAGCTTTGTATTTATTTTTGTCCTATTCATGCAGTATCTTCTGCTTCAGTTTTGAACCTGTGTGATACTGTAAGGGTTAAATTTAAGGATTTTTCGAGGATTAATTTTAAGAATTTTTCAGAATTCCCAGGTATTGCAGAAATAAGGCTGGGTATTTTTTGTGTTTGATTTTTTTTGTTTTGTTTTTGTTTTTGTTTTTTTTGCTGCTAATATAAGATGTGATTCTTGGCTGTGGCACTAGATGGTGTTTAACAAGCAGGAGCGGGGAGATAAACTGGAATTCCAAACAGAAAGTCAGTGGAGTTGAATAAAAAAGAATTATGGTTCAAGTGTTACACAGGTGAATGAGCTATGCATTCTTGGCTCCAAAATTTGTTTGAAAAATTCAGGTTTCAGTAGCCCTTTTGTTTTGAAAATCGATAGCACTGACATGAAACCTGTACTTAAAAACAAAAAGAAAAAAGAGAGTTTAGATTCTAGCTCAGCCCCATCCTCAGCCTTTATATAATCAATAATAATAAAGGAATAAATCTAACAACAAACCTTATGGATTCTGAGAAAATGAAAAATATCATGCCTGGTTCCCTTGAGGAATTTCAATTTATACTAACTCTTAAACAGGAGGAAGATGTTTCTCAAAATGAATTATACTGTCCTTGTCCAAAAGGTTCCCCTCAGTGTGCATGGTATATTTGTGAGCATAAACCCTGCCATAAACCAGTGCTGGGTGGAGTGCAATTCCACCAGCCTGGCCCTCTGGGACAGGCTCTTACTTTCCAGGTGAGATAGAAGTGGGATGCCGTGTCTTTAGAACAATAATAAGATATGTGAGGCAGCCAGGTGAGTAGATTTGGGGCGAAAAAAAGTCCCAAATAATATCAAAGCCCTCCAAACTAACAGAAAAAGCTCACCACCCAACCCCCCCTCTGGCCTCTCATGTTCCCAAAGTGCTTCAGAATACTCAAGAAAATTGGGTAGAGTTACCTTAACACAGCATACTTTATGTACTCACTTGGAGTACAATCTACGAATCACTTCTACAAGGTCTTATCTAGGAAAAACCATTCACAAAATTCCCACACAAAGTGTTTAATCTGGCAAGCCAAGTTTTTTTTCCCCATGTGTTGATGCTGTTTAACGCCTTATATGTCAATGTAAGTACCAGGAAACTCTGGATTTGGTCAATCTCAAATTCTGAAGCTCTGATGAAAAAACAAAAAACCACTCACAATAATATTAAAAGGTTAGCAACAAATTAAGGGAACCTTCTGCAGCTGGTTCTTAGCTCTAAAATACATTCAGAGTGATAGAATTGGCAGCTCTTATATTTTTATTTGGGCTTAGCATTGCTAAATGTTTTCAAACCCTGGCAAACAAGGATATAGGTGCAGCTGAGATTAGTCATGTCAGTACTTAGAAGTAGCACAATTTACCTCAAGTGATTGTGATGGAGAACTGTTTGCAACATAAGATGCATTCCATTTTCCTTGTCAAGCTGTGAATCAACAGAAAATAGCTGAAGACAGCAACATTTAAAAAGAAATGAAGTGTTGAACATCATCACCAGGAGCAAAGCTGTGCTGGCAGGAAGGCGCAGGTTGTGGTGCTGGAGCTGTGGTACCACCAACCCTTTTCCTTTTTGGGACCTCTGCTCAGGACATGTCACTGGCTGTGAGCAGCACCTGCTGCAGCCTGATGGGTGCTGGAGCTGGAGATTTGGTCATCCTGAGCCCATTCCACACAAACAGCAGATGCTGGTGGTCATGTGTGGAATACAGGTGGGTTCTAACACCCAGTCAGCCAAGGTGACTTGATGCACTCTGAATGCAGGTCAGGCATCGCTACCACCTCTAGTGTCCATCCTTTCACCTGCCTGCTTGGTTAGCCTCCGTTTTTTCCCCTAATAATGTACTTAGAAACACATTGCCCCAGCCCTGAGCTCAGCCCATCAGCTGGCAGCCTTTGATGTGGGCAGTGGTTTGGGAAGACGCTGCTAAACTCTGGGACCAAAATAAATAGTCAACGGAAGTGCAAGGATCACCATGTGGGGTCAAGAACCTTCATCTTTTGTCGATTTTTCCAATAGCCCAGCTCTTTCTATGCTGATGGAAACCAAACCTCAGCTTCAAAAGACCCTTTGTTTAATCAACTGATTTATCTTTCTTATTTTATTATTGGTTTACACCTTTATGGATGCTGTTTTGCATTACTTTTATCAAGCCAGTGTTTCTTCCCCTACAGCTAGAACACTCGAGTGATGTTTGAAATTTATAATGCTCTTTGATTAATATTAAATGTGGAGAACAAATACATTTGGAAGGTCTTTATCTTCTGATAGACTTGGTTGTTTGAGTTGCTGAGGCTGGGGCTTGTGACAGCTCCTTGGGAACACGTGGGGTGTCTTCCTTGTTTTCCAAGCCTCATTATGATTGAGCAAACATTGTCAAGTTTCCTTAGTATACCTTTTTTTGTTACATCTCTAATATTTTAGGTATTTCTTGGTTCTTTAATATCTTACACTTATATTTCTTTTTGTAGTTTCTGCTTTTACTTTACTTTTAAAATGAAAGGGTTTATAATTTTTAAGGTTCCATCCACTGTCCTCTTTGATATAACAGGAGAAAGGCTCCCTTATATATTGGAAGTCAAAGTTTGCTTTATGTGCAGTATTGCATTAGCCAAAATTTTTCCTCAAATAGAAAACAGGTATCTATTACAGCTCTGCTTTATTGCATTTGGAATTAATTTTATATTCGATTAAAAATTATTTTCATATATTGGGGGAATGACAAATGTTAGGAGGAAAAAGATATTTTTGTGAGTGAAAGATACATTAAGTGTCTATGGAAAGAAATGTAATGCTTGTGCAAGGTTCTGAAATCTGTTATTTTCTGGCCAGAAATCACTTCCTGATGCTTACAAATTGAGGGCAATCAGTGGTATTACCACCAGTCATTACATGTTTCTGCTATCTTTCTTTCTTTCACAGATTTCCTCAGCATTTTGTGTCCAACTGTTTGCTCAGTGAGATAAGAAAAGTGCTATAGCTGTGAGTAAATATTCCAGGCTTTCAGGAAATCCTGAAGAGTTGCTGCAGAATGACACAACGGTGGATTTGGGAACAGATCACACTTCTGCCAGCATTGACCAGGGTCAGAGGTTATCACAGATGAAGGAGAGGATGCTCAGCAGTGATAAGTGTGAATGCTTCTGATATATGTGAACCTCAGAGTCGGAGATGTTGGCTGTGGTGAATTAGTGGTGATTCCGAGGTGGGACTGACCTTGGACATGTTTGTGTGATATTTGGTTTATACCCTTGTCCAACGCAGGTGGGTAGGTCCATGTGTTGCTGGCTTATGCTTTCATCAAACTGTATTAATCATTCAAACCAATCAAAACTAAATATTGACATAAAACCTGGGTGTGTTGGAGGGGTTGGGGAAGAGAAAACCTCCTTGTGCCATAGGGAAGTGCTGAAGGCAAAGACTGAAACTTGGTGATGCTCCCACCCACCGTTTCATGTAACAACCAATGTTGGACACAAACTGGTGGAGCTTTCAGTAGGGCTCATAAAGTGAGCAGTATTATCTGGTACAGCAGATCTTCTCTTGTCATTGCTCACCTCTGCACATTATTTGTAAAGAAAAGAGCCTTCGTTTTGCCTCTAATATAGTTACCTAGACAAATCAGTGTTTAGATCCTTCCCTTTGCTGTAGCCTCCTGCAATTGTCTCTGTGAAGTCTTCACATTGGATGGTCTCTCCAGAGGCTTAAAATGAATTGCAGAACAAAATGAAACCTGACCTTATGCTGTTTGTATTTTTTATGACCAGAGCTTATCTTACCAGATAGCAGAAAGAAACTCTGCCTGATGTTTCCTAGCAGAAAGGAAGAGATGTTGTTTCTTCAGGGCTTGATGATACCATCAGCCTTGCACATGCATTTCACTCAAGCATGACCTCGCTTAAGACTAAAGCCATTTCTGAGCTCTGTTTTAAGCGTGGTCTAGCAGAAGCCTGATTGCTGGGTGGCAGCTGAGCGTGAAGGGAAGGGGTGTTGTGACGGGGCTGACGGCGCCGCCGTTGCTGCTTGGCTTTGACGGTAATCAGGTTGGGCAGATGTCTCCGACAGCTGTGGCTAATGGCCTGCCGTGCTGGGCAGGGACCAGACCTCCAAACTCTTTCTGCTTCACAGAAAATGCTTGGGTCTGTGTGCATGGAAAAATAAAATTTGTTCCTCATTTAGCTTTATTATTGAATTCTGCTCTCACTATTAAATCAACAAATTGTTGGTGCTTTACACTTGGAAGTTGGCCTTTTCTGTAAGGTTGGTTCTTTTCCTTTGTTGTGTTTTTTTTAATGCGTATTTTTTTCTTCTATTTCATTTGTTTGAAATGGCTATTTAAATTATTGATAAGATCTTAAAACTGAGCTAATTCACTTCAATTTATCCAATAGACAAAACTATTTATAATTAACGGAGAAGCAGAGGTCACTTCGGTGTGTAATAACTGCCAAGCCAAATGAATAACAATTATGCAGTTTTTTATGCTAAGCTAAAAATTATGCAGGGACTACCTTCTGAATAGCCTTGAAATGATTAGCAAGAGGTTCAGGTGGCAGGCTCTGGGGAAGGAGGAAAAAATCTTTGGGGGGGCAGGTCTCAAAAACTGTGCACTTATTAATCTGATTAGGCTGGCTATGTTGGCACTGGAAACGAACGATCTTTTAAAATAAACCTTATCTTTAAATCATAGTGACAGCAGAAGCTATTGTGAGAACATGACCATACATAATTGAAAAGGACAAAGGGTGAGGGTTTTACATAAAAAGAATAGGATTTGAGTGGTGGCTTGCTTCATCTGTCAGTGTTTGCTGGGCAGTTTCTAGGGCTGTTGGTGTGCTTGGTTCAGGGGGAGACCATTGTGATCAGTCACATAACCTTTAGTTTTTCTGAACATTAAGACAGGGAGAAAATGTCCCTAAAACGTCCCCACCACCTTGCTATAGGCTCCTCTGGGACTTGCATGCTATTTGAGGAATCAAGAAATGAAGGAATGGCCTTGTTCATACACTGTCTGGGTAACATGCTTTTGTTTGCACAGCATATTTCATAGTGTGAAAGAAGGAACGGTTAAGAGAAAAAAAATTAATGTAGGCTACAATACTGAGTTATAGCACCAAAGCTGGAATGAGCGTAAAAAGTAGCAACAATTGCATAATGGAACAATAAAAAAGCTTCTTTCCTTTTCTTGCAGGACATAATACCAGTTCACAACACAGTATAATTAGATTGCCACATCGCCCCTTGTAAAACCAGAAAGAAAAGAAATGTAGGGCTGCATTAAAACTCCTTTCATTTTCTAATGCCTTTAGAGAGCTATTGGACATAGAGGACTCGCTCTGGCAAAAAGCTCTAGTGAGCTATTAGGTTTTTAACTATTTTATAGGGTTTTTTTATTGTTGCCAGGCCTAGTTTTTCAGTACAATGACTTTGTCCTCTCTCCCCTTTCCAGCCTGTCGCACATTTATCAATCTTACAGATAACATTCACTATAAAGATAAGTTCAGGCTCTTATGAAGCACTGTGTCCTGCTGGCATATCCTTCCCTCCCCCTGCCTTTTCTTTAGTGAGTCTCACATGACTTCTTTTATCTGATGATCTTCTGATACAAATTTCTTATGTCAGCTCCAGATCTCACAGACAACAGGAACAAAACCCTGTCATGCAAGAAGTGGATACCATCACCTCTGGGCCAGGTTTTAGTGGAACACAGCAGAGGAGAGCAGAGACTCTTCTAGGTCAGAAGATGACCTTTCCTAAACAGTTAACCATGAGCAAAGCCCACACTTTTTTCCCCTATTAATTAATATAAATGTTTTCTCTTCAAAAAGACTGTAAAGCTAAAATGCAAGTGGTCGGAAAGGAAGCACTGAATACTGAAAAACAGCTTCATTTTCTCAGTGAAGCTGATGAAATTTACTTACCAAAAACCCCAGCTTTTGCCAAGGACAAATGGATGCAAAAATCACTACATTGCCACAGGTTGATTAGAATTGTGTCTTTTCAAAGAAAAACAATATTGCTTATTAGTGGACCTGCCAAATTTTGTCCTAACTCAAATTTTTTAAAATCTGTGGAAATGTCAGAGTTGCTATAAGCATGCACAGCTGACAGTGATAAGTTGTGTGCATCTCTAACCAGGAGTTTTAAAACGATGCATAGGGAATGCAGTCGAATGAAATCTTGCAAACTGATACCAGCAAGAAAAATGTTCCTGCTTAATGCAGTGGAAAAAAGAAAGTTGCAACTTCCTTCTGTTTATCATTTTTATGGCAGTGGGAGATGTAGGCTTAGCTGGGACTTAAGGATTGGTCATGAACATCACCATCCACGAGCCCTTCAAGTCTTCCCAGGCAGCTTGGGAGTGCAGTACCAGCAGCACACTGAGCAATAGACAGGATGCTGACCCAGTAAGAGAATGTCTCCTACCATGTCCTGGTTCCCTCTTTCACATTTAATCAGCTGTGACTGGTCTCCAGAGCAGTGTTCTTGGATCCATGATAAACTAATTCATGTTGCAGTAGAGAGTACAGGACAAGCCTGTCTGGTTTCTTCCCTATCCATCCATACTGAGCACGGCCCTTGGGAGCAGAGATGAGATTTGCTTCCAAGCCATTGCAGTGACTTCTGGGGCTAAGGCTGGGTTGTCACCTCTGCCATCTTCCTAGAAATGTTTCCGTGACTTTTACTTGGTCTTAATAACAAAGTCCACAACATTGCTTTGGCACTAATTAATGCCTCAGCTGAGCATTTCAGTTTATATCTGTGTTTCGAATTGAAGAGGATATGCTCTTTCCTCACTAGGTTGGATTTCCTACAGAAGCTACAGGGCTTTTAGCAGGTTAAGTATGTTGAGCTGACAGAGTTAGCCCGGACCACAATTCCAGAGACAAGACATTTCCAGCTGGCCTAGGCTGACATGATCTATATATTTAATTAAATTTTATACCACAAATACCTGACAAGACAGCATGAGGCACCTCTGTTAGACTTAAGCTTACACAGGTGCTACACATGTATGAGTGTACATGCATGTATGACATATTTTTTACATATTGATAAGTGTAATATATCCATGCCTTTCGATCACTTCTACTGTTGTTAAATATTATTTAACCCGGTGTGTTGACTCTCGCTGCCTGCAGAGGAGCAGTTGCCTATTCAGTTTTCATTTATAGCAGTAACAAACCTTGTGAGTAGCAAGCCAGTTTTCAAATATCATTACCATAAGCAAATATTTAGAGGGTAAGTTCAAAAACAAGTGGAAAATTTTACTCCAACATTAGAATTTATCCTGCAAGTGTAGCCTGCTCTGCTAGGGGGAGTGAATGAGCAGAAAGGCAAGAGGGCAGGTTTGGGCACAAAAAAATTTTGTTATGAACAAAACCTGGACAAACACAATCATAGAATAGAGTAGACTATTTCACATGGAGGGGACCTTCCAACTGAAAAGTTTTCATGTGGCTAAGACTAGAAAGGTTAAGCTTCAATTGAAATAAAGACAAATCAGTCTGGATAAGTAAGGAAAAAGAAAAAGCCAAAACAATCAGTAAAGCAGAAGATCCAAAGCTATTGGACACCAGAGGGGTTTGCCCAGGCAGTGGGGACTGTTGCTGCGGACAGGTAAAGAAGACGCCTGATCTTCTCCACAGTGAAAAATAACGCCATTGCCCAATGAGGGGCTGGGGTCTTGCTCCTTTTTTTTCCTCCTTCTATCTCTCCCTTTCACTAGACAAGGTCAAGTTCCCAGAGTGACCAAACATTGACTGATGAGTGGCCGCCAGGGCTCGGCAGTGTGGTGGTTGGGAGATGTGCGAATGGCCCCAGCTGCCTGCAGGTTCCAGCAGGAGAGGGGATGCTCTGAGATGCACTGTAAGGACTGTGTAAATGCCTGGGCATGGAGCCAGTATTTCTATAATGGCACTTGACACAAGAGCAAACACCAGAGAAAATCCAATGAAACTTTAAAGTGAAATGTCTCTTAATTGTTCAGTGGTCACAACCTCTCTCCATCAAACCCCTGCATAACGAGTTTCCCTTCAACCCTATTTGGCCTTGTCTTTCCAAGCTAAAAATCTGAGCTTTCAAGCATGAGTGACAAAATTGTCAGTGTTGTCTAGATTTGTGCAAAAGGACATGCTTTTGCTGCATACAGCAGCTCCTATAAAGAGGAACTTACCCAAGTTTGGGTCATTTTTTCTCTATGAAGGCATTTCAACAGAATGGGAAATGGTTTCAGGAAAGCAGCTTAGAGAACAGGCATCATCATGTTAATTATTACAGTCTTTCCGCACTAAATCACATAAGTTTACCCAGACCATAAAGCCTGGTGCTGCTGGGTGATCAGCTTCCAGAAACAACTAAAGATGACTTTTTTATTTATGTTTGATGTTTCTTGCTAATTTAAATGTCACAGCTCATATCTATGTCTCTGTTACCTCAAGGGTAGGCTACTCAAGTGTGAACTGTAATAGTGCTGTATCTTAAACACACTTGAAAAGGTACTTCAATGTGGAATGCCTCTGTTTACATTAAAATGATATATTATTATTTATTATTTATATTGCTGTAATATCCAGCAGCTTCAGACATCTGTTAGGAAGCCTTTATGGTCAGTGCAAAACAGACCATAAAGTAATGTCCCTACCCCTGCTAACTTTCATTTATAAGTAAATCCAGCCATGAATATATCAGCATGTTTTTACTGAAACCAGATATATCTGTGTTGCAATGTTAAGGTACCAGTTAGTCATACAGCTGCCAATAGACTGAGATTTTACTACACAACAGGCTCCATCTTCCTTCTTCCATGCCAAAATAACCTCAGGCATTCAGGCTTGGGGCTAGTCAGGTTAATGAGACAGAAAGAGAAATTGAAAGAATATTTGACTTTTAAATTTGCCTTATTTGGTGCAAATAACAACTATTTGATAATATGGAAGCCACCTTGCCAGTGTCCTGTGAGACTTTGGGGATATCACTGATGGAGGAGGATCATTTGAATCTTATCTCTCTCTCCCTTTTTGTTTCCTGGAGCTGAAAGGATAGAAGCCCACACCACATGGAAACCTTTTAGGTCTATTTACCGAGAGATTTTTTTCTGCTACAGATGTGTACAGGCTGATTGGCTTTGACAGTGCCTTGTCTGATGAGAAAGGCCCTCTGCTAATAAGCTAATATTCTCAGTTGCACTCATAAATGATGCAGTGATCCTAACAGGCATTTCAGCTGCTGCTGAAACGTCCCTGATCCATATATTTAAGTGCACTCAGAAATGCTGCAGGGACAGGAAAGGTTTGCTATTTGTGTCGGGGAGCAGGTATGGCTGTTAACATGTTGTTGCCCTTTTCAATTCTTCTACACATCTTTTGCTAGATGAGCTGTGCTTGTCTTCTGTCTTGTGTCATGGAAGAAAAAAGCCACAGTACTGCATGTGGAAAGATGTTACATCTGCTTTGCCTTGAACTACTGTCATATTTCTGGGTACCTGGTGAATGGAAAGCAGGTTCTTCAATATCCGTGCTCCCACGTGAGAGGGTGTGACACCCCAGTTCAGGTGGCGGTGTGTGAGATGTGAGGGGCTGAAGTCTTGGGGATGTTAGGCTGGGCCCCAAAATTGACCCATGTTTCTGAGTATGTAGCTGTAAAATAAGTCATAGAAGATATGTTGGATAGGCTTCTTTATATGGCAAAGTCAAAATTGCCATCCTTCCTTGTTAAACTTGTGAAGTGCCTGGTTAGGCTGGTCGCAGGAGCAGCCAGGGGTCCTTGTGTTTAGTAAATTAAGACTTCACAGAAATCTTATAGTTTATGAACTTGTCAGTATCTCGAGCAAGTTGTCTTGTCTGCTGCCTCAGTTGGGCTCTTGTTGCTCCTTTGTATCATGTATTGTTTTTGTTTTGTTTTCTGCTACGAAAAAAAGCAAGTTATTTAAAACCAGTATCTGAACTGGCTTTATTTAACATACATCTGTTCAATTTGCAGAGGCATGCCTTTTCCTGAAATACCATTTGTTTTCTTTCCTTTACACAAAGACTTTTCCTTGACAGTCTTGGCAAAAGCAAGACTCTGCTCAAGCTGTCATGACCAGCCCAGATGTTCGTCCTGCCCCAAGTCAAGGCTTGTGTCTCCAGTTCCCACAAATCTGTGCAGAAGATGGAGAACAAGAAATTCTTTGCATCCACAACATGAACTTGAAATATGGGAAGAATGGTGTCCCTCTGTGTATGTTCAACTCATGTACTCAACAATTCACACCCATGCTCATCATCACAGGCATACAAACATAAGCACAAAATCTGCCTTTCCTCACTTTTTTTTTTCCTGCCAAAATTACTATCTTCCCCTTGAGTCTTCCCTTCCAACCTTGAAGAAAAAATCCCCGCTTGCTAACCTGGAGCCTTCTGTTTTGTGTGTTTTTCTATTGACAAAAAGCTGTATTTTTCAGGCTAAATTGTTGGCTTCCTGCACTACTCCAAGAGCAAATCAAGGCATGGTTTATTCCTCTGTTCCCTTTCTGCCGCTTGAGCAAATGCCTTGTGTTTGAAAGCATTTGCCTGAGTTGAACCTAGTAAATTCACTCACAATATTTAAGAAAAGCTGTCAGTGGGGCTGTGTCCTTGTATTTAATTCCATAAGTATCAAGTATGTTCTGAAGTGCCGAGCTCACTGCAAGATGTCTTTGTGTGCCTGTGGGCGTGCATCTGGCTATGTATCTTCTGATTTTCTGACTACTGTTGGCCTGGATGTTACTATGATCCTGCCAGTGACCAAAATTCCTTTGTCACCTTGTACTCAGCAGAGTTGGGTTAAATACCTTAATGTTACTGGAAGAAATTTGACCCATAAAATGGAAAGTATTCATTTTTTCACTCTGTAGTGATAACTGGTTGTTGCTGTTGGTATGGTGAAAAAAAAAATGTCTTCACAGATCTTTCTTAAAAACATCTTTGAAATGGGAATAAGGCTGTTAATAATTGTTATAATGATGTCATGATGGGGAGACACCTTTGTGGATAATGTCAGAGGAACATCTAGATGTCACCAATGCGTAGTGTAGCCTAATTATTCCTTGATGTAATAGCTCACAGATTTCTTATCCAATAGTCCTTGAACCCACAGGAACACGTGCTTTTCCCTAACTGCATTTGTAGATTTCTTGGAGAAAATAATCTTTAACAAAGAGACATGAATAAATCAATTGAAATTAAAAGGATTAATAAGAAAGGTGAAATCCCCAGCTGGTATTTTCTTCAGAAAGGCAAACCTGAGTGGGTAAGCAACTGGAGTAAGTAGCTCATGAGAGGGGCTGTGCCAGAGGTAGCAACCCCACTCTGTATGAAAAACCATTGTACACAAGGCATATATTTATATATGCTTACCTTTCTGTGGAGATGTGGGAAAGTCAAAAGGGAAGGAAGAGTGAGGTTAATTATGAGCCTAGAAACTTGCAGCTGGGTTGGTGCTATAAGGCAAAAACTCATCAGCCAGAAATGTCTAATGGGGAGAAAGATTCTCGCGTGGTGTTTGATCACAGTGTAATTATGAACCACTAAAACAGTGTGGTTGTATAAAAACCCAGTGTACCGTAAGATTTAACAGCTGAATTATTTTCTCCATTTATACAGAAGCATTAATGTCTGAATACAGCACTGATCCCTTATAGTCAAAAGAGATGGATTCAAGCTGCAAAAAATGTAAAGGAAAGTGTAGAGAGTTTGATAATTATGTGTGAGAAAGTATCATAAAGGATGAAACTCAATGAGCCAAATCCATAGCTTATTTGGCCCAGCAAAATGAAAACTTTGAAGATTGCTCTAGACAGATAGAGAGCAAGAGCAAGGGAAGAACTTCTTAACCCAAAAGGTGATACTGTGGTGATGGCAAATGAGTATAGATGAGCTATAAATTAATGGGAGCTGGCAGTAGCACGGTTCTGGGAAGCCCTTGCAGGACAAAAGAGAAAAGTCATTTAAGATGATATTTGTCCCAAATGATGCAGTTATTGGTTTCCTGGGGGACAAAGTGACCCTTTGGAAGGACAGTCCTTCCAGTCTCCTGCCTCTGACTTTTTTTCCTCTCACTCTTGATCAAGTAATAAGTACCTTCACTTATTATTTGGATGACTTTGTCGCTGTTTGCAAAGTAATTTAATTCGGATATCTATTCAACAGCCGCAAAAATATTCATGAATCCTGATTGTTTTGTAGATTTTAGTGCCATAATCAGTCAAAGAAGTTGTGCTATACCTTGGTGACTAGACAGTAAAACACTAGTTCTGTGCTCCATTTAAAGTGACAGAGATTTTAATTGCACGCTTGACAGGTCTGAGGTTGTTTCTGAATGAATGAATGAATCTATTAGTGCCATTGTCTTCGACTATAAATGCTCTAGCATAATGACAAGGCAAAGCTATTACTTTGCTTGCATGGAGCACTCCCACTCCTGTGTTGTTCAAATTGTTTTCAGTTAGTGGTCAACACTGCGTCGAAATCGTGATCTCAAAAAGAAAAGTGGACAACAAATGTAAAGTCCCACTGACCCCTTCAAAATTTAAATGATTTTCAGTTTATTAGATGGAGAAACCTTCACCTTATTCACATCTCGTTCCCTGTCTGTAGAGAGTGCAAGTTGCCTGGCTTTAATGTGAAGCCTTATTTATGCTGGTAAATTTATTATACTAGTGGGATTGGTCAGCTTAAGGGATCAAAGCCACTTTCTCTCCTCAAAAATAAGAAATATATTTTATTTGGCTATATCTAGTATGATATCTTTGCAAAAGGCAATCCCTAATGCCCAAAATACTGGTAGAGAAAACCACTGGGAAGAGTTTTGTATCAAAACCAGAATTGTGTGCTTTATTACTGACAAAATATTATGTTGCCTGCTGGCTGCATGGTTCTGAATCTTGCCTTAGCATCCACAGTCTTTTAAGACATTTCTCTGCTGGTACATTTCCCTGTGATACATGGAAATCCTGGCTGTAGGTGTTTCTGTGTGTGCTGGAGAGCTCTGCCAAAATAGTTGGAATAAGCAAGAGTTTATCTTTGCTGCTAAAAAGGGTCCATTTCTCATCTTACATATGAATGTTTAGTATGAAATATGTATGAATGATGCCAGCACAAAAATCACCATGAAGGCTGGATGTATTAATTGCAGTGCTTTGACTAACACAAGTTTATTTGTGGTAAAACTGAAGTGGTTTGCTCTTGCTGGAGTCTGTGTGCTGAGTATTTTTAGGCTAAAAAGAAACATTCTTTTTGTTCAGACATGACAAGCTCCTGCTGTAACCTTAGTTAATGTCAACCGAAGAGTGCTTTGGGCACAATTCTGCAAATTATCTCTTGCTGGGGTAGTGGATCTTCAGTGGGAATTTTATTGATGCAAAATGCCGTGCTAACATGTTATGCTTGATGGGAATGGTTATATAGAGCCAGGAGTTAAGTGTCCCAGTATGAGTGAGGGGTCTGCAGACTGGGTGAAATTACCCCAGGTCATGGGTTTACAAAGAAGGTGAGTTTAGGGCATTGAAGGAATGGGCAGAATTACTTCATCAAAGTTTGGTCCCCACTGTCCTGCACCAGGTCTGGATTCCTGCTGCTGAATCCAGGTTTTCCTCCTCTTTGTGTCAGACTCCGTAAGACACAATACAGTATTTCTATATGTTAACACAAAACTCAGCAAGTGACTATCATAGACCATAGGTAGAGTGGAAAATAATGGTAAAAAGAAGCTATATAAGGAAATATAATTATTTGCATGAAAAATCCTACAGCTGAGAATAATGGATGGGGAAAAGAGAGAGGGAGAGATTTCCACTTAATAATGATCTGTCTGGGTCAAAGGGACACACAAAAATTTGGAATTAATCCTGGGCCTCTCTGAGTAGTTAGTAGCCCTCTCCTGGGCCTCTGTCTGCATATTTAGGAGCCTTAAATCTGTAGATCCTGCTCCCATTACTCAGATTTGTGGGTTTTCTGCTCTCATTTCTGCCTTGGTACATATATATGCTGAGCAATAGAAAGCCTGAAGTTACATCTTTCATTCCTAACTGCACAAAACCAGTAAGACTAAATGACTGAAATACAGCATTAGGGAACAAAAGCTTCCTCCTCCCTCATTTTCTTCCTCCATGACACAAGCTAATGGCATGTCCCCAGAATTATTATATAGAAGGCAATCATCTATGAAAGAAAACCTGAGCATCACTTCTCTACTCTGTGACACAGGGAAGTGATATCTCTGTGGCACAAAATCGGTGCACCTGGGCTTGGAGTCAGATTCAAAATGTGTGATGATGTCTTATCTAATAGGATAAATTAACTCTTGCAAAAGAAAGCATCATGCTATTTGTCAAGGGTGTCAATAAATTTCCACCTATGTTTGCTCTTGTGAGCAGAAAGCAGACAACAAGAGAACTAACAAACGATCCTTCTCCTCCAATGCCTTAAACATCACTATAATGATGGAAAAACAACGGCAACTTCTATCACCATCATGAAACGAGGAATTTACTGTCATATTTCTCGTGGGACCTAATTTAAAGCAGTGTTCTTAGAGAAACTCAGGTCAAGAGTAAAGAAAAAAAAGTTGATGGACATCTGGTTTGACAGATGGAATATCACAGAGCATACCAGGTTAAACTCAGAGGGCTTTATGGAACAGGTCTTCTTACAGGGAACATCCATGAATCCCAACTAACTGGAAATAAACAGCAAAGCTTTTCTGTTTCTTGGTATATAACCTCCCTTACAAATGCATGCTGGAAGTGCAGACAGTTTTGTCAGAAATGTTTTCATTGATCTGCCCCTTTTGCAGCAGTGCTGGGCCATGAGTCTTACTTTATTTTAGGAAAAAGTCCAGGATTTTGCACTCGGTTCAGTGAACGGATGTGGCTGTACCTTTCTGAAGAAAATTCAATCTGAAGGGAGAGCATCCCTCCATCTGTTGGTGTTCATCTCTCACGAGGGTTTCTTGCCTCTTTCTCATTGATAGATGCTGTACCTTACATGAATTAAGTCATAATCTTTCTGACTGGGGGGTTGTGGCTTTGGTCACCCAGCAATGGGTATTTAATCCATCTTCTTGACTTGGACTTCAAAGTTTAAGGAATTGCCTAAATTAAGCAGAAATTGACGTCTTCCGTTTGCATCTATGCACTGTGTAACATTCCTTCCACACGTGTTCTTGGACTAAATTTGGCACAAGCACTTATCAGAAGCACAACAGCTAATTTTCTTTTCCTAACTTTTCAGAAAGGAAGGAAAAAGAACATACCCTTTAGTTTTAGTCAATATTCTTAACTTCAGAGAGGCAAACAGGTATCCTTTAGCTGTGAATTCCTTGTAATCTGTTTTAAACTTTTGCAAAGGTCATGTAAGAGAAGGAGTGGGGGGTACCTGCAGGGAAATGTCTCTTTTTTACAGTAAAAGCAGGAACCCACAGCTAAGGCTATTTTTGTGGATTTTTCGAACAGAATAGGGTTTTTAAACTGCTTTTATATTCTGGATTTTTTTTTTTATTGTTAAGGTAGCAGACCACTTTAGCAATATTTTAAAAAACGCCCCATAGGGTCTTTGAATTAAATGCTCCTTTTGGTTTAAATGGTTTGAGACTTTGAAATAAAGAATGGTGAGGCCTCCTATATTTGAAGGCTTTGCTGTTTGAAGCATCACTTTTGTTTTACCACCCAGAATGTCCTCTGGGATATTGAGAACACTTTTACAAAACATGAGTCCAAAAGTCACCTGTTTATGGCAAAGCTGCTCTCCAGAGGAGGGGAATAAGTGAAACTGAAGTAATTCACCTCAAATAGCGATAAAAATAGACACAAATATTATTAAGCTTTAATAAATGATTAAAGGTTGCCTGGCTGGAGAGGAGGAGACGAGAGGGTAAAGAAGGGAATGGGGATCACAAGTAATAGGACAAGAGGAAATGGTCTCAGGTTGTGCCAGGGAAAGTTTAGGTTGGATATTAGGAACAATTTCTTCATGGAAAAGGTTTTCAAGCAGCCGAACAGACTGCCCAGGGCAATGGCTGAGTTACCATTCCTAGAGGTATTTAAAAGATGCATAGACATGGCACTTGAGGACATAGGTTAGTAGTGGCCTTGGCAGTGCTGGCTTAATGGTTGGACTTGATGATCTCAGAGGGCTTTTCCAACCCAAATGATTCTGTGATTCTATGATGATTAAACAGTAGGATCTCATCCTGTAGGACGATCCTCCAATTATTGATAGTGCCCATTTTACAGGCAAACACTGTCAGCTGAGCAGGATGAGCCACCTCCTGCTCCCATACTCAGAGGTGCTGCCCCAAGGTGAAAATAAAGGTCAGGAATATCAGAGGCATTGCCACTCTGTAATCAGGAATGAATGACTGTAATTGACCCAAATACAGAACAATACCTCAGACAAACCTGATAGGGATCTCTTGGTCATTACAACATAAACCTCTGCCAAGCCTTTTAGCAGCAGTAATGTAAAAAGCAAACAATATTGTGTTAAAAAGAAAGGTCGGGACAGTAGTATAAAACAATTGGAAACTGAGCACTCTCCTTGTGAAGATTTGCAGTCTTCATTTTACTAAGAGAAGCTCTATAAAGGTGGTGCCAAACCTCATGTTTTCCATGAATTACTTGTCATTGAGAAATATTTTTGCGTGGCATATTTACCTAGAACTATCAATTTTCACAGGTTCTAATCAACAAATGCAGGAACTAATGCATGCTGCTAACTTTTCCCAGACCCTGGCCATATTGCATTTTCTCTAAATAAACCTGTGCTCAAGAGCAATCACAAGCTGGTAAAGCTAAAAGCAGTGTGTCTACAGCAAAACACAATTATGCTGTCTTTATTTCTGCAATTTCAGTGGAGTAGCAAAAGCTGCTCTGCATGACCCAAATTTTCTCTTGTTGAAGTGGGACAACAGGAGATGGTTCTGCTCTATGGAGCAATAGGTCAAGGCGGGGCAGAGGGAGATGCTCTCAGCCATAAATAAAGCCAAACTTCATTACCACTCGTCAGGTCTTTGCTTGGAGTTCAGGCAGAGGATGTTTGCTTTGGCATGCACAGTTTAAAAATAGTTCATTTGATCCACATTGGGAGAGGGACATCCAAACCCAGGGACATGGAATAACCCTGCACATGTCTTCTCCTGCAGCATCCTTTCTCAGGTCACCAGGAGTCCTTCACTTTGACCTCCTCTGTGGGCTCTGCTCTTACATCTCATTGTATATGAAGTGCATTTTTCACATAAAGAAACCCACATGGTAACATAAAAGTATATTTTTCCAAAAAGACATTTTTGGCACCTTGACAAAGGTCATCTACACATGCCAGCTCTTCTTTTAAAACCTCAAATTCTCCAGTGCAGTAATGACGTTGAAATATGTTTTCATGCTCTAGAAACTTGTTTATTGGGTGTTTTAGTTTGGCTGCTGCAGAATGAAAAAGATTATTTTTCATTAGATAGATTTAAGGTCTTAGAAAAAGTCTCCTTCAATATACAGGTTTGTTAATGTGGTCAGTTTGGGAATTTTCAGGCTTTTAATCTGTGAATGTGAATTTTAAAAATCTGGAGCCCTGGAGGAATATATAAATGGGTTAAATAAAAAAAACCCCAGATTTTCCTGAAGAAGAATATAATCCACAGCAACTATTCAAAATTTATCATTAGAAGACAAAAATAATCCTATTTTGTGTTATAACTGCAATATAAAGGAAAAGGTTGCACCCAAAATGGACACTTGGCTTTGTAGTTCTGACTCAAGGCTTCTGTTGGGAGACTCAGTCCCAGCAGCTGATCTCGTGCCTTACTACCATGCAGAACAACAGCTGGATTGAATGCATCCCAGGGAGTGCAGTAATTCTGATGTGCCAATCACCCTATGAAAAGCCAAATTAAAATGTACCAACTAATAAGACCTAATTTCATCATCCTTTAGTGCTAGAGATGAATGAGCAGTGTAATTAGACGAACACTGTCAGTGGCCCTCAGAGAATTGTTTTTAAGAAAATCTAACAGAACCTGACTAAGAAAACAGTTGGATTTATGGGATTTGGGGTGTAGATTGGATAGCACTTTTTGGTGAAATGACTACTGATAAACAGTGGGGTCCTGTAAGTGATCAGATGCAGAAGGGCTTGAAAGGAAAATTAGATTAGATTAGATTAGATTAGATTAGATATTGGGAAGAAATTCTTCCCTGTGGGGGTGGTGAGGCCCTGGCACAGGTTGCCCATGGGAGCTGTAGTTTCTTCATCCCTGGAAGCATTCAAGGCTGGGTTGGATGGGGTTTGGAGCAACCTGGTCTAGTGGAAGGTGTCCCTGCCCATGGCAGGGGGTTGGAATTGGATGACCTTCAAGGTCCCTTCCAACCCAAATCATTCTGCGATTCCATGAAGCTGTTCAGCACTGTACAGCTGCTTTATGGAAGCTACAGACCTAACTACTGAAGCTACTGACCTAACAGCTATCTGACCTAACTACTGTCTCTTCTTGAGAAGCACCTGCATCATTAGTCCAAATTTTACAGTGATTTTCATACCCTGATCACTTAAGAATAAATTTAACCTTAAAATTAGAAATATGCAGGTCTGTCCAAAGATCTGTTAGCTCAGGCAGATCATGTTGACCTGGTCCTTCGGTACCTTTTGCTGCCTGCCCGGTACATGTGTGCAACAGCTCTTCTCCCAGAAAAGTTCTTTGCAAATTAACCTAATTAGCAAATGACCTACCATGAAAGTACAATGCTATTTTGCATCCAAGGAATTTCACTGACAGGTCTCAAGGTACTGGAACATTTTTATCTACAAATCAATAGCCAAGCTCCCCAACATTTGTACTATCAGACAATCAAAGCTGTGATAGCACAGCAATCAGTCATAGCCACAAGAGCACAATACTGGCTTCTAACGACATGAGTGTTATCTGAGATTTGCAGGACCTGATCAATTGAACGAGACAGTAGATGGCAATCAATAGTTTTCTATCATTATAGCAACCCCATTCGTACTGCAGGAGTAAGAGGTTTGTCAGAATTTAATTTCATGCATTTTTTTCTGGGGTTTTATCCACTCAGGTGTTTGAACTCAAACTCAATTTACCAGATGTGTGCTTTGAAGCTGGCTTTGCTTACACTGAGATAGCTGAATGATTTGTTTTGCTAATTACTTTTTAGCAAAAATTGTTTTTCTGCATATTCAAAAAAAAGGGAAGGCTAATGAGCAATTGCCTTCATGGAATGGTTTAGATTGGAAGGGACCTTAAAGATCATCCAGTTCCAACTCCTCTGCCATGGACACCTTCCACTAGACCAGGTTGTTCTGAGTCGCATCCAAGCTGGCCTTGGACAACACATGGGGGAGAGTCGCAGAGCGGGTAATGCTGCCTGATGGCCACAACTGCTGTTGTCACTATCAGAAAATGGGGCAAGGCGGCCCATGTTCCATAAAATTGCAACCACCTCAGTTGCTGCTCCATCTGTCTCTTGTATCTATTGGTGTCCTTAGCTCAGTATTGGAGTACAAAACTTAAAACCTTGAAATCTGGCATTTATTTTATGAATACTCCTGCACAAGTAGAGCATGACATGAAAGTCTTCTCAGTGAATATTTTTCAAAAATAGAAGCCAAAATCTGTCTCCTAGATCTGTAGCCAGGCTCTTAAATGGAATATCTGATTTTCTCAATGCTAAACCCCAACTTGCTCATATTAATTTTATACTCCGCAGTCTTGAAATCAACAATTTATGAGCTGAATGGTGCATTTAAGAGCTTAACTTCTGGTTTCTTTTTCCATCAGCCCAGTCGTTGTTATGCTTGTGTTTTTGAATCTGAAGTTCTGGTCATGCTGAGTGTCTGGTTGACAGACTCAGCTCATCTGCAGCAAGCACATGCAGTTTCACCTGGGTTAGCAGCTCTGAGGTCACTCCAACTCTTCTTACAGATGCTGGGCTGAGCAAGGGGCCGTTGTTTTGCCCTCCTGCTCAAAACAGCCTGAACACTGCCCTGGAGTGAGGCTTTGGTGACAGCAGCTCTGCCAGGACCAACTTCTCCATTAAATTTAGGGCAAGGTGATTTAATTTAATTAAGAGGAGGCAAAACACTCGTGTGCCTTGGAATTGCTCTGTTTGATTGGTGTTGACTTATTAGGTGAGGTCTTTTAACATGACCACTGGCTCAAAGTAACCGAAAACTTTCATCTGGGAGAGCACCAGTGCTTGGGACTTGCTGTCTGACAGAAATAATATGCCTCAGCAGAGAAGGAGGCCCCAGGGCCAGCAGGCACCTGCAGGGCAGGACAGGACCCATAAGTTACTTCAGCTCCAATGAAGCTTTTTTGCTCAGCGCACGAACTATCATCTGTGTTTGATGGGAGCTAAAGTTCATGGTTTGCTTATCAGACCAATGAAAAAAGGGGTTCTTATTACAGTGTCACATTCTTGTTAGAAAAAATAACAGGGGCTTAGGATCAGGTTCCCACCTTTGTCTGGAAGCTAAACTGCTGGCCATGAGGAAAGCTCAGTGCACTGCTTTCATTCATTATTTTATTGGGTGAATAATTCAGTTTAATACCTTCTTGTGATCTCTTGCCATTGTTGCAGTTTGCTTATGCACACAGCCATCAATTTAATCACATATTTCTGCTGGATTTGGGTATTTGGGTTGCTGGCTGGTTATTATTTTTGGACTCACAGACAGCAGCATATCTCTTTATAAATTCTTTATCATATTTCTAGACAAATATATTATCTCATTTGAATGTAATTAACTTACTCACTACACAATTAATTTATAGGATTTATTAATGCAACTATAAAAGCCAGCTAACAAGCTCTGGCAATCCCTGTGTGGATTTTAAACCACAATACAGACAAGCATAATAATAAAAGGGAAGCATTTTAATATTCTGCTGTGGGTGGAATCCTGGATTCCCTGTATGTTTTAAACTGTCTTCAAATTAAAGTGCCTGCCAGCAGTTCCAGCCCTGAGATCTTCACTCAGTTTTCACTTTGGCTGCTTTAGGCAAATTCCTTGCCCTTTTTTACTTTTTGTATTTTTTGTTTGTTTGAATGGGGTTTTTTTGGTGGTTGTTGTTTGTTGTTGTGTTTGGGGGGTTCTGTGGATATTTTCTGTATTTATAAGGGTGGTATTTGAGAAAAAAAAATTTTGATTGGACTTTTAATGTGTTTAAGATGACATGAATAAGGAAAGAAAATGGTTTGTAGAGTTGTATTTGACCCTGGCTGTTGCCTTAGCAGAGGCCAGTGCACCTTGAAAGGGAAACCAGGACTGTGATAGTTTAATGAGTATAGACTCAAAGCGTGGAAACATTTATAATTCCACTGTTCTATTTGAAAGATTTGTTCTTGTTACAGGTTTATGTATTCATAACAGTTTATATATATGTAGGATTGATTAAAAAAAAGATTAAAAAATAATAATATAAACTTAAAAAACCTAAATCAAACACTAAAGCCAAAGGTTCTACATACCACATTTTTTATTCATGAGGAAATTAGAAAATGGTGCCTTTTTATCTTCAAGATTCCCACTTGAAGTAAAATGACACAGCTGAGGTTTTCATTGCAAGGTTGTTAGATTTGGCTTTATGTGGATTCAGCTTACAAGAATTAAAGAAATTTTAACCGTGCACCTTGCCGTGCCTCTGTGGCTTTCATAGCAGAGAGAGATGTGAGTTTTGGCCCAGAATGAACAACCATGCCCTTGAACAAAATATAAAATTATGTAGTCACAGGTAGGTGCCATAAAGGCGGCATGGCCTGACCCAGCAAATGGGCACCTGTGTGCAGCGGGACAGTGTCCACAGCTGCAGTGACCCCAGTCCTGTGGTCATCGTCCCCTTGGACAGTGCAGAGCTGCAGCCCATGAGTGGAGCAGATGAAATTATTGTAATTAAATCACGGGGTGTGTAATGCCTCTGGAAACAGCAGTGCCTTGGCATGGCATGTGCTGCTGGCCTTGCTTCGTGCGTACATTGAAAATATGTCTGAACAGTGAAAGGTCCGAGTGCTGTTCATCTCCTGCTGTGACATTTTTAGAAGAGGAATGGTGCAAATGCAAAACGTAGAGTGAATTTTTTTGCCACCAAGTGTGGAAGGCATTGATGGCCAGGTTGGATGTGGCTTCTGGTCTAGTGGAAGCTGTTCCTGTCCATGGCAGGGGGGCTTGTAAAGATGAGTTTTGAGATCCTTCCTACCGAAATCAGTCTATGATTCTATATATCTGATTGTCCACTCAAAAAAACCAGGTTTCCTGTTTGCCATGCTAAGACCATGCCCTTTTTAAGAGCCTGGCCACTCCAAACTCTCTGTTTCACACACATCGAGCTTCTTCTCTTGCTTGGAGCTTGCTTTGCCCTTGGACTTGAGTGAGAAATTAACCCAGGAGCCCATAGAAGTCTCCAGGAGACCCAGGTTTTTCCTGAGAGCAGAGGATATCTGTAGGGATTGTTGAGTTTATGGAGCTGTGCACCATCTTTGAGGTCAGGAGCTGTGATTTCCCTGATTTAGACATGTTTGCTCTCCTTCAAAGCCTCTTATGCAGATTTGTCATGCGAGAACGGGTGCTCCCAGCAGTGTTGAAAGTGCTTTGCCGTATGTCATGATCTGAGATTTCTGACTTTACTTCAGGTGAAGCATCAAATTGATTTACATTTTCTGTTGAAAGATGGAAGTTTTTTTCAGAATAAATTTTTTTTCTTTTCTCTTTACTGGATAGTTATTTTCTCAAAAAAGAGGAGAAAATGTTACTGGAAAAATAAGTTCTATCTTTGAATAGGAAAATGATATATGTTTACATAAATAAACATAGGGGGTAAGTAGGCCATTATTTAGAAATTTCAAGTTTTGAATGAGCATACATTGAAGAAATTACTAAAGTTATAAGCATTAAACCTAAATAACAATAATTCAGTTTTCATAGGCCCAGGTCATTCTATGTTTTAAAGCTCCAGATTTAGCTATAAAGGCTGGAATTTTGGCTGTGCTGAACTTAAAGACAGCTTTGTCATTACTTCTACATTATGTCACTACATTATGTGGCCAGAATTTCATCCTGAGAAAAGCTGCTGCAAGAGCACAAGATGATTTTCTGTCGTGAATTTATATTTTCCTCTCATTAGAATACACACTTCAGAGTAGAGTAATAAATGAGCATTTAAGCTATTTGAATGCCTGGAAAGTGGTGAGAATGGTTTCCTTTCTCCCAGACCTGCCACCTGGAAGGAAAGTCTCAGGTGTACAAGGGGCAGAGAGAAAAATCAGGAGAAAATTCTGACTTGGGATTGTTTATGTAGAGCAACAATCATATAGAAGTGACAAAACATCAGAGACATGCACAGTACAAGAGAGGCTGATTCCCAATGGTTAATACAATTTAAATATTTATTATTATAGAGTTATATTTTTCCAAGGTTTGCCAAGCTCAGGTTTGATTCAATGTCAGTGCCATTAAAACTTCTTGTATTAAAACTGCTTCTTTCTTTTCTCCTTATACCGAACAATTGTATTTGCTCTTTGATGGAAACTTATATTTTATGTCACACCTTGCTCCCTTCAAAAATATTTTTCTTGCAAGTGAGTTAAGCTTAATAAAATAGACTGACTTAATTCTGAAAGAAACTGTCCCTTTAGGCTTGTAATGCTGTTAATTTACCCATTCTTATGTTGTCTTTTAGTTAACTGAGAGGATCTTCCTTGAGGAGCTCATTCTGGTTTGAATGGTTTTGAAGAGAGAAGTCGCACTAAGCTAGGCTCATGGAAGGTGCTTTGTTTTTTTTTTTTTTTTAATTTTTAAAGGAGATAAAAAGGTTGTACGGAGGGTATAACAAGCTTTGCCCTAATGTAGGCTGCCAGGACCAGGCAGGCATGTTCACTGCTGCCTCTTGAGCTCTGGCCTCTTACCTTCAGTCATGGTTGTGATGGCTGTGACACACATCTGCACGTGGCTCAGTGAAGGACACAAACCTGGAGATAGGTCTCAGCAGGGCTGGGAGCAAGATGTTCTTAGCCAAGCTGCTTAGGTGTAAAATTAATTGCTGGAGTGATCTGGGTGGAGACAAACTCTATTATGACATGCCTATCTGTGAGGTGAGGAGACTCTTCCACGAGTGAGAAAGTGTAAAAGGGAAAAAAAGAAGCTAATACCAAGAGAGTTTCCCGATCTCCAGAGTGAAGGCTGGTGTTATCAAAACACTTTGCAGGCTTGGCACCACAGACCTGGATTACTGGGATGTGCCTGGGGACTGGGCTGATCTTCCTTTTGACTGAATGGTCATTGAGCAGTAAGCAAGGTGACTTGCCCAGAATGTAAGCAAAGACAAAAATTCACCAAATAACATTTTTGTTGTATGTTTTACACAGGGACAGAGATAAAGAGTGGGGTGGCACTTCAGCTCACTGGGAACCCAGTGCTTTGCTGTGGTTTATTATTCGGTGATGTATCCTAAAGGTTTTGATGATTATTGCATTCTTCTCATTTTCTGTGTGATTTGATAGGATTTGTAGTTTTGAAAAGAAGCCAATTCTTGAAAGGCAGAAGCACCTTTATGTTGTAAGCATGGTTTCCCTGAGAGCACCTGGAAGACTCTCCAGGGCATTACCAGCCAGGGCATCTCTGTGACCTTATCACAGAACCACAGCATGGTTTGGGCTGGGGGAAACTTGAAAGCTCATCTTGTTCCCACTCCCTGCCATGGGCAGGGACACCTTCCACTATCCCAGGTTGCTCCAAGCCCCATCCAACCTGGCCTTGAACACCTGCAGGGGTGGGGCAGCCACTATTTCTCTGGGCAGCCTGTGCCAGGGCCTCACAAGCCTCTAAGTCAAGAACTTCTTCCTAATACCTAAACTAAATTAGAGCTTGTCCTGAATCCCCCACTCACAGCTGCATCATTCCTCTTTCTGTGGCATTTGGCTTCACCTGCTCTGTGCACTTCTAAAACTGCTTGTAACAAAGCCAAATCTCTAAAGAAAATAATTGCTTCTCTGGACAGAAAGCTGTCATCACATCCCTTAAACCACATTTGCACCTGGGTTGTGTTGACATGGCCAATTTATCATTATTCTGGTTACTGGGCAAACATTGAACTGTCTTTCATGTGTATTGTCTTTGGTCTTAAGTGATCCTATCAAATTTTAAATGATCTGCATCTATTATGGTTTTGGCAGTGTCTTTTTACATTATCTATGGTGAGCCTATTAACCCTCTCTAAATGCAGCTATCTTCTCTCTTAATTTCCTGAGTCAAACATCATTATGAAATCACAGACCTGTATGAAGTTAAAAGCCAGAAAAATCAGTATTTTTTTCCACATCAAACGATATTAGGATAGATTTGTATTGTATTTGCACTGACATTTACCTATACACTTCTGCATCAATGAGTTGTGATAGTTTGCTTTTGTTATATTGAAACAAAAATTGCTGCAGGCTACTGCTATGAAAAAAACCTTTATTCCCTGACTTCTTTTCTGCTTATCTGACTTCTTTTCTAAACTGAAATCTTCTAATGTAAACGCTAAGTCCTGTCCTGAAAATAGCCTATGCTAGTCCCAAATCAAGTTTAATATGCACAAGTGAGCAGTTTTGTAAATGCACATGAAGGAGATGAGTTGAAGCCCCTTTGGAAAACATTGTGCTCTAAAATAGACAAGATTAAAGGTTAGATTTCCATGTAATTTTCCTCACCTACATCTTCAGGAACTTGGAATCCGTTTACTTAAAAATATAAACCATAACCTGGTCTAGTGGGAGGTATCCCTGCCCATGGCAGAGAGTTGGAACTAGGTGGTCTTTAAGGTCTCTCCCAACCCAAACCATTCTATGATTCTGTGATTTTTCAGGCCATGTGTTCCAATGGAGATTTTTCAGGCACAAATAGGCAGCAGTTCCAGCTGGCCTCAGTGCGGACATTGCTGACAGCCAAGCGCTGTCTGTGTAATTCCAATCATAATATTTGACATTGTGTCTCTTTCGCTAATACCTTCTTTCACATGTCTGTTGCTCAGAAAATAGACTTCCTGCTGTACAGGTGGGTGGTGTGGCGCAAGCTTTCACTGACATCCAGGTGAGACAAGAAGCTCTGGGAGAAGAAAATTGTTATTGAGTCCATTTTAGAGCAGAAGAGCTGAGGAACAGAGTGAACTGCTGCCTTATCTGAAAATAGAGTGGAAGACTACAGTAGGGTTGAAAGGGGACCTTGATCATTTAAAAGCAGTACATAAGTCCTAACTGCACATCTGTCTTTTCTTCTGCTGCTCTTGGGGTGTTGGAGGTGCTTTCTGTGGTTTCACCATCGATATTCTCAAAGTCATCCTGAAGTGCCCAGTTTGGTGCAGTGTAGTTTAACTTTTCGGTTTTACTCTGAGCATCTCACACAGAGGTCCCTTAACATCTGGCTTCCAGCTGTAAGACTTTCACCTTGCTCCCCCTCTCCCACACTGGCTGCTGAACCTGGGGTGTTTTATGACAAGATGATGACAGCCATGCCTGTTAACAGCTAATTTGTTCTGACTACCAAGACTAAAAGTTTCCTACTGTCATGGTTTGACACTGGCCAAATGCCAGGCACCCAAGAAAGTTACTCACTCACCTTCTCCTGCCACAGCTGGGCAGAGGAGAGAAAAAAATTTAACAAAGGGCTCATGAGTTGAGATAAGGAATGGGAGAAAACACTCCAAGGGCAAAACAGGCTCAGCTTAGAGGAACAAAGTAAATTTATTACTAAAGAAATCAGAGCAGGATAATGAGAAGTAAAATAAGCCCTTAAAAACATATTTACCCCCTGAACCCCTCTCTCCTTCCCACTGACAGTGCAGGGGACAGGGTGTGGGGGTTTTGGTCAGTTTGTCATCCGAGGTTTTCTTCCACTGCTCAGGGAGAGAAGTTGTTCCCCTGTAAGACCCTCCCTCGGGAGGCAGTTCTCCATGAACTTCTCCAGCGTGATTCCAATCTCACAAGCAGCAGTCCTCCCAAAACTGCTGCAATGTGAATTCCTCCCACGGGCACACAGTCCTCCCAAAACTGCTGTGCCGTGGGTCTCTCTTTCCACAGGGTGCAGTCCTCTAAGGACAGGCTGCTCCAGCCTGGAAGCAGTGCCCTCTCTCTCCACTGGGTCTCCCACTGGATCACAGCCTCCTCCAGGCACCCACCTGCTCTGGCACAGGCACCTCCCCCAGGGGCTGTGGGTGGATCTCTGCATCCCCCGTGGATCCCCATGGGCTGCAGGGGCACAGCTGCTTCACCATGGTCATCACCACGGCCTGCAGAGGAATCTCAGCTCTGCCGCCTGGAGCACCTCCTGCCCCTCCTTCTTCACTGACCTTGGTGTCTCCATGTTGTTTTCCCTCACGTGTTCTCACCTCCTCCTCTTCTCTGGCTAGGAAAAAACTGTGCCCCACTTTGTTTGGATTTTCTTCTTAAATATGTCATTACAGAGGTGTTACCAACATCTCTAATTCACCCAGGCTTGGCCAGTGGCATGTCCATCTACAGAACCATCAGGGATTGGCTCTGCTGGATGTGGTGGAAGCTTCCAGCAGCTTCTCATAGAAGCCACCTCTGTGCACCCCCTGCTACCAAAAACCAGGCCGTGCAAAACCAATATAACCACACTGGAAATATCCCTTGGTATCTTTTAAAATGTGCACTAGTGTTCTGTTTCCCTCTAGTTCACTTCGTAGAGTTTCTTTTCAACACCATATTTAGCATGTAACTCCCCTTTGTGTGTCCTTGTATTAAAAATCTCCTTGGCTAGTTACTACATTAGGGAATACAAATTTATTGTCCTTCTAATCTTTCTCCTGTACTTGAACTTTTGCTTCACCCACGTTCTTAAGGTTTACCCAGTCTTTTAAATGTAGGGGTAAGAACGGATTCCTGGATATTCCTTATTTGTCTTTGATTCAGATATGAATAAAGAATAATATTTTATATTCTGAATGTAAGGGAAATCTAATAGAGCTTGAAAATTAAAACATCAATTTAAAATCAAATTTCAGTCTTTAATTAAACTGATAAACAGGAAACAACTGAGTTGATGAGTTGGAGCCAGATTGCTGCAACAAGGTGCACAACTACTGAGCTCTTGCTGTTCTGGGCATGAGTTTGGTTGAAGGACCCCTGTCTCCAACACTGCTGCCTTTGTGAGGTGAAACATCCCCCTGCTAATGCAAGGGCGAGTGGCTGCTTGTTAGAATTTGAGGTTTAGAATCTGCTGAATTCCCTTTGTCTTTTCTCCTGAATAAGAAGAGCCATGGGTGCTGTGTCACTTGCCAGGTGGTGAGTGCTTCACAGGTTCTCCTGCCTGAGGGCAGCTAAAAAAATTGAAGGAGCCTTTCAGGATCAAACGTGGAGATTTACGTAGTTGTTAACACCAGCCAGTGCTGCAGAGCACATCCAAATTCTCAAAGCAAAAGTTTCCTGTGGATTTTCACTGGCAGATGGAATTTGTGGGGGTTTTGGGTAACTTGTTTCCACTGTTGCAGATATATTGGTGAGGGCTTGAGCATCTGTGTATTAGGCACTTTGTATGGCCTCTGTAAATGTTGTGTGGCTCTTGCATTTCTCCCAGGTCAAGCACGGTGGGATTATTTTAGTTCACATGCTCTCCAAAGAACATGATTTCCATTTGGGATCCCAGCAGGAGCTTGTGCCAGGCATCCTCCTGCAGCCCAGCACAGCAGTGGCTGTTCCAAAGTGGGGAGCTGGGCAATAACACAGACTGTAATCTTAACTCCAGCCCCCTGAGGATGTGACACTGATTTCTGGCCTTTAGGGAAGCCTTTGGATGAAAAGGATTTCCAATGGGAAAGCCAAAAACACTGCTGATGTGCAAGTGCATAACCCTCTCCATTTTGGCATTTCCACACACAGAAACTACTGTCAAAAAGAAAGCTGTCATCCAAACTCGGATTTGGTAACCTCAGATCTCAGGGAAGAATAGAGATTCCTCCACAAAGAAAAGGTTCTCTGCCCAGATGTTCACTGCTGCTTTCAAAATGATTATTCTTCCTGATGCCCAACATGCCGGTGCCCTTTGTGTGCTCGGTCATTGAGATGGTCCCTGGTGTCTGGTTTTCCTCTCTGTGCACAGCTACAAATATCTGCTCCTACCTTATACACAGCCATCGCTATCCCATTTCCCACACTGATTGCTAACCCTTGGCTGCTCCACACAGGGATAGCTGTTTTCACCAAGCTACTCCCACTGCATTCATGCTTTCACTACCTCCCCATCCAGATTCATCCTTAGGGATTCAAATAACTTTATCCATCAGTTCCAGAAAAAAGGCAGAATGAGGTGGCTTTTTTATTATTATTATTATTCATTATCTTGAGCGATTTGAGTGCTTTTCAGTAGCATTAGGTGAAAGAAAGTGGAAAGGAACTAGATGGCTGCATTTCTGTGAGAAAACACATGGTCCATTTTCTTTACGTTATCGGCTCTGAGGTCATGAAAGGATGATGAAATAGGCCCCATGGGATGTGTTTGAAGTAATTACGTTCCCAGGTTATTTAGTGAGTGGGATTTCCTTTTACTTACAGCACTGCTATTAATAATTAAATAAATAACTTGCTTTAATATTAGTCTCCAATCATTGTATGAATTATTTTTGTTGTGCATAATGAGAAAATTGCACTGTGCAATTTTAATGTGTATGTTGGTGTATTCATCATTGGGCTGGTTTATGTTTGAAGAAGTAATTGATTATCTAAAAATATGTTTAAGTTATATTTGAAATTTTTTCTGATGGCTTAGCACCTAAAACAAGACTCCAGTCCCCTTCTCTCTCTGATAAGTAGAGAAGACTTGTGATGGTTTGAGGATGATGAGGATGGTGCTGGTTTTTCTTGGCTACTGTTTGTCTGCTCAGTTTAACCCTGTGTGTTTCAGTATGGCTCAGTTCATGATGATAAACTAGAAGGACAGGGAATAGTTTATAGAAATATATTTTAGTAGTAATGCCCCGTGTGGAGAGAGGTTAAGGCAGCAGCCGAGCATATGAGCAGAGAAACAGGAGAGACTGAACTGATTTCACAGGTGCAGCCCTGAGTGCAGTTCTGGAGCTGGCATTAGAGATGGTGAGAGAAGGAAGAAGCTTGAGAATAATAAAAAGAAAAATAAAAAAAGGGAAGAAATCCATGAGGAGGATACTGTGCACAGCTGGTAAAGGATTGAGCTGAGAATACCAGACTAGAAATGGGAATTCATGTCACTTTAAAATAGCTGCATTCATGTCCTCGGGCTGGTCATAATTCACAGAATGTAACATATCGATGGTGACAGGACAAGTTTCGTTGGGAGCTCTGGCTGTGATGCTGCAGCTCTGTTTTACAGCTGGGCATGCGGTGTTTCCCCGGCCTTGTGGGGCTGCTGGGTTGGCCCACGCTCCACACCTCTGTCCCGCCACCAGCCCAGGTTCTGTGCAAGGGATCAGCTCCCAGCAAGTTCCTTTCCTTCAGTCCCTAGCCAGCACATTGAAGGAAACCTTAAAGAAGGAATATCTTAATTATAATTAATATCTTCCGTGGTTCAGATGGAAAGGTAATCCATTCCTTCCCCTCCAACCCCAGCACATTCCTGACGAAAGTGAGGCTTAGGTAGTTCTCAGCTGCTGGAACTATGAAATCGGTAAAAGCCAAAAGTATTAAGGAATGAACCTTTCCCACTATGTGAAATTTTCCCCCCATCACTGAGCACATGCTGCCAGGCGAGGAGAGATCCATCCCACTGCCCCCTGCACTTGTGCAGACAGCGGAGCGTCTCCTTGGATCATTTCACATAAAAAGATCTAAAGAAATCAATTTTTCTCTTTATTGAACTGATTCTTAGCCTGGACCACTCTAATGTGGGATAATATGGACTGCTTTTCCAGGCTTGAGCATGAGGGGTTTACACCTCCTGTCCTTCTTCTCTTCCTATCACAGCTGTATAGGCAGAAGTACTGCAGTCTCACTCACATCCTGGGTGAGTTTTATTTCCAAAAGGGAAGAAATCTTTAAGGTTTAATCTCCATGGGACAGAAATCAGAAGATGCAAATCTAATAGAGAATGATCATTTTAGCTTTAAAAATCTCCCATCTCTTGAGCATGTGGACTAATGCAGAAATTGCTTTATTAGTCTAATGGAAATGTCTTATGATGTCTAAAAAGATTTGAATCAGTAGGCCTGTGGCAATCCAATAGGGCATCACAAAAATTTCTTTTAAGCCCTCACTGAACTCTGTGGAGAAGCTGATCTGCTCACTGAGGTGGAGGCCCTGCTCATCCCATCTGATTCTGACACACAAGAATATAATTTTCTGTTCAGCTCTGCATTGCAGGCCAAAAGCTGCAATTTTCTATCCTCAGAACTCTTTAAAAGCTGTCCCAGAGGTTAATAATTGTACCCATGGGGTTCTACGGTTAAGGATGTGATTTTTCTGTCAGTATAATAGAGTCTGCTTAAATTCATGGATACAGCTCTGCATTGGGATCAGCAGAGAATATTCCCAAGTGCATAATGAACAAAACCAGTCAATAGAAATCAATATAATTTTCAACTTTTGAAAGACAACTCTTTTGCCGTCATATGCTTTGTAGATCTGTCACTCCTTCCCATGCACAGTGAATTTAGATTTTTTATTTTACTTTTTATAAGATAGCAACATAAGGTGAAGCTTTGGTTATTTAACCATGGACAGTCCAGTGAGAGTACAACCCACGCTGTGAGAGCGAACACTGTGCTAAAACTGTGTGTGTAAGCTTCTGTGTATGCTTGCCAAGAAAGAGTTTGTCATTTTCCAGGATACACTTGGATTCAGTGTTTTCCTCCTGTAAAATTACTGGATGGTTAAATGACCCTGCCAGGGATTTTTTCCCATCTAAACTGATTTAAGCTCACCTGCTGCAAGCTGAGACCTGGCACCCTACAGTGCTCATCACATCTGACTCATCCCAGGGTCTGTAGAGTGGATGTCAGGCAGGGACAGAGGTTTCCTCATCACCCACAGGATTCCTGTGTTTGTGAAAGCCTCTGTTTACCTGCCTCAGATTGTGTCTACATGGAGTTGCATGTTTGCCTGTACATGAAGACAAAGCCAGTATCAATTTCGTTTTCTTGCCCTGAGAACGTTACTGATTTTTTGCGTTTGTGACATCTCTTAGCACTGATTATCTGTGGCTGTGCTGACTGTGCAAAGTGAGATGCTGCAGGGTACCTGGTGGATGTCTGGGGAGTCAGAAGGGCTGGGAAAAGGGGTGTAAGAGGGACAAAGAGGTCAAGGGCATTCCTGGCAAGCATAGAGTAAGCTATTAAGACCATAATTAATTTCTAGGACTAACAGAGGACTATTAGAGGGGGCTAGTCACTCTCTGCCTGTGAGTGTATATTGTGATCTGGTTTGAGAAATGTGCTTCCTGGTATCCATGGGCTTGGGAAAACTGAGAGGCAACGGAACAGAACTTCCTTGGGTGTGTTGTGAACATGGAAATGTGCCACTGTCCTACCTCACAGGTCTCTAAACTCTTGTAGTCTGGAGCGGGAGGAAAATTATTCCTATGTCCATCACAATAGTGAGGAGCCAAAGCAAGGGTTGTGTACACTATTGCATGACCTGGTTCATTGAGAATTTCTATTCATATCTCCTGCCAGGGACTGAGGCCACAAACTAAATATGCCCTACTGGCATGAGGGTTTTCAGCTTGTGACTGGAAAAATGACCTTTTGGATCCAGGGCTTGTTATGAAGGATTGTTCATTGGTCCAACATTACTGGTGTTGTCAGTGCTGCAGGATGCAGGATGCTGTGAATATAATTCTGCTCTGAAAAGAAATAAGAAAAAAGGAGAAGCACAACAGCAAACATTCCAGTAAAAAACAGCTGTCAGTCTTAACAATAGAATGTGTATGTACACTGTATTATTTATTAGAACTATCTGAAGTTTAGCATTTCTCTTCTATAGAAGCTTGATATGTCAAAGTTAATTGAAAAATTATAAATTGCAAATGTATTTGAAAAAAACCCCAAATGTTTCCATGGAACTAAAACATTTTTTGTCAATTAAGTTAAAATATTTCATTTTGATTTTGGTGTACTAGTATTCCATGGTTTTGTTTTACCTGGAATTCCAAGCTGTTGCACTGAGAGACACACTTTAAGTGGTCTACTTGGAGTTGGTAACCTAATAATAACTTGTTTCATAATTTTAAATTGAGATTCTAATTAATTGCTCTTGTCAGTAGTATTTTAATTGGATCAGCAATTGGTTCTTGGTTTCCATGTGTGATTGGTATTCAAAGTGTCCTTTATAACTGTCCTTTATAACTCTGATGGAAGACAGGGACTCTGGTTTGGGGGTTTGCTCCTGTTTAGATGCCGAGTTTAACAAGTGAAGAGAGTGAAACAGAGTTTCAGGCTCTCTTTTTTAGATCTATTTTTTTATTTTCTTTTTTCTTGTCTAGTCTGAATTTGTTCTCACAGAATGGTATTAGAAGAGGGACCGTGCTTAAAGGACACCTAGAAAACAGTCACCTCTCTCAAAAACTTGCACAGGTTGCAGTTTAATCATTTTTTTTCTATCCAGATTAAGTCATTACAGCAAAATACATTTCACCTCCCCCCCGCAATAATACTTAAATAACCCCTTGAATTAATTGCTGTTCCTTTTTTTTGGTTTGTTTTTTTTTTTTAAATGCACAAAATTATAAAATACCAGAAGGATCTTGGTGCTTGAGTAAGAAGGGCCCCTACTGAAATACTTTATGCTGCGCTTGGTTTCAAGCCTTTGTAATAAAATGGAACAGTACCTGGCTATGAACCTGAATTCAAGCAGACATTTCCCTCTTGAGGGGCACAGGCTGTCCTGATGTGTGTTGTTTTAACCTTTAATACAAGTTTTTGCTTCAGTGGTAGACATTCAGCTTTGAGTGGAACATGATGGAGATTAGCTCCTTGATGAGGTCTGGCAGAGGCTGGATGTAATGCACAGTCCAGGTTGGTCTCATTTGGGAAAAAATACCTTTGAGGAAGAGACTTCTGAGATGGTCCATGGGAATGGCAGATGCTGGCGTAGCTGGAAAAGGTGCTGTAATAATGTGGGGCCAAAAATGTTTACCAAGAGCAACTTGTAGTCCTTCTTTTTTGTCCATTTTGAGTAATGTAATGAACTTGAAAAATGCAAGTTTAGAAAGTGCACATCACATAAACAGCATTTTCTTCCCTCTTTCTGCAACAGCTGTTGATGAATTCCAACTGAGTGGCTAGAGATGACAGACAAATACTTATGTTGAGGTTGCAGGGGAAGATTTTTGTCAGGTTACGCCTGTGTAACACCATCAGTGCTCTGTGTTTGCCAGAGAGGGTGGGAATTCAGCTGCAGCATCTTTCTCATTGGGAATGAGTGGAATGCCAAGAATAATTGAGCTGGACTTTTGAATTCCAGGTTGAGATTGAAGGTTTTTTTATAAGGACTTGCCATGAAACTCCAGTGTTATCCTTAGAGCAAAGCCTCAGACTTGCACTACCTTTTCAGAGACAAAGTTTCACGTCTTCCTTTTTCTGACATTGGAGTTAAAGATTTGTAAACTTCCCCAACTGTGAGAAGTCAAATGCATAAAAGTGTGTGCTTTCATGAATTTTTATGGATCTGTGAAAAACCAGTCACAGACGAAAATGGTACTTACTCTTCTGCAGAGCAGCCCTATGTGATGGAGCCAGGCAGTTCTGTGACCATTAGCAGTCCGTGGAGTGAATGTACAGAGTTGCTAAGCAACACCCAGGAATGCATCCCTATCTTGGCACATAGACATCCATCCCACTACATTTTTCATGTGTACCCAAGCAGTTCAATTAGATTCCACCACTCTATCCAGGCAGTGCCAGATGCCCACCCATGTGCAGAAGTGAAAGAGCCAGTGCTGTAGGAGGGGGTGGTGGGTTGCAGCCCATGTCCCCTCTGATGTTGCCCAGGTGTCCCCATGGTGCTCCTAAGGTGCAGTTTTCCTCATCCTCCCTAAAATCCTTTCATCAATGAATGTTAAGTGGCTCATTGGCTTCTGGTGTCCTCATCTTGAGGGTAGAACAAGGGGTGCACAAGTGGAGGGAACCCAATTCCATTTCACTAATAGGTTCAGAGGTTCCCAGGATAGTAATTTTGTACTCTATGACCTTTGGCTGAAAATTACTGACTAAATGCCAGTCTGTATCAGCTTCTGCAGATCTTTGCAAAAGCATAAATATTGCTGTTTAATACATTGCTTATTCTGAAGTCTATTGTAGGTTTCTATTTTTAAAGCTAATGAAATCAAACTTGATTAGCTAAAATTTAGACTACTGAGACAACTAAAAGAACATTTTATTATCGGTTATTACTGTAGCACTGAGCTTTTAAGAATCAATTCTTGTTTTACTTTGCTGCTGACAGCTCCTACATCCTTCACCCAATTCTGATTCAACTTCTTTGGTTTTGGTCCCTTTTGGTTTTCCTTGTCTGCCATGTATAGTTTCATAACTACTGAAGAGAAGAGCTTAGGTAGACAATAAGTGGAGGAAACCCTTGGGAAATGATCAAGTTAAAACCACAGAAATGTAAGGGAATTATTAGCATTTTGATTATGTATTAGGAAGTATACACACTGACACATCAAAAATTCGTTAATTAATTCAGGCAAAGAATACAGGTTGGAAAGGACTTCTCTGAAAATCCTGAGCTTGATTTGCTATGTGTTCTACCAGCTACAAAGCTGATAGCATGTCTATGTCTGCAGGACATGCCCCTTGCACACCTGCCTGTTATTATTGATTTGATTGGGCCTTCCTGACCTTCCCTGAAGCTCTGTGCTGTGAAGGATAAATGAGTATATTTAAAACAACTGAAAGAAAGGAAACTCATAATACAGTTTGTTCCATGTTCTTCCTGGTTTGTCTGGCAATAATCAGGGTAAAAAACTTTCATCCCAGCTATTCTAATAACCACGATTTTTATGTAAATAAAGAACAAAGAGATCAAGGTCCAGAAAGTATTCAAATCTGCTTGACCTCATCCTTTAACTGTGCCAGGATTCATGCTGGAATGCCGCAAGTACAAGAAAAGGAACCACAGCTGATGATAACCATCACAGAAAATTCTCCAGGAGCCAATTCATCATAAGGCGTGAGTTTCACCCCAGTGCCGAGCGTTACTGCAAGCCCTATTCATCATTTACGTCTCAAAACACTGTATTTGGAGGAGGCAAGTGGTGCGTAGGCATTTTGCTGGCTTGTTTCTCAGGATGAATTTTGACCTACATGCTCAGAGTTACTCTAAGGAAGCAGAGTAGGAAGTGAATGTATCCAGCCCTGAGAAAGGAGCTTCCGAGGTGACAGTTCACAGTGATGAACAGTGCAAACTGCAAACAACTGGAGATTAATTAAAAAGAGAGTTAACATTCTGCCCTGTTTCATAATGCTGATATTCTCCCCGAAGTATATACAACATCTGCATGCTGCAGTTCAGCCACGAAACAAGACATCAATAAATATCTTCTTTGAAAAATATAGCTTCTTGATAAATATTGCATTAAAGAAGATGATGCTGGTGTCTGCTCAGTACCTGTTGGGTAGCCTGGCAAGACAATATTGAAATCATGTGCTGTGCTCTCTGCAATGTGTTGCATCAGTTAGTGCTCAGTCCATCTCCTGTTGAAGTAACTGCTCTTTTATTACTGTGGCTGAAGCACCCTTTGCTTTTACCTTGTCCCTCTGTGTGATTTTCATCATGAAAGGAGCCCAGAACAGCCTTCTACAAAAGAACACTTTCTTGCCAATTCTGCAAGTGTTATTTCTATCAATATAAAATGAATTAAAACCTCAGTGATCAATATTCTAGCCCATCTATTAGTTTCTCTTATCTATTTAAACATGTGTCCTTGCTCTGTCTCTTCCTTTTGCCCAACAGGTCTTAATTAAAGATTAACAAATCAGCTGGAATCAAATAAGAACAACTGAGCCAAAGTGAAAATATGAACTTGTAAAAATCTTAATGCAAGCTTGGAAAAATTATTTCGGTTTTTTTCTTTTTTTAGACAACTTAAAACCAGCTCTTCCTTTCATCTCTGTGGTGCCCTGTAGCACAGAGAGTAGAAGCTCATCAGTGCTGAGAGAGGCTGCTCCTGTGTGTTTCTTCTAATGCAAATAATGGCATTGAGAGTGCTGTGGCTACCAGGATTTGTACAGGAAAATACTTCCCTGTTTATTTCAGTGAAGTGGATCTCTGAATGTAAGAAGTGATTTGTTTTGCTTTAACAAGGTTGTCACAAATTTAAGCGTATCTATAGCACTTGTCAGAACCACACAGAGATGGGAAAAAGAACCTCCAACACCAAGACAAGCGTGGGAAGGGAAGCAGAGACTGGGAGAACGTGAGAGAAGAGCTGTGGGTGTAGAGAGAAGTGTGTCATATCAAGGGACTGCTAAATTATCATTAGCATCAATTAATGAATGGGAAACGTGAATGTTTGCTCCTGCTGAAGCTTCTTAGCATGACTCAGCAATGAATTGCTGCGATTATTATCTCTGAATACTCCCAAAGGATTTTGAAAACTGTAAAAACTCTCTTTGTATCTTTTGGACAAGTCCAAGGCAAAGGCCAGTGCTTCAAAACTGCCCACCAAGCTGTTTGGGATGTGAACTTAATTCCCAAATTTCCCATAGCCTTGGTGGTGTCTCATGTTGCACAGATACAAGAGGTTTAACCTGTAATGAGCATAAGTGTTGGGGTACACTATGTGGTGATAGAGAGACAGGCCCTGAAGGCGGAGAGAGAGCCTCTTTCCTGGGCCCGTGGGTGACCCTGGGGCTGTATCCAGGTCACTGGGGATGGGCGGAGAGAGGATTGTGAGTTTGTGGACAGGGATGGACCTGTGAGAGGTGATGGTTGTAGTTTGTGACCTTATAGGGTATTGTTTGCCTGTTACCATAATAGGCAAAATCTGGGCACTACCCCAGGTGATTGGGGGACACCGTTGTGAACATCTTTCCTGTTTATATGATGTTATATCCTGGGTGTGCTGGGATTTAGGGGAATTCTGGCCGTGCAATAAACGACTTTGCATCTCCATCGTGTGTGTGGAGTCCATGCCCATGCGTGATCACTGCACATAAGAGCAGTTTTGATGAGGCTGGAAGCTATTCTCTCTGAGCCATGCAAGATTTTGGTGGCTTCACAAGCCACGACCTAGACCTTGAACTTACGGAGATCTCTGCCCTGCAGAACAGCTGCTACCTTCATAATTGGGGGTGCAGATGTTTCCAGCACAGGTGGGAGGTGGGCCAAATCTGCATCTGGGTTTTACCCCAGCATAAAGAGCTGATCCATGCAAACGCTCCCATTTTATTTATCCCTTTATTTGAAGAATCAGATCACTTGGCAGTTGACAATGTTTCCCTCTCCAGCTACACAGATATAGTGCCTTCAGTGAAGCTTCTCCTCCTCCTGCTCCTTTTTTAACTAGGTTTTTTTTTTACTTCTTTGACTGAAAGCAGCAAACAGATAAATGTGTTGACAAGCAGTAGCTCAGCAGAGAACAAAAGTGGGAAAGAACAGCTTGAAAGAGGTAATCTTCTGCATGAGAAGCAAATGCACATGGGAGTGAGAGATGAGCGAGTAATAAAGCGACTTTTGCCTTTAGTGCATCCAGCTCCTGGTAAGCAAGCAGAAATGAAATGAGAGAGAAGCTGTTTCTTACCCAGACAGAACAAATGCCTGACAGCATGGGCTGCATCCATGCAGCACTGCTGGGTCTGCCATGGGCTTTCTTGCTATCAAACCCATTCTGAGTTATCAACAATAGGAGATGGAAGCCTTGGGTTTGGTTTGGGTCTTTTTCTTCCTTTAGCAGGTATGCACTACTATGAAAAATTTGCAACAAAACTTGCAGCAATAAAGCAGAGAAAAGATACAGGTGCTTGATGCAGCATCTCGATATGGAAATAATGGGAGTGATCACACCACCAAGTGGGATTTTACACACACAATCTTTTTTATTTTCCTCATAATTGGTGGTTTTTGTTCCCCGAGATGAACCTTTGGGATTTAGAGGCTGTATTCATCCACCACCATCATCCATAACTTCCTTGCTATCTGCTCCTTCCCTTTCACCTTCCTTCACCCTTCAATTCTCTTTCACCCTTAGGGAGATAGAAATGTGTCTTATGGGGATTTCCACATCAGTGTGTGCTGAGTTTGTGTCCTACTTAAATCAGACTCATGAGAGGAAGCAGAGGGTCAGCACCGATCTCTTCACTTTTGTGAAGACCAGTGACAGGAGTCCAGGAAATGACTGGAGCTGAGTCAGAGGAGGTTTAGGTTGGATATCAGGAAAATGTTCTTCATCCATAGGGTGGTTGGCCACTGAACAGGCTCCCCAAGGAAGTGGTCACAGCACCAAGCCTGACAGAGCTCAAGAAGTGTTTGAACAATGCTCTCAGGCACAGGGTGGGATTCTTGTGGAGTTCTGCACAGGGCCAGGAATTGGTCTGGATGATCCTGATGCGTCTCTTCTGACTCAGCATATTCAGTGATTTCATAATTCTATGCTTGTGGGCACAAGTAAAAATGAATACTAGTAGTCAAGCAAACCCAAAACCTCTGGGAGAAATACCAGCTGGAATATCAACATTTAAAGAAAAATTGATATTAGATGTCTCTGTCCACTGTGGCTTGCGCCAATACACAAGCCAAGTGTGTTTGGAAGTGGCAGTGTCTAGGTCTAGCCCTGTGTACCTCTGAGTTGTCTCTAAACCCCATTGCTTTTCTAACCTGTCCCTGCCTTTTTTTAATCAAATCTGCTTCTCTTGATGCACTTTGTCACCTGCTTTCCCTCCATACCTGTTCAATGTCCCGCAGTTTTCTGAGCTGGCAGATAAGAAAACCATTGTCACACATTAGTTTTTTCCTCCTCTATTTCATTTTCCATTGGAAATCTCTCCTTCAAACCACCCATAAACATAAATAACAATGCACAGAGACTGGAAATATGTATGGAAACTCTAAGATGTACATGCAGAAAAATGTAACTAAAGGGATTTTTTTTTTAAAAACCCATAAAACATTATGTGATCTCACTGCTGATTTAGAATTATGCCACCCCTTCTCCAAAGCCCACCAGGCAAAGTTAGCATGTACAAATCTAATAAATGTTCATGAAAATAAATAATTGCTCATTGCGTTACCTGTTCTATGCCTGCTGCTTTCTTTCCACAGCACAAATGTGGCAGGTAGGTGTGGTGAGTGCTCCCCTGTTGGCATTGAGTTGCTGTGAAAAAGACGTACACCAAGACTTTGCTCTTAGTGAGATTCAATATATAGTGGCTTAGGACTATCACTCAGATATGGATAAACAGTTTGTTATAGGTAAATATAACATTTCCAGGGAGTTTTAGCTATCTTTCTGAAAAGCTGAGGAGCAGTCTGAAGAGTGGCAAGGAATGAAGAAAGTTTCATCTCAGCTGGTGGCAAGGGGCAGCAGCAGCAGGTCTGGAGAGGTCAGCAGTATCTGTATAAGATCAAGACTGGGACTTTCCTGTTTTCAAAGGCACTGAAAATACAATACAATTCTGTGGGGGCAGCTCTTGAAGCTCTTCTAATGCCAGCAGAAGTGGACACCTGGGTTGTTTTCATCTGCACTTTCTTCTGATCTTTGTTATATTGCAGCCTTCCAGTGCCTCAAGGGGCTACAGGAGAGCAGGAGAGGGACTTCAGACAAGGGCCTAGAGTGGCAGGACAAGGGGGAATGGCTTCAAATAGACAAAGGGCAGGATCAGATTAGATATTAGGAAGAAATCCTTCCCTGTGAGGGTGGTGAGGCTCTGGCACAGGTTACCCAGAGAAGCTGGGGCTGCCCCTGGATCCCTGGACATGTCCAAGGCCGGGTTGGACGGGGCTTGGAGCAACCTGGGATAGAGGAAGGTGTCCCTGCCCATGGCAGGAGGTTGGAACAAGATGGTCTGTGAGGTCATCTATAGAATTATGGATTCATAGAATCAACACAGAATCAATGATTCTATGGTCATTCCTTGAAGATTTCTGCTCCACAGAAGAGCCCAGGCTACAACCAGTGGATACGTGAGAGTTGCAAAATGAATTGCTAGCTCCCTCTGATTTTGAGGGTACTTCAGACATATGAAAGTTTTCTGAAGGTTTGAGTATCTCTTATCCATGCACCAAATGGGTGTGTGACCTAGGACGTCAGAAAGATGAAGTCAGCCATTCAGCTTGACACACTAGGAGTTTGTCACACTCATATTTTGGAAAAAGCCTGTGCAGTGTCTTGTTCAGAAGACCCTTGCACAGCCTATATGCCCTTTAAGCCTTTAAAATAGGGCATGAGTAGAACTCACATAGTTCATGGACATCGGCCCAAGGGGGAACGTCACACCCGTGGCATTCATATCTCTCTTTCTCTTCTTGGCTGGGCCTTTAGATTTTTATTCTGCTTAATAGCGTTGGTGAAGAGCCAAGGAAATAATAAAAAAATCTACCTGGGTACAGAATCAGCAAGACCACTAATGGATATAAGGCTTTTTCCCCTCTCTAGACCTTGCATGTAAAAGGAACATCAGCAGTTTGCCTAGGCTGAGGACCTGAGTCAAGCAGTGTGATGTGATCTGACCAAGATCAGTTATCCCTTTACACTGCATGTGTTGTCTACTGAGAATTAAGCAGATTGAAATTTTGAAAAATAGTATATAATAAGCAGATTTAATCTTTTTTAATGTTTGATAGGGTGGTGGACTTAAGCTTTTAGTAAATTTCAGTGTCTTAAATCTTTTTGCTACTGCCCAGGAAAGTGAAGCTCTTGGCCCTGTACAAAATTTGACAGGTGCTCCCGAGTCTGAGCACACTGAGAGCAGGTCTGTGTGTTTCAGGCAACTTCTTGGCTAAGAACCAATACAAATCTTAAACTGATAGGAAGAGGTAAAACCAGCAAGTTTTGTCAAAAGGACTTAAAAAAATCTTGAATGAAATCTGGAAATAATAAAAAGAAGTATTTATAAGCTTAAACAGGATCCTGTGAAATGGTGATAAGTATTGTGTGATTTCTGCTAGATTGAGGGGTGGGTTTGTGCTAGCTTAGAGATACTATTCATCTTTATTTGTGCTACAGCTTTGATAGAATGGGCTAAAAAGGTAAGATATATACGAGCTGTGTTCAGTCTCCAGTAGGAATGATAGTTTGATTTTATCACTGCCAAATGCAATATGCAGTCTTGTGCTCAGTAACCCTCCAGAAATCGAGATGCATTTTAAATGTAGGTGTAAAGCATTCTTTTTTTTTTTTTTTTTTCTCCATAACAAGCAGAAAGGCACCTGGTAAGTGCTGTGTCTTTTACAGGACTTGGTCATTACTTGGTGGAGAGCTGCAGATGGGATTTGTGTTTCTCTGTCTAGATGACTTTGGGAAATGCAGAATTGTGGCCTCTAGTCCACAGGCTATGGGAACTAAAGTCTAACTTAGCAGAGCATGTATCCTTGGATTACTGTTGTACAGCCTTTTGGTTGTATCAAAGCAGCTGTTGTGCAGATAATAGTCCCTGTCATGGGTCTGAATGCATTATTGAATCGGTGCAAGCTACTGTAAATTGGAGTGAGCATGGCTTTTCAGAGAGCCTAAGAGGAAAGGGAGTAACGGAGCTGAATGTTCCTGCTGTCAGAGCACGTGCACATACCTGTGGGGAGGAAATAAATATGTTCCCATCCAGTTCCTTTAAAACTAAAACCTTCCTCTTGCTGGCTTTGAAATAGGTAAAGGTGCCATGTACTCCTGAGAGAAACACATTAAGAGTTGCCAAGAGAACTGTTCTGAGATAAAACATGGGCCTCTTTCAGAACCTAACATTGCAAATGAAGCAATTTGGATTCCATTCTTGACTCTGGCCCAAACATTCAATTATAGAAAAGTTATTGGAAACCCAGTAAAATTTCCTTTATTTCAGTTTCATGATACATAAAATGGGAATAAGTACACAGCTTCTTTGATACTATGTTAAATATTAAGTGACAACATTATTATAGTCAGTCACTGATATGTGAGGCATGTGAAAATCTTTGAATATATATCTGTGTTTTTGCCAGGTGCTAGGTAATGTTGATGTAGTAAAGCATAAGTAAATGAAGAAATAAAGAAAGGGAAATAACAACTTTGTAAGTTGTTGTTGCTGATATTTGGTTTCCATGAGTTTTTTAGGTAATACAGCTCAGAGTTTGGATTTCTGGGAGTAAATATAGCCTAACTCTGCAGTGCCTGATTTGTGCAGGCATTTTCAGGAAACAAACAAGATTTGGAATATACCCTGATAAAAATGAAATCTACAGTATCACAAATAGCTCCAGAAAGACAGCCACCATATGTACATGCAAATATACAGAACTTTGCAAATGGAAATACTGTTCAACCCTCTGTTGGTTTAATGACTTATGACCTGACAAGTGGTGTAATATTTTGCATATTGCAGTAGCATCAGAAAATTACATTTCACAACTTTTCCTAAATAGGAAAATATATTACATGCTTACATGAACGAGAGGTTTTCTTTAGAGAAGACCAGGTATGGGGTAGATAATATGTGCTGGAGAGTCTCTTGAACTATCATTATGCCTTTAAACTAAAGTATGGTTTGGGGAGAGAAACTTATTTAGTGCCAAGGCCAAGAAAATCCTGTTTAAGCATGGTATGGTTAAATACCATTGAAATGGGTAGAAAGAACTTGATTTGAAAGAGCCCAGAGAGTTCACTTGCTGACAGCTTTAGAGAGAAACACTTTCTGACATTTTGGTTAAACAGAGTCCAAAACATCGGCTTTGTTAGTGTGATTACTCTTGGTGAATCTTCCTTCAACCTTGAAGGTAAGACTTGATGGTCTTGGAGGTCTTTTCCGAACTTAATGACACTATGGTTCAAAAATTGCAACATTTTCCCGCAGACTTTTGTCCTTTTCATTCCCTTATGCCTTGGAGCAATACTGATGGTGAAGCCAGGGAGTTTGCCTTTTTCTCTCTCCCTTCAGGGTAGTTATGTATGATGAACATAGGATCACAATTCGTGTAGCTGATTCCACACTTCCTTCCTCTGCCCTCCATCACCTCACATCTAGATTTCATTCTTTTTTGGGAATCTCATTTACAAAAATATGCTTTTCTTATGAAACATTGTTTTCAGCCCTGCTATTAAAATCTCACTGCATTTATATTTTTGACAGTGTGAACCAAATTGCTCATAATTCCATTATGCGCTGTATATCACTGAGTTGGGAGAGTAATTCTGGCATATGCTAATGACCCTTGGTTTACACACATAAAATGCTATTCTGGTAACAAAGTAGTGAGTATATTTTATAATGGGATATATATCATTATAAACGGGACACTGGTTTCACAAAATATTTTAAGAGGAAGGTAAATTAGATCATGAAAAGTGTATAAGGGCTATAAATTATGCAGTAGCCTAAAGAATTATTATAAAGGAATTTGGTTGTGGCCTGATCCCATGAAACCTTTAAATGTGGCCATTAAAATAAACCATATCAACTGCTCACAGACACAGAAGATTTATTACATCCCATGAAATGGTCACCTGAAACTTCAAAATTGCATACAGCATGAAAATAATGGTATCCCTTAATTCTTGATGCAGATGTTTTTAATGAGTGATATTAAAAGGGAAATGGTGGCAGTTTCAACTGGAGTTTTTATAGTACTCTCTCTTGACATTCAAAACGTTTTTCCCTGAAGAAGTGCCTAGCATTTTTAGAAGGGAAAAGCTTTAATGTCTGATTTGGCTTGTGAAAGAGGCTTGGGGGTGACAAACTGAAGTACTGGACATGGAGCAATGTATTCGGAACCATCCTTGGGTGTTGTGAAAAAGCCTTCAGTTTCCCTCCTGTCTAAATCAGAGATCTCTTAATCTTTCTCTCTACTTCTTCTTCTTCCTAATTTACCTTCTGTTCCTTTACATCACCGTGTTTTTCTTTATGCCTTCTTCAAGCTTACGCAGCCAAATCGTTCTCTCAGAAGGATTTCCTTTGGAGTCCAGTCAGGAACCTTCCTGAAAACATCTTGGGAAGTGTCACATCACAGCAGGGGGACAGGAATAGTCTTTAAATGGAATTCTTGAAGAATTATCAGTACTTTCATGCCCTTCTTGCTGCTAAAATGAGCAGAAGGTCAATGTCCCAACCATACTAAGACATCTGGGTCCTCAGTAACTGAGTTGGGACCATGCAGGAGATATTAGTGGACTCATCACTCAGGGGCTCTGTACTACAACAAACTTGCTTAATTTCTATGCTGATGAGAGATTGTGGTTCATGATTAGCTCTCATTAGTTATTGATTTGCTGCTTCAAAGGAATACAGTGCTCAAGTCCATGTTAGTGCTTTGGCACCTGGGCCAAAATTTGGAGTCACTTCTCTAGATAGCACAGTGAGGAAGCACTGCTTAGGAAAAAGCAGGGGAAAGGATAAAATTAAGTATCTTTGAAAGAAAGGAAATTAGATAATGATTAGGCATTAACCAGGTCATTAATTTCTGGGCTATTTTAGGGAAGGAGAAACCCTGCAGAAATGTGTGGAGGAGTTGCACAGATCTCTCAGAGATTCCTGAATTCTCTCGTTCCTATTCCCAACCCGGGATCAGCAGTCACTGTCTTTCTGGGTGGTCCAAGCTTCCCTTGTGTCTCTGTGTGTCAGCAAAGTTGAATCATTAAGACCCTGTAAGTTTCCATTAGTCACTAAAAATTGCCACTTCTGTAACTCCACTATGTGGCTTTTTGTCAATGGACAGAGGCTTTAATGTTGCTTCTTGATCATCATCCCAGCAGTAGATAACATCATTATTTTTAAAGATGTGTGTAATTTTACTATGGTTGAATTAGTGCAGAAATGGATCACAAATGAGCAGGCTTTGGAAGGCAGAGATCCAGCAGCCTGCTGGACTCATCAGGGGCATGTTCTCACAAGCATCCAGAGAGGGTCAACGATTTGGACATCCTGCTGAGAAACTGAGTATGTCCAAGGACTCTGAGCATCCCAAATGACAGTGATTCCAGAATGTGTCTGCAGACCCTGTTCCCAAGCAGGCTAATTCTCACATAGATGAGATGTGTTGGGTACCACCATGTGAGCTGCAGAGGACTATAAATATTACTTTTGGAGGCAGCCACTCACCACAGTACTGTGCCATTTTAAACACAATAGGATAAATGCTCTGTCTTTTCAAGGAGGGAATCACTTCTGCTAATTTCTATTACTATATTTCACTTTTTGTAAAAATTTTTTCTCCTGAGTACATGTAGTAAAATCTCATCATTTCAACTATTTTGTTTATAGTGCTACAAAAAGGAATGGGGGGAAATCTGGCTTTATGGGGCTGCTGCCCTTATTCTCCTTCCTTGGATGCTCAGAAATCTATGGGGAAAATGATGAAAAATTAACTCTACTGCCCATCTGCTGCTGTTCTTGGTGCATTAGTATCAACAAGAAATCAGTCCCATGTGCTTGTAAAAAACATGTTTTCTGCATGTTACATATCCAGTGACAGTCTGCACAACCTTTCATTTGAATGCATTTGGTTGTTTGTGCTATGTGACAGCATTGTCAGCTCCAGGGATTTTATCATTAGTCTCCTGACAGGGTTTGGGGTTTGTTTCTGGTTTTGTTTTTTTTTTTTTAATTCTGACAACAGTGCTATGAGGCTTTTGTCAGGTTAGTCTAGTTTGATGATGGTTGACAATAATTGCAGTAGTAATTAACCATACTTTTATAGGATGGCTGTAATTTCTCTGTAATTACAGCTGGAATGACAGAAATACTTCTCTATTTTTAAAGGAAAGTTAAGTTTTAACCTTCATAGTGCCAGGGAAAAGAGCTTGGAAATGTTATTTTCAAAAGATTAAAAGCTGGAGGGCTAAAATTAAGCCTGCAATTATATTAAAGCATAATCGTGTGCTACTAAATCCTTTTCCATGTTTTGGTGATCTGACCTGCGATTTTTGTGTGTCTGGGGCTGACAGTATCAATTACATTACAGCAACCCATTAAGCCAGTGACCTTTGAGCATTGACTTTTTAATCTCAAATGGTAAAGGGATTTATGCAGACTGAGTTTGAGATGAGTGTGATTGTTTGCTTTCTCATTTTTCACAGGTTGGCACTAACACAAATAGTTTCTGGTGCTTTCTGGGTATGTTGCCTCATGCTGGTGGCACACTGTGGGTCCTGCAAGCTCTCCTCTAACATCCTTTTGCTGTTTGGCAATGACACTGTGCAGCAACTTGAGTCTGTATTTCAAACTTAGTAGAAGTAAGGCTTTATAGAATCAGGGTGGTTTGTCCTCATAATTTGCCAGCTCTGGTGTACAGTATCAGGTGGGTGCAGAGAAGGGAGTGTTTTTGCATAGCTCTGGTCATGACTCAGCCTCTGGTTTTTAAGTCTGTAAACTGTCTAAAGCCTGTGAAAGCTGCTGGATAACCATAAGTGTTGTTGGAGTGAGGCAACAAAAGAGGTGAAGGCTTTCAGTGATTTTTTATTTTTGTGACTTGCATGAATATGTCTGAACAAAATAAGGAAAAAAGCCTATTTAATTTTTAAAAATTTAAAAAGTATTTTTATTAAGATATTTTGTGTGCCTAGCATACGTATTAATATATTTTGTGTGTATTATAATCCAGAAATTTTTATGGAAATTTTTAAGCTTTACCCTTAGGTAGACTTAACTGTTTGCTTCAACGAGTGAGTCCTCATGTGTTTTCTGATTGGTTATTTGGTATTTACCCATTCTGAGTTGGAAAACATGTTCCTTTTGTGGGTAGTTTGTTTTAGCCAGTCCACATGACTAGAAAATGAGCTCAAATGCCTCAAAGGAACCAATTTTTCCTAATGTATATATTGGATGTCATGTATTTCTCCTTTACTCTTCGGAAATTTACCATCTAGTCTTATACAGGGCAATGCCGTAAGTAGAAAAAAGCTTATAAATGTACCATTAAGCAGAAGAAAAGCCTCCAGTTAGTCTTAGTGGGAATTTAATTAATTATGAGCGGCACAAATTATATGTGCATTTAGTCATTCTTCCTCCATAGCAATTATGTATGTTATGACCCTTTATTCCTGCTTTCTGCATATGGATAGACAAATATCTGCTTAATTTAACATTAATTATGTATGTATGAGCCCTTAGTATATTCTTAAGTATAAATCAGCTAATTAGAGCTGTAGACGGAGTCCAGATGTTCCTTACTCTCCCTCTCTCAGAACTGCCCTTTGCTCATGTCTCCCTCCCAACAGTGATAGGAAGGTTGAAGCTGGTCCAGCCTCCAACTTCCCATTTCCATCGCCATCAGATGATGCACCATCATGGAGCACCCTCACCATCAGGTTTTCAGATGCCTGCCTTTCCTTCATCCCTGTCTCTGCCTTGTCATGTCCTCTGAACAGCTTGAAACTCATCTCTTTGAAGCCCTGGCAGTCTGGGGATGTGTGATCTGGCCGTGTATGACCAGATTGTAAATTCATGGGGGTTTTTATTTTTTTTTTTTTTCTTCCCCCATATGGTGAATATGCCTTTGTTTAGAAGCTCAGGGGACAGACATGTGACTGTAGGGTTAACTGGTAGCCAAGCTAACTCTAGCTCAGCCCGTCCAGCCAGGAAGCCCGCATAGCTCCTGAGATCCTACACTAACCCCAAATCTAACCCTAACTTAGAAATTCCTGTAGATATTGGAACAAACCATGAAATCCCTAATTTCCCTAATGGAACCAGTGCAGAGACACTGGCTGGCCCCTGACCTAGCTTTAGGAGTTGGATAAGTAGTCTGGGACAAAGCAGTCTGCAACACATCTTTATGAAGTTACCTGTCTGGCAATTCCAAGGGAGTCACAGTTGGTCTTTCAAGTGCTGGAGCTGGGGATATGACATGAACCACTGCTGACACTTGTCAAATATAATTTTCTCTAACTGGTCATCCAGTCTCTATGGGGCAGGTCACATATCTGTGCGGAAAATCAATTAACTGGTTTCTGAGCTCTGAGGGAGGAAGCAGCTCAACCACGAGATCAAGATTGCTTTGCAGCCACCTTAAAAAATCATGTAGGAAAAGGTCCAAAGTAAAATATCAGAGCAGAGAAGAAGTCTGGCACATCTGAAGGAGAAGACTTAGTTGTACCCTGGAAGGTGTAACTTAACCTGCCCTGATCTCCTCTACAAGGGAGAGGGAGCAACTTGGATTGCTAAGGGTGGACAGGTGAAGGTCACCTACATCTACAAGAGTTTGGCAGCCCGTGACTTGCCTTTGCCAGGACCAGAGTTTTACAGCCCAGGGAGTAAAAACAAGGGACTGTGATAGAAGGATGAGGGGAGCTCTTTGCAGCTGTGGTGAGGGGACAGTGTCTCTGCAGGTGTTCTCAGGTGTCTGTTGGGCTCTCACTGATGTGGCTATGGCACCAAGTGAACATGTTGCACAGTTTTCATGGCAAGCACTCATGAGTGTTTTAGAGACACAGCCAGCCGGAGTCTTTCTGACCCATATTCCCTAGACAAGAGTCAGCTCCAGACTGTGAGATATCTTTGGGGAGCTTCACAAATGGATTGAATCTTTTGGTGTTTCATTTGCATACACATAAACTGAACATGAGGAAAACTTTCTGTGAATTTGAATTCTTTAGCAAACTTCTCAGCTTTAGCCCTCATGTTGGTGTCTGCCTCAATCTGAGCAATCAAAATGTTTCTGATAAAAAAAATCAGGTTTCCGTGTGAGATGGGGCTGCGCTTGGGCACCTTCCAGCCCAGAGACTATAATATCATGTAGGAGTTCTCAAAAGCAACTTGTTAGAAAGGATTTGGGACAGGCCTTTGTCTCTGTCCCATAATTTCCAGAAGACTGTCTTTTAGGCTTTCCCCTGTTTATAACTATTTCTAAAGTCTTAAAGACTACTCTGAGGAAAGGGGCAATTGAAATTTCCCAGAGGGAATGCTTTAAAGTGACAACAACTCAATGGTTGGCCAACACTGCTACGAGGCTTCCCATCCCGCTGTCAAAGCTGGTTAACTAAAAGGCTTTCTCCCATTGTGGACTGTCAGGCTGAATTTGTCATGTAGCGAGAGAGTGAATCAACGAACTGATTAGCAGTGGTTGAGAGGGGTAATTTAGGAATTAGCACTGGTATGATTTCTGTGGCTTGCTTTATGTTTTTGAATGTAAAGGATCATGATCAGGCCAAGTATAAATAGGACTAATTCCTGTAATTTGAATTCCTGGATTTGTCCCAGGGAAGGTTTTGGCAGTAGAGGAGACATCAGAGGAGAAGGCATTGATCAACTACCCTTCCTTCCTGTATTCCTTTCACTTGTTTGTTATAATATTGCTGAAGTGACCAAAATGGTATCTTGGCATATCTGAGAAATAAATTAAAAAGTAAATCTTAAAAAAAATTAAAATCAATTGTCCTGCAGTGTAAATTCAAATTTGACCTGGTTTTGCTGTACTGTGTATATACTGCACAAATACCTGGCTGTCAAGAGATATATTTTATTTCTTTCAAAAAAGAAGCTAATTTCTTAAGAGAGGAAGAGGCTGTTAATTTTAGTTTTTCCAGCAAAAGTTCTAAAGCCAAGCTCCCTTTATTAGAACTCTTCTGAACTTTTGAGTCCTCCAAGGACTTCAAAGAGCTTCCTAATTGCTTTCAGTTAGGCAACAGTTTAAGCAGCTTTATTTAGATTTCCTTTCTGTCCGTTCTTCCTAAGCTTTGTTCTCCTTTTTGATTGCATCTTTCAGACCACTGTATGTTATCTTTTACTTTATGAGATAAACTTCTTTGCACTGAATATTTCTGTATGAATGGGCATACATAAGCATCTTACTATCTATTTGTCCTACTACCTGTCCATTAACAGACAGGTCGATCCCTGCCACATGCAATCTCCCTCTGATTGCTGCCCAGGCTTTTTTCTTCTCACATCTGTCTCCTCTGCCCATGCATGGCTGACAGCATTGCCCATTTTTTCCCACCCTGAACTTCAGCCACACTTTCTGGCTCTTAGCTCCGAGCTCAGGGCATGAGGATTTACACAAACCACGAAGGGGAAGTTTCATATAAAATACAACAAAATTTAGAAGATCTGCTGTGACACCCACTGCTGTTGGAATTGCATTGGAGAGGTCTCAGAGCCCACATGGAAATGTGTATTTTCCATATTTATTATTGATGTACAGATGTGCACAGCAGCACAATTGTAAATCCCTGCTTAGGCAGCACTGCTCAAAGAGTGTGTTCTTTACATGAGGGATTTTGATGAATATGTACTGCTTTGATCAAACCTTCATGATTTAGGGGGCACCAAGGGGTACAAAACAAGCCCTGGCTAATGGAAGGGAACTGGCCAATGATGGCTGAAAGGCTGTGGTTTTAAGTGCACGGGGACTGTGGTCTCTGCTTGTTCAAAACAGGCTCTGTGCATGTGGGGAGGAGCTGTCTTAGCCTGGTGACTCCACTAAAAGGGGGATATATTGCATTTTACAAAATAGCAAGTGCACATCACAAGAGATTCTGATGCTGGCCCCGTGCAAGCGTGGGACACAAACCTGTCATCATTTCTCCTTTGCCCACTCTTCCCGACAGACAAAACAAAGCACAGAAGAACTCGTCCAGAGTTACCCAGTGGCAGGAGCCAAAACCAGGTCTTCTGAGTGCAAGGGCAGTATTCTGTTCACCAGTCCCACTCTCCGTAGGGATATGACAGCAGAGTTTAGCAGCACTGTAATTTATTATGTCCTGCTACATGTTCTACATTACAGCAAGGCTGACCAAGTTTGTAATTTTAGTGTATATGATCAACATGCTGCTCATTTTTCCATTATCAGGGAAGTCTATAATTCATCTCCCTCATTTGGGTCTCATACTGGAGCATTTCATTTCCATGACTGTGAATTATCAGCATCCAATCCTTGAAGGTATGATTGGACATAATAGCCTAAAATTTCACAGGTGAATGATTACTTCAGTTGTCCAGTTTGTGACACCTTTGAGAGCCTTGCTTTCCCCTGCAGAGTAAAGTGTTCAGCATTTTCTAAAGACCATGACCTTCTACGAATCTGTCTTGTTTGAACTCTTATTTGTGTAAAGACTGTTTATTATGTGTCCTGTTTAGTTCTCCCACTCAGCCTTCAAAATGTTAATAAATATATGGTAGAAAAATGAATATGCTTTGTGCTACCAGCCTTTTTTTTTTTAACAGGTTGCTGCCTGTAAAATGTATTTTGAAATAAGGTTTTGCAAAACTACCCAAATTACTCTGGAGCATAAGCTTGGGATCCAAACTTCTTCATTAGGATTTGTTTAAAAGTCCTGGTTTTGTTGCCTGGCACTCACTATTTACCAACAGTCAGCACAAAACTATCAGTCTGGTATTTTGAAGGCATTAAGGCAATTAACTTCTCATTTTGCACTCAGAAGGAATCAGACGCTGTCAATGAAAGCCATTTCTGTCTTCAAAACTCTCCTCTGGCATGGAGACGTGGTATTTGGTGCAAATATCTGTCCCAATTATATATATATTGCAGTAAGTATCAATAGTGCAATGCCTACCTGAGGCAACCTGTGCATGAATCCAGTCTCTCCAGGGCTTTTGACACAGCACCATCCCCTAAACAAGTGGTTACTCTGGATATCCTTGTTACAAATCAGATTTACCCTGAGTGCAGAGTTCCAGATGATGCCTGCAGGACTTGGTGACGTGCTAAAATACCATGAACCTTGTTCTTGCATCTACTGGTTGTTACCCCAGCTGTTCTTGGTTCACCTTACACAAGATTGGAATTTGGTCCATAGAAGCTGAAGGCCAGGATAATTTCCACCAAGCGGATGTTGTAAAGGGGTTGTTTTGTCTTCTTAGCCTGCGTGAGTTTCAAAAGAACAAGTTGTGAATTTTAGCGGTCCTCTAAAAGAACTCTGCGAGGTGTTGATGAAGAGCATGTTGATATGTTGAACACATAGAGAGTATCTCTTATTCTGATATACACTGCATGTGTTACTGTGTTTTCAGAGACTTCATCCCTCACATCTGCAAGCCATGAACTGCTCCACTGACCACTGGCATGGAAAATTTCTAGGTGGCTGTTGTTTTGTATGCACAATTCCATGCCTACAGTTAAAAAATTGGGCAGAGTTTTAGTACATCAACAGACACAATGACCCATACTGAGCCATCCACAAGCCCTTCCTCCTGTTGGTACCGATAGCAGCAAGCACAGTATTTCCCTGGATGGACGATTTGCATGGTCTGTCATCTGTGAAAGTGAGAAGATTTAAAATGCTCCATAGTAAATTATTGGAAAACTCTGGCATTGATGCTGTGGGACTGCTGGGACTTATGCAGGGTGTAGTTGATCTCTGCTTCACTTATCTTCCCAGGTACATCTGCTCAAAATTCATTTCTTCTGACTGTACATTTTTGTTCCGTGACTTGTCAGATTCACTGACTGTCACAGATTCACTTACTTCCTTCCATTAATGTCAAGACAACATCTATTGACATAACTGGACAGACACATCACTGCGGTTGGTCAAACCATCTCAGAAATGTAGGCATTTTTCTAGAAGTGTTCTAATAAAATATTATTCAGGTTTGTTTCAAGAAAGTAGGAACAGGAAAACCATTTACCTTGATCTTGCAGAAATTTTGACTGCGGGATATCATTAGGGTTAAGAAAAGTGATTAACTACAAAGATTTATTCACTGTGGCATTTCAGTACTTAAAAAGAGGGTTGTAACAAAGAGAGTGACTTTTTACACAGGAAGATAGTGATAGGACAGTGGGGAACAGTTTAAAAACTAAAAGAGGAGAGATTTATATTAGATGTTACGAGGAAATTCTTGACTGTGGGGGTGGTGAGGCCCTGGCACAGATTGCCCAGACAAGCTGTGGCTGCCCCACCCCTGGAAGTGTTCAAGGCCGGGTTGGATGGGGCCTGGAGCAACCTGGGATAGTGGAAGGTGTCCCTGCCCACGGCGGCGGCTGGGACTAGATGGTGTTTAATGTCCCTTCCTACCCAAACTATTCTGTGCTACACTTTATTAGAAAATGTTAAGCATTTTATTTTTATAAATTTTTTAATACTTCAGGTTTTATTGGTTTTCTGTGAAGTTCTTTATTTGTGAGATATATAGACTTCTGAGATATTCTAAAACTTGAAAAAATGCACTTGCTATGTCATGGCTAAATGCTTGTAATTGCTAATCAAAACAACATGGATGTTTTACTGATTATAGTTCATGCTTTAGGAAGCAGGGAACAGCTCTGACCCCACAGAGAGTCATGGTTTGGGTGAGAGGGTGATGCTGGGTCTTAACTATAGTTACAGGTGCAATGGGAATCCTTTTCTGTTGGGGACATGACCATGGAAAGCTCGATAGAGCCTAGAAACTCCTCTTAATGCTCTGCAAGTAATCATCGCTTCTAATAGTTTTTTATTACAGACCTATGGACTAAAATTTACAAAAGCAAGTCAGACTCTTGAACCTGTGCCCTGATGGGTCACTTGGATATAGTCTCCATAATTCTCAAGGATCATTGTTTTAAAGGTGTGAAGCCAGTGGAAATCTGGCACATAAATGCTTGTAAGTTCTGGCCTAGCACTTGTTTTGAAAACACTCGAGTGCTGGAGTGAATTATACTGATACACTGACAGGCAACACAGCTCTGCCTCCCATCCCCACCCACACAATAAAGAGAGCTGTTAATTTTCATATGCCAATTTGTGAGCTGTGGTCTCCTGGGAGTACAAAGTCATGGGGCGGGTAGGGTGGAGAGTGAGCAGCAGGATTTGGCTCAGCCCTTGCAGTAAAATCATCCACCATACCTGAACCCACACCAGAACATTGCTTAGCCTATGCCCTGGACTGAAAACAAATGTGTGAGCTCTCCTATTGCATCCTAAAGCACTCCCTTTCTTGGCTAGTTTTAGTTCTTGATGTTTTAATTATATTTTTGCAGTTTCCTCCTATCCCAAATAGCCACACCATCATCATTGCAATAAATGGAAACAAGCACGCCCAAAGCTGTATGCTTTTTAATCAACATTTGGAGTCACTTCAACTTGCAAAAATACTTTTTTTTTTGTCAAGAGCTAAGCCAGCAATCCATGATTATAATGGAAAGACTAACTATAATAATTGGGCATTGTATCACATTGTATGGCTTTCATTTAGAAAAACAAGCAGCAATAGCAGAAAAACAAGCAGTGATATAGATGCTGGAGTTGCTTTGAAACACTTTCATGCCTGAAGGATAAGTAAATATCTCAAAAGAATAGTGGATTGCTTCACTTGCAATACCTACAACAAAAGAAGGAGCAGAAATGGCTGGGTTTAAAAAAGCCTGGTACTTGGTCAGGGAAGGCATCCTGCAGCACCTGGGAGTGTTGTGGTGTGATGCAGAAGGGACAGACTGGCAATATCCCCACAGAGCTCACATTGTTGCACATGCTATATTCTTCTGTAACAAGCCTTTAAAAAAAAGCATTTTAAAAAATTTCTGTGGGAGAGTGTTGTGAGCAGCACTGTGATGTTATTTCCCTAGCAAACCTGGGTCCTTGATTTGGTATGCAGTGCGGGCATTGGTATTAAAGCCACTTTGTGCAGGCTCTACATCGGGGGTTGCGCCGTGTTCATGGTTTGGGTTGGAAGGGACCTTAAAGATTTTTTCATTCCAATCCCCCTGCAATGGACAGGGACGCCTTCCACTAGGCCATGTTGTTTCAAGCTCCACCCAACCTGCCCTTGAACATCTCCTGGAATGAAATGTGATCAACTCCTTCACCCCTGTGGAAGAACAGATGAATAGCACAGAATTTAAGGCAGCTTTGCTACCTTGGAGAGATGAATGTTGAGACCTACAATGCAGCTGTTATGGCCCAGCACACTGTTTTTCTACTGGCACATTCTTTCTTCTCAGTGATAAGACCCATAATATTCCCTGAAGGGATGAGGTTAAAATCTGACACATTTTCTAATAGTTGCTACATACATAAGAACAGGGTGAGAGGGAAAAGGAAGGGATTTGTTTTACTTAAATATTTAAGGGAATTTATATCGGGGTGGGGGGAGTTTCAGCAGATGAAAATGGACACTGAAGTCTGAGAAGGTCCAGCTTAGCCAGCAGCTTATCATAAGCTTCTCTCACAAACATGGCTCAGCCCTGGCTGTGTCATGCAGCCACATCACTGTCACTGCCTGTTTCTTCTGTGCTGCATCACTGCCCTCAACCCATGTCCATCATCCCCATGCACCCAAGAGCAGCAAATTCCCTCCACCGATGCTTCCTCCATGGGCTGAAATGAGGGAAAGGCTGTGAAGCTCTGAGGGATGCATTGCATGGACAGAGCTCAATATACCTAAATTAACCTCCATGTTGCTTAAATTAATGATGCTCTTGATGGTGACAAGTCGAGGTAAACTGGGAAGGTTCACCTTCCCTGAACAGAAGCTCACATCGTGCTTTTTAGATCTGTGAACTGGAAAATTAATGTGAAGTTTTACAATCTCCTGTTACACCTGGAAATGGAGGGCTGTGATATGCTTCTCAGAAATACATATTTTTAAAATTATACTTTGAAAGTACTGATATCTTCCAAAGAACTCTTTATGTCATATTAATGATTTTTGCTATACACTTTATGTAAATGTGTAAATAATGTGTACAGAATGATAGGATATTTTATAATGTCCCATATAGGCCAGTATTCCCCAAAAGCATCTTCAGAGCAGTGGGAAAATTGTTATTACTATATGAGCTCTTCACTTGTACATATAAATCTACCTTCCAGGTGGGTTTTCATACCCTAATGGGCTGCTGCTGCATTTAATTTCCTTCTCAGTCTCCATGTACCTTAATTTTAATAGGGAATAATAAGTTATCATGGTAATTTTGAGTTATTCTCAGGTACAGATTTACAAATAGCAGGAGGTGATCAACGTTGTTACTCACGCTGGAAAGAGGCCTGGGATGATGACAGTGTGAGGAAGCTTGAAGAAAAGCAAATTATATGCTGCATGTGAATTAGAGATGTGAAAGCCAGGAAAAAAAACCTTATAAAAGCATCTGCTTTTTCCAAGGAAGGTAAATACAACACAGACACACAAAGTAGAGAGGAAAAGGACAAGCAGAAGCTTGTCTGTGTCCTGCACTGCTCACCAGTACTTTCTCTAATGACTTCCTGTATGATTTTGTTCTTTCACTAGTGACTATTTCAGTGACTATCAGGCCTAAATCTAAAGGCATTTTTCTGTCTTATGTAGGGGAAAAAAATGTGAATCTGTGTCCCAGTTGTTTCTGATCTGTGCTTCCCTCTGGATTTCTAACATTATTAATAATTGTTACCCTGCAAAAATACCCACAGTTTAATGACTTGGTGTGTAAAAGAAAGGCCCAATAGCCCATTGTTAATGATACCTAGTCTGCTATTCCACTGTCTACCTAAATGGTTTTATATCTACACCCGTTCCCCCATCCTACCTTTTATTTCTGCTGCTACTAGACTAGAAGGGGAGGTAAAACTTCCAGCATACTCCATTGACTTTTGAATATCAGTTATGTTGGGTTTGTTTGCCGTTCTTACAGTCGTCCACATTCTGTACTCTTTTCAAGGAATCTTTTTTCCACCTCTTTTCACCCCTTCCTTATATCACCCAGCATTCACTGTCCACTTGTTTCTTGTATGCAGAAAATGAGAAGTCTGCTTTGATGTCTGCTAGATTGTGGGTTGCTAGTTTTCTTCTCCCAGTCATTTTCTAATGAACAGAGATGCAGGTGCTGGAAGAGCTTTGTTGACTCCAGCTGCTGTCTCTTAGACCAGTCAGGATCTCCATAAAGGTTTGCTATTCTCACTATCTCCTGAGATAATCCACATTTAGCCTTTATCTTCTGAAAGCAATTTTGTTGAGACTATCAATGGCTTTTTCAAAGTCGATAAAGTTAATGATGATGGGTGCACAATTCTCCTCTGAAACCTTCTTGTTTTCCTTTTAGCTGCTTGTGTGTCTCTGATTTCACCTGTGATAAAATTAGCCTCTAACCAAGTTTTTTCTGATGCTGACATTAAGTCTATGCTGCACCGATGGGTACAAACTGTCAGATTACAGTAATTTGGCAGTTTGGCAATTAAAGCCATTTTCCAGTTGTTCGTTGCTTTCTTGCCTCTCTGGGTTTACTCGCGCTGGTTTAACAGCCCCACAGTTGTTTTCCTACATCCTCTTTTTAAGTGCTATTTCGCCAGCCCCTAAATGGATTCTGCTGAGCCTCGGCCTTCCTGACTGTGAAGAAACTCTTGAAAATACTCTTCTTTCTTTGCTACTTCCTTATCCCAAATGTTGGCATATACCACAGAAATCCTTCACTGGCAGTTTTTCTTCCATCCACAACATTTTTTTAATCTCTCTATTAATCTTGTGAGGGTTCTTTTGAGGTGTTTTTTTTTTGGTTTTTTTTTTTTTTTTTTTTTTTTTTTTTGTTTTTTTTTTTTTTTTTTTGTTTGGTTTTGCGTGTGTGTTTTTCCCTTGGTTTTTTATTTTTATTTTTTGTACTCACTTTATTTTACTGGTGGCTCATAGAGATCTCTCTCATCTCAGTGTTGCTGTGACGAAGAGACACTGAGCTGCCTTCTCAGCCTGGCATGGGAGGACATCAGTCCCGACAGGATGACCACTGCTGTGGCATCTTCTTCGACAACACAGACTTCATTCTGCTGAACTAAGACAGAACAGACAATAATCAAGGGAGACAGGGTAAGGAAGGAAATCACGGAATCATAGAATGGTTTGGGTTGGGAGGAACCTCAAAGATTATGCAGTTCCAACCCCCTGCCATGGGCAGGGACATCCATGACCAGGTTGCTACAAGCCCCCTCCAACCTCGCCTGGAACACTTCCAGGGATGAGACACCCTCAGCTTCTCTGGGTAACCTGTGCCAGGGCCTCATCACCATAAATTTCCTGCTTTCTGCATCAGCTCTTATTTGATTAACACATAAAAGAAAGAGACAAAAATAGGGGAAAGGTTTCCTGAGTACAGTTTCTCTCAGTGCAGTATTTTTGTCCTGCATCAAAAAGTACAAGAAAATATTTCTGCCTTCTTGTCAGTGGATGTTTTGCATTCTTAACATTTACTTTACCCCGGGAATCCACACAAGGATGAGCTTTACTCCTGTTATGCTGGAAAACCTTGTCCATTCTAAATAACATTCATGTTTCTCAGGAGGCTGCTGGGAGCTGAGGCTTTCTCCTTCTCCCTCTGCTCCCTGGCCTCAGTTGTGACTGTTTCTTCTGGGTGTCTATGCTGCAGCACTGGTGATTTTCCCATTAATCTGAGATCTAGGTTATAGTCCTTCTGTCCAGGGTTATAGTCCTTCTGTCCACAGTCAACGGTATATCTTTCTTCTGTGTGATTTTTTTTTATTGCTGTAAATAAGTAATGTGGGTCCTTGTAAGTAGGACCCACACTTATGTATTCATTGGCTATAAAACAGAGGCCAAATCTTACCTCATTTCGTGAATTTAGCACATGCCTGACGCTTCAAATGGTCAAAACCCACTCATAAAAGTCAAGTTGGAATTTCCTTCCTATTTTAGAATTGTACTATTATTTCTTTAATTGCTGTTTTGGGGACCTATGAATGCAAATGGGCAGTTAGACATTTTGGTGCTTAACATACGCTGGTCTACTAATGTCATGCAAATTGTTAAATTTGCATGGGAAGATTAGACGCATAGTAGCAGATGTATTTTTATATGCTGTGTATTGTGCTTGATTTTTTGAAAAACAAATATCCCTAGTGGGAGAACAGTAATATTAGAAATTCCTGTTTTATTGTTTTTTGAATACTTGAGAAAGAATGTTTTGGTGTATCACTCACAGTAACTACGTCAAGCATGACTTAGGATCACTGTTAGACAGGAATACAGGCTGGTTTGAATGCAGAAACTCTACTGGATCCGATTCTAAAATATGACCAGATTATATTTATTCTGGGATGAAAAGTGAGAAAGGAAGAAACGCATCCATAAAATGCTTGACATGGTAGAGAGAGTGGTTTTGGAAGCAGTAATGATAGGAATGACTTAGAAATCTGTGCAGAGAGCTTAAGTAATAGAAGACGTGGTGGCAGTACTGTGCAGAGTATCTTGGTCATGTAGAAATCATTCTCACTTATTATTCTGTAAATTTTTAAAACAAGTTCTTTCCCATGTCATATTTTGATCTTGTGTTAGTAAGGTGACTAAGCTCCTGAGGAATTTAAAATTTAATTATAAACTTTGGTTTCAAAGCTATGGATATAGACACACAGGCACACGCCCATATACACATCACATTTCCAACACCTAATGCACATATACAGAGAGAATTTCAGTAGCTTCACAAACATCCTGGTAGAAATTGTTCAAAGCAAGCAAAAATATAATTTTTCTTCTGATAAACATGTAGCATGCTGGTATCTAGGCAGATACCTCTTTTGTTTAAAAATCAGACAAAAAATATAGATGGTAAGTCCTTAGAACATTTGGAGCCCTGGCTTGTGGCAGCTGATCTGTGAGCAGGGAGGGGAGCTGCTTGTTTGTCCTTTGACTCAAGGACTTTCTGCTGCAAGTGACGAGGGCTTAAATGTGACTGAGGATGAGATTTTGTCCAAAGTAGGTCAAGGGAAGAAAATCTTTCCTGTTTGCCTACAGCCCATCTCATCCCTGGAACAGGAGAGACCAATGAGAACGACCAGCTTGTGGCCCAACAAACACAATTATTGTGCACTGTGTCTTCATTTGGATGCCACGCTCAGTTAATAACCAGATCTCCACCATACTTCTTTATTGCTTAGGCTGAAGGAGAAAGTAATTAAACTTAATAGGTATTGCCCTTGCTTTAAGGCCACTATACATTTTAAACTGCCAGCAAAAGTAATTAATACTAATAGAAGTCATGAGTCCTAAATGAAAACATTTGTATGCCAAGTAATCTACAACATGTACTTTTGGGAATAAATTATTTTTATTCTTATTCATGCTTATGACCATAAACTTGCTGCTTCATGGGGTTCATTCTTTCTCCAATTTTTAGTGAATTTTCTTTTTTTTTGTGTGTGTCTCCGAATGTCACTTCTTCTCCAGGGTTTCTTAAGGAAACCTGTCAGTTTACCATAATTTAAATATATATATATATTAACAGCTTTTAATTTGAATGCGAGCAGGAATTTAAAATACATATTTTGTATTGCTAGTTCTAATGCTGGGTAAGCATTGGGCATAGCTAATTGACCATATGGCTCTTTGATATCCACGTGGGGGAAGATTTGTATTACCATTAGAAATATGATGATGTCAGCATCTTAATGCAGCCCAGCAAAGAGGTGGGTACAGCCAGCTGAATTCCTCAAGAAAGCTCTCAGTACTTGTTCAGATGTGGCTATATGATCTTTGACTCATGATAGACAAGGTTTTGCTTAGAATTAGTGTCCTGTTTTCCCATCATAAATAATTTCCTACTTACCTGCCAGACTTTGGCTGCTGCAAGGGAACAGATAAATTTTTGCATAGAAGGAAGACAGAAATTGCTTCTAATTGTTTTCTGGGGGAGCCATTAGATCATCCAAGTGAAACTTTGGTGTATTTCCATGAACAACACATTTCAGTACTTTAATGACCCAATTATTTCAGTTCTTGAAAAAATGAACAAGTAACTTCAACTCTTGCCAGCTTCCCAAGGACAAAAAGCCAAGTACCACATGTATTCTCTGTTCTGTCAGAATGATGCCAAAATACCAGTCTGCTGGGTGCAGAACTCCTTGCAGAGCTTTGCTTGCTCGTGCTGAGCAGAAGAGAATCAGCACAGCATCGAGTTGTGCAGAGAGGAGAGGAAAACTCTTCTCTGCAGCTCTGAAGCTTAAAAATTCTTAAGTGGCAGAAAGTGAAACACCTGCCTGGGGTTACAAACTTTAATCAGTGCCAGGGAGCTGTAGGTTTTCTTTCGAGGTTGAGTTTGTCCAACTTCCAACACTAAATTGTCGTTATACCTTTTCCTTGATGTCAAATGTTCCCTAATACCAAACGTTCCTCTGTGTGTTCGCTACTACTCTGTGCTGCCCTTAGACCAACTCAATGAACTCAGCCCTAGGAGCTTTATACAGAAATAAAGATGTGCTTTATTTTTCTGCCACTGGGTACATTCTGAGTCCTTCTTGTAGTCTTTGGGTGCTTCTTGTAGTCTCTTCTCAAGGTAAGGTTGGACAGGGCTTGGAGCAGCCTGGTCTAGTAGAAGGTGTCCCTGCCCATGGGAGGGGGTTGGAATGAGATGAGCTTTAAGGTCTCTTCCAACTCAATCCATTTTGTGATTCATTGATCTGTGAATCCTTCCATGTCCTTCTTGAAGTGTGAACTCAGAAACTGTACACATTTCACAGCAGTTTTGCTAATGTTGCTTTAGGAGGCAATATTACCAGTATGTGATGCTTCCTGTCTGTTGAGATTTTTGGGGAACTGGGTAAGGACAGTCAGTCCCTACTGGAAAAAAACTTTGTGACAAATGCCCCTAATGTTGTTTTAGGTAATATGTTTTCTCTGGAAGGATATTGACCAAAAGGCCATTAAAAATTACTAGGCATCAAGAAGGTTACTGAAGGAAAACAAAGATCTATTGATTTCTTGCTTTAAAAATATGCTGCTTATCCTATTTAGCAGTTGCAGTTTTGCAGCAATATCTCTTGTAAAGGCAATTATCAAACTTGTGAAATTAGTAATGTATCCAGGAAAATCCTATGGAGATGTGTATGAGGAGAGGGAAGGAAGGCAGGGAGCAGTCCTGTGGCTGCTGAGGAGTGTCTCTTCCTTCTGGCTGTGTGGAAATCATCTGTCTCTGGTGGTGGTGCTGGGCTCCATTGTCTCCCTTTGATGTCTGAGTGCTGGATTCAGAGCTGTTACTGTGAAAGCCCCTGCTCAAAGATTTGCAACAGAGTGTCTTCATTTACCATGGACTTGCGAGTGGGTGTGCGTACGTGCATACATGTACCCTCAGTCTTTATGAAAACAACAAACATGACTTTGAAGAAGACCCCTCCAAGCAGGACAAGATGTCATCTTTGTTTTGCTCTTTTCATTTAAGGGTGTCACAGTGGAGTCTGTTCTTGTTTTTGTCTTGATCTCTTTTNGTTGGCAGGGTACCACTGGCTCTGCCATCTGCCTGTGTGCCTGCTAACCCCCACTCCAGCTTGGGGACAATCTGCCTCTACCCTGCTCTCTTACAATTTGTTTTCTCCTTAGGTGACCAATGTCTCTCAAGTTCCTTCATAACAGTCTAAGCATTTCATTTTTAAAGACTTGTCTCTTTATTAAGTTGCTAATTAGAGTTAATAATTCAGACCTTTGTTCTGCCTCTGCTCCTGATGTCTGACAGGTTGTTTCATTGCCTCTTCTCCACTTTCATGCTCTTCTGGGGTCTTCATCTCTCTGCTCTCCCTCCTTGACTTTTCCTCATAGCTTGAAAAATTTGACCCTGCTTTTAATACCTCTGCTGGCATTTCAGTTAATGATTCTATTACAAATTCCTGAAGCTCTTTTCGCTCAAGTTTCTTAGGGCTCTACCAGTATCAATTAATTTCCAAATGCCTTCATTTTATCATGCAGATTTTACACATGGGTAAACTGGGGCATGGAAAAGTCAGACAGTGCTCAGCATCACAGCCAGAAATAGCACAGCGTGAAAAGGGGTGTGATCTTCAGCACTGCTGAGCATCTCTGACTGCTGCAGGCTTCATTGTGGCTCTAGGTGGTGAAATTCAAGTCAGGGTAGATTTAATACTCATACACTCATCCATCCCCTGTGTGTCGATGGGAAGGAAGGATCTCTGTTGGTCTACATGTTTATAAAATGCATAACTGAGGTTAGCATGCTATTAAACTGCAGTAATCATGCAGGGGCATGGACTCCACACACACGATGGAGATGCAAAGTCGTTTATTGCACGGCCAGAATTCCCCTAAATCCCAGCACACCCAGGATATAACATCATATAAACAGGAAAGATGTTCACAACGGTGTCCCCCAATCACCTGGGGTAGTGCACAGATTTTGCCTGTTATGGTAACAGGTAAACAATACCCTATAAGGTCACAAACTACAACCATCACCTCTCACAGGTCCAACCCTG
>VZRS01011109.1:1080486-1133606 GCA_013398055.1 Ifrita kowaldi
GCCAGAATTCCCCTAAATACCAGCACACCCAGGATATAACATCATATAAACAGGAAAGATGTTCACCACAGTGTCCCCCAATCACCCGGGGTAGTGCACAGATTTTGCCTGTTATGGTAACAGGTAAACAATACCCTATAAGGTCACAAACTACAGTCATCACCTCTCACAGGTCCATCCCTGTCCACAAACTCACAATCCTCTCTCCGCCCATCCCCGGTGACCTGGATACAGCCCCAGGGTCACCTCCGAGCCCAGGAAAGAGGCTCTCTCTTCAGCCTTCAGGGCCTGTCTCTTTACCACCACATAGTATAGCCCAACATTAAACTGAGCTCAAAGATGAGATAGAGCACAGGGTAATATTTAAGCTTCTCAGATAAATAGCAGTGTCCAAAGCATCCAGTGACATAAACATTTAAACATCAGGAAAGCCACTCTTATCATATCATTTTAGTCTCTTGTGCTTTTATCTTTTTCAAACACACTTATCATGAACATATTTGTCATGACAGAGCTGAAATCTGCCACCTCAGTACCAAATCCTTTAATGGCTTTTTCATGTGACCAACACTGCAAAGGTCTTGTTTTGATGTACAACAAGAGAGACATATAAACATAAATACCTTAATCCTGACTCTTACTTATGCTTTTAGATTGAATTAATGAGTTTTCATGTCAATACAAATTAGATAAATAGCTGGAAGAACTTGTTAGTCTGTTTCTGGTGGTTTGGATTTTTTAGTTTACTAGAATTGATTAGGCATTTGTTGACAAAGGCAGGGGAAAGAAAAAATCCATCACAATTATGCACATTTTGCTGCAAGGCTTGAAAGGGCAATTTGGAAATCAGATGATAAAATAGTTAAACAGATATATTAAAAATTGGCAAGGAAACAAAATTCCTGCATTTAAATTGTCAGGCAAGTGTTTATGCACTTGCTCCATGTATGTCATCAAATTAAACAGCAAAAAATCTTCGTGTCCTAAAATGTCCAGCTGATATCTGGAGATAATATGAGGGATTCTCCTCAAATCTGTGCTGGACCACGCATGATGAAATATTGTGGGTTGGTAATGAGAAGAGGCTTGAACGGCATTCCAAGTTATTCCCTCCCTCCCTGCTTGAAGTCAATGACAAAGCTCGTGGTGGTCAATGTGGCAGGTCAAGGGCACTAAGAAGACCCACACTGGAGTGATGTTGCAGAGCAAGAGGTGAGCAGGGAACAGGAACACAGTGATTCTGGATGCTGTGGAGAAGGAAGAAAGAGCAATAGTTTTTCCTTCTCAGTTAGAAGTAGAAAAATATGGACAGCCAACTTTATTCTCACGCTTTGAGATAACTACTTATTTGCAAATAGTCAGCAAGTGCCTATTAAAAACTAATATGTGGCAAATCTGGTCACAGTGTGGCACCCAGATAATGAGCTCATTCACCAGAGGTTTTGTGTTGTGGTCAGGGAAAATACTCCTCAATTAGGACTTTTCTGCAGGAGGAGAAGGAAGTTCCTGAAAATTAATTTGTCTCTCTAATTGTTACCTTTTCTGACCATTTATAGCTCATGACACTGTCCTACTGATGGCATGTTTTTCTTGTGACCTTTCTCCAGCTCCTTCTGTGGAACTTCTCCCCGTGTTTCAAAGCTTGTTTTCAAGGTCTAACAAGGAGGGTGGCAGGATCTGAGCCAAATCCTCTGGTTGGAATCACTCAATGGAAAAGACATGTGCCCATTCATGCATATTTGATACATCACTTCTAAAAATAAAAGGACTTTTTTTGATCAAAGAACAATGGATTTTCCATTTTAAGTCAGAAATAAGTCAGGTGGCTCTGCTGTGCTGAGCTGTGGTCATACACCTTTGTCTGCAGGGTTCGATTCCTAAACAATACCTATAGAAAAGGAGGGTAAATGTTGATTTTCAGCTTGTTGTGGGGGTTTTTCCAATGTTTTTTTTCAGGATGTTGGGAGTAGCCTGAAGGGAACAATGGGTTTTCCAAGTCCTATAAGATAAAGTTGGAGGACACAGCAGAGCCTTGGAAAACAAATATAAAATTTCTATAATAAATATGCAATTTCACATTGTTCAAGAGCAGAGCAAGGGCCTCCCCTACAAGAGCAGGTTTTCCTCCCTAGGCCGCTCCGAGTCTTTGTCTCTGGGAGCTTCAGGCAGTGACAGGGGCTCCTCTGTGTTCTTCCAGGCAGATTCCTTCATGTCTGCAGGTCGTCGCGCTGTCCCACCACAGCTCGCTGCTGAGCCACAGGAGACACAATAATTAAAAGAATTTATCTCCTCTTCCAAGGATCCTGCCTACCACAGCAGAAAAACATTCCTAATAAAATAATCTGAATGAAATGGGAAGGAAAGGGGAAGCAGTATGTGCTCAGTGTTACTCCACAGTGATTGCTGTTTTTCAGGGTGAAAGTAAGCTTTGCTAGCCTGAATATCAGAAACTCAGGCTGAAACTCTGGGTTAAAATGAATTCATAAAGCAACCTGAATTAGGGGCTGGCTCTGGCATTTCCACCATGTAGGACACCGTGCCGCTGTGTTTTTTCTCACTCTGCATGTATTTGTGCCCTTTTATTTTTCCTGTAATTGTAGGGAGAGGCTTTCTTTCTGTTTCCCCCTCAATTCACAGAGATCTTGTAATTTATCTCAGGCCCCATAAAGGCACTTTTTCATGCTTGCCGACCCTATAATGATGGTTTCTGTTATGCAGGAGCTACTTTCTATCTGCTGCTGTATTCTACTGCTCGTGGAAGGATTGATGCTGTTCATTTTTCTGCCACACACCATCATAAGGAGAAGCGATGGAAGGGGTTTCTTCCTGAGACACAGCTCCTGATTTCTTAATAAGAGAGCAATAAATACAATGTCTTTCGGGCATTAAGAGAAAGGGAAGAGAAAGCCAGAGCAGCATCCTTTTACTCCATCTGTTAGTGTGTCTTCTAAGTTCTGAATTCCCTTCACCCGCACAAAGGGCTGAGCTGTGCCTTTGTGTGCACAAACAATAAATGCAGATAATTCTGTTAACTTTAGCTTTTTTTTTTTTTTTTTTTTTTTTTTTTTTTTTTTTTTTTTTGGGGCATTTGGCATTTGGCATACTTTGTCTGAAATCTTACTGAAATCTGGAGAGTTAAGCCTCTATTCTTGGTTATTCCATTGTAGTTTTGTATAGAGTAAATAAAAAAAAATCAGTTTATAGTGACTGGCTGGAGCAGCAGCATTGAAAGAGTGTGATCCTGGAATGACTGGTGTGCAGTTCTAGAAGGTTGCTAGAGAGGGCTGTAAATTATGTCGTGTATGGGTCATCAATTATACAGATAAAACTGTGAAGGAGAGTGGTTTGTCAGAAAAGATAAGAAAAGAGGGACTGAACCTAGATATATTTTCTGTGCTGATAATCTGGTCATTTTGAGAAGTCAGAGGAGTCGCTTGTAGAAGTCACTTAATAAATTTAATGACTATTGGAAGGGACAGGATAAAAAAAGAGCAAGGATAAAGTGTTAAGTGTGCTTGCAATTGCAAAATCAGTGCCACTTATTAAGTTTGCTAATGACTGTAGGTGTTGTCTGGATGTAAAGCAGGGGTTGAAGAGGATGTGGTTCCCCTCCTCTGTCAAAAGGAGAAGGGGCCCTGTTTCAGGGATTTTGGCAGGGGTTTGGGTGTCACTCAAGAGCTCCCAGGCTCATCAGGTGTCATCTCAAGTGATTACACTGAAGATGTGACAAGATCAAGCACTTTTTCCCCAGGGTTGTGTGTGCTTCCAGATGTGAAACAGCACAAGAAAAATGGGGACATTTTTGTCATTTTTCCTCTCTGTTCCAAATGGAAGTAGGAAGGAAGAAGAGGAAGGCAATTTACACATCCAAAAAAATACGTAGAAACCTTTTTAAGTATTGAAGTGAGCTTGGTCTAGACTTATTGGCATTTCTCCTTCTCCCTTACCCAGATGTTCATTTATCCTGTGCCCTTTCACAACAGGGAGGTGTGTTGCAGAGCCTTCAATCCTCAAATGCAGCTGTAAAGAGAGGGAAGAACAAATCCCTCCTTCTGGCTTGTTGTCTCACTGGGATTTTTCTAGAGCAGGTGACAGAACGACTTCCCATGTGTCAATGACAAAAAGTCCTCAGAGCTATTTTAGGGAAGAGCCCTTGGGCAGGAAATGGGTGACGAATTTATACAAACCCTACTTTTGCTAATACCCTTGAAAGTGCTTCTGCAAGTGACTTAAACCACTCATTCACCACATAGCGGGTCTTCCATCACTAAGTTGCTCTATGGCTTTTGGTGAGGTGAAAGTTCTTCAGGAAAAGATTAAAGGGGATATCCCCTCCAAAAAAAAGGCAGGAATTGGAAGGAGGAAATGGGGAAGGCTGAAATGTGCAGTTGCCTTTTTAGTTTTAGTAGGCTGCCTGTTCTGTCGTTTAATGGTCCCATTTCTGCTGGAAATAAATTGTGAAACTCAAAGCCCAAGGATGGAATTCATGGGGTGTTTCACCAAGGCCCTTTGCCTTAAAATTAAACAAGCTCCTTCCAAAACCAACCTAATAATGGGTGTTATCAATGCACTTTGTGGCTTTATTTGCCAAAAGATGGCAATATTCAAACACAGAAAATTTTACAAAGAGTGACAACTAGAGGTTGCCACTGCACTTTGACCACTGCCACCTCTGCTCTGTCGTGGAGGGAGGACACTGTCATCATGCAGGGCTGAATTGCATCGTCACAGGGTGCTCTCTGAAGCAATTCAACATACAAGCTTTGCCAGCTCCCTTGTCTAAGGGAAGAATTCCATGAGCAGTTTTTCATTAACAGCAAATGTGTTTGAAAAAATTCACTTCTGCTACAAATCTGCATGACTCTGGTGAAATTATATCAAGTTACATCCTCAGTCAATTTGGGCTATTATTTGATTTTATAAATTGTATCAAGACAGTATTTTTTTAAAATTAAACCTGAGCATTTCCCTTCTCTGTACCTTATTGCTGACAGAAGGCTCTCACACAGCAAAGTTTACCTTTCATTTGTTCCTGTGTAATAACCCATTAGGTCTGCTGAGAAATACCATGCTTCTTATGCAATGTCAACACCTACTTACATTTACTCTTTCTCTTCAGAAAACACAGCTTGAATCCCAGATGCTGCAGCATGCTGGTGTCCTTGACCCACTGGAGTGCTATGAGAAAGTAATTAAAGGGAACAAATTGATGGGTTTTTAAGGCTGGTAAAACATACAGCTTTTTGCTTTCTTTGTCTCTGTTGCAGTGGTGAAGTTCATTAGGCAAAGGGAGGTTGAAGGATTACCAGGTGGGTCATAGACCCTCTGTTGGTATTTCCCAAAGGCAGGAAGTCTGAATAAGTTTAGGAATGCTTAGTTTCATATTTTAAATTTACTTTTTATAGTTTGACTCAAACAGACTTCAGAGATTTCCTCCGTTACTAAATAATTTTCTCTGTTGGGAGAGAAGATAGGCAAGGTTAAACAGGAAGATCTCATCTAACATTTTTATCTAGGATGTTTACCAACTGAACCTGCCAGCAATTTGTTTTCATCTTTAACTCCTATCTTCAGATAAAAATCCACAGTATTTTTTGTGGATTGTATCAAAGTCATGAGATGCATTTCAGATACTTGAATAATTCAGGCACTGATGCATGCTACAGTTCATATTTCCCTGATATAGTAACACAGACGTTATGCTCAGAGTTTTAAATTATTTATTCCTGTGTGTTAATAAAACAATGATTCTGAAAAACTCTTTCAGTCTCCTTTAGTGAAATCTCCAGTACTCTTCAAAGTTTTCACAATAATCCTCTGCCAACGTCCGCAAATAAATCCGATGCAAACATATGGTTTGGGGGTTTCTTTAAAAAGATACTCTTGCTTCAAGTAAGACTGATGACTGGTACAAGATAACTTCCAGAAGTTGCAAAACAGTTTCACCTAGAATTAATGCTTCTGGTTTTGGTATCTTCCTTTATTTCATTTTTTGCTAAATAAAGAAATAGAGCAGGGGCTCAGAAACGCCCAGCTGTTTTGAACTTTGAAATTGCTGTATGAGATCTGAGGAATCTTATTGGACCCCCAAAAAACCATTTAATCCCCTTATGTCCTTCCCATCACAAGGGTACTCAAAACAACCACAAAAACTGTAATAAGTGTTCCCTTTTTTTATGTGCTGAAATGGATTTATGCTTTTCAGATTTCTTTCTAACAGGTCCTTTAGGCTGCTGTTGCTCTGGCTTGATGGTGCTCAGCTGAACAATAAGATTGGAGCGGAGGGGCCTGGGTGAGCTGCTGCCAGGAGGACATCAGGAAGATAGCAGTGGGAAGATACGAGCCTCCTTGTAAAGCGGGGAGCTGCAGAGGTAGGAGGGTATCTCAGAGGCTCATATTGGGATTGAAATAATTTGTAGAAGTTATTGAATGAGGGAAAATAAAGTTAGTTTTGACTTTGTCTTAGATTGGAGTGGTTTGTTGGAGAACTACAATATGCCATGCTGGGAAGTTTGAGAAGTGGAGCAGAGGGAGCAATTACTGAAGGCAGAGGAGTTATGGTGAGTCCTGGAGATGTTTATATAGTAAGAGGCTGCATGAATGAAATAAGCCCTGAGAACTGCCAAATACCAGGTAACAGTGAACAAAACTCACAGGTGTGGACTCAAGAGATGAGGGAAACTAGGGGCTGGGGGTACAGCTGGAAGGTTGCCCCCTTCATCTGGGGGTTACATCTGGGAAGTTGCTTGCTTTATCTAGCTAGGGGCTATGGGAGCAGGACTCTGTGGGAACTCATTCCTGCCTTGCCATGCTGGTGGCAGGAGCAGTGTGGTCAATTCTCCTTCATGGCTGTATCTTGTGTGTTCTTGTCCCACAAAGGGCTTCACCTGGCACATGCAGCTCCGGGCAAAGACTTGCTGTTTGTTTGGGTGAGATGTGTTGTTGAGACTTTGGAGGTGGATTGTGGGCAGTTGACCCTCTGCAGACTGCTCCCTCTTGCATGTTAGAGACGTCCTATTGCAACCACCTAACTGCAGAAATGTGGCACTTTTGACCCTGACCTCCTGCCATGTGTGCACCAAGAGGGTCTTGGAGCTCAGTGAGAACTGAGATAACAAGTGATTTGCCAGAAAAAGTCATAGAATAAGAATGGAGACTCTCAGTTGCAAATATTTTGCAGAGTGAATTAATATTGCAGATTTGTCTATTATAAAACTACTCTAGCTACAGCCATGGAGAAGAGCACTGTTATAGCTGACCAACAGATATTAACCTGACCTAACACTGATCAAAGGGGGTTTAAGCTTTGGTGGATAAACTAAAGCAGTTTGTGTGTAGGCAGTTGATTAAGCAACACTTGGGTACCTTACTTAGGTTAACTTAACAGGTGTTTGAGGAGGGTGACCTGTGCAACTTGCTCCAAAGTCATTCCCTAAGTCAGCCAGGAAATTCAGAGCAGACCCCAGGAGTCTTCTCCACTTGGCCCGAGCAATATCATTTACACCCTGCTTGGGATTTGTTCTAAATTAAGTGCAAGAAATTTTATATTTATTTTGTACCATTTATGTTTTCAATGTGATTTAAAAGCTGGAATGTTATTTCCACTGAAGACTGGGGTTGAAAAGTCCCTTGAGCACTGAAGCAGTTAACTTTCAACAAAATTTATGTCCTGAAGAAGTATCAAATTGTGTCAATTTTATTCCCAGGTCACTGGATTTCTCCTGGTTCAACCAAAGTAGCACAGAGTGTGTTTTTAGAATTTTCTCTAGTTCATTTGTTCATTAGTTTATTTTGGATTTGAGCCCGCAAAAATCCCTGTGGAACACGAACTTGGATTGCACAGCTTTCTATATTAAAATTCTGCTCTTTTTAGGACAGGTAAAATGAAGCCGTTAATCACGTACCTTAGGACACATCAGTAAATGTAATATTTAATATGCACATCTTCCTATGCAATTACATTGAAAATTATGTGTACCTAAAGACCCTCATAAAACTGGTGGAGGAGAGAGTTGCTTTATGCCAGTAGGACATGGGAGGACATAAATACTTTGAAGTGAAACCCCGAACGGACTACAGATGTAGTGCAATGGGCTTATTTCCCTGGAGGACCAGTGGCCATTAACCCGAATTGCAGAGTTTGTTCTGTACTCCCTAGAGCTGCTGTATTAATGCACCTTTTGGGTTACCCCCTCAGGTGCTCCTGGTGCTGACTGGGAGGTGCAGAGCTTGTCCTTCAGCTGCTTAATGCTGTTTAAACAGTTGCTTCAGGCTCAGCACATTAAAGTGCTCATCTAGGACAAGAGGCAATGGCTTCACACTGACAGAGGGCAGGTTCAGGTTGGGTATTGGGAAGAATTCTGTACTGTAAGGGTTGCCACAAGAACCTGTGGCTACCCCATCCCTGGAAGTGTTCAAGGCCAGTTTGGACAGGGCTTGGAGCAACCTGGGATAGTGGCTTGGGGCAACCTGGAAGGTGTCCCTGCCCATGGAAGGAGGTTGGAATGAGATGATCTTTGAGGTCACCATCCTGTGATTCATTTTATAAAACACCATCACACATACAGACACACATTGATTTATCGCCGCTTTCTTTCTACTGGCTCCATTTTCCAAGTCATGCTCTGAGTGGACCAAGAATAGTGAAGGATGTGTTTCTGAAATTTGTATAAATGGACATTTGAAAGCTAGCTGGGATTTTTATCTCCTCCTTGCACTTGATACTTTATTTTTTCTCCCTCTTCCACAGTAACAGAAATATTAGAGAAAGAAAAAACACTCACTCATCATTACCACATACAACCTGTATGGGTATATCCCTCACATTGTAGGAAATATAAGCATATAAGGAAAAAAAACCTGCCTGGACTGTGGTTATTTCCAGTGGGCAGTGATGCATTTCAAGCCAGCCCTAATAAGGGTCTGGACCCTGGTGGGATCTACTTTTCCTGTCAATAGGAAACTTAGGGAGTTCTAACTTAAACCAAGCTATCTTTTTTTTCCTAACAAATTCAAAAATCTACAGTCATATTTCAGTAAGGAAAGCGTTTTAGGTTAAAGGAGAAAGCCTTTAAATCCTTTCACCTTCTGTCTTTAATTTCACCATATGCAAAGAAAAGGAGTATTTGAATGATCCTCTAAAAAGGAAAACAATTATATTGTTTGTTTTTCCACTCCTCTTTTAATTTTACTTTTTTTTTTTTAACATTTATATATAGAAAAAACCCCAATGGAACTATGCAATATCTCTTATTTTTGGAAAGTACATCTTGTTTGGCAGATGTGTGTAAAAACTTTGATTTTGTGGAAGGTGTAAAGATTATTTTCTCTGCCTGGGTAGGCTGATGCTCTACACCCACCCGAACATCGCTCAAGTGGCTGTGGTGAGGGGAGGAGGCAGCTGTATTCTGCTTCCTTTGGGAATAAACCCCACTTCCCTGGGTGCCTCCCAGTTGTTTAGCATTAGAGGTTTTCTCCACAGGGCTCTGATTTTGTGCATTTTCAACTCTGCTACCTTATTTTCCACATGCTAATGAGACTTGGGCTGTTTGTCACAGTTCCCTAATCAAACTTTATAACGTTTGTGTGTTTAATGAGTAGTACTGCCAATATTAACTGTTGAGTATGGCTGGATGATGAAAACATTAAACTTTCTGAGTAAGGTATATACAAATCAAAGCTGGGCTTCAGAGTGTTGCAATTAAATCCAAGTGGTCTATAGCTTTCCCAGACAACAATAAACTTCTCTTAGTTTTTCAATGTGCATCTAGAACAAAGAAGGTTGAAGCAACGAAAAACTAATCGCAGTCAAGGAACTGGCTTTAAAATTCATGATCAGCCTTGTACAGAGAGCTGTACACCATGGTAGATTATTGGAAGATGGAGGTTTAACGCAAGTGGAGGGTCTGATATCTGTGACCATCTTATGGTTTCTTTTGAGCCATTTCAGACGAAATCCCACTATCCCCTAATTTCACCTGTTTCATAATCTGCCACAAAATTGTTGAACTTGAGATGATCCAGCTGGTCCTGACCTGGCACCCCAGCTGTGGTGGCTGTGGTTGGGTGCCTGACCTGGACTGCTGTCCTGGTCTGGCCAGGAGAGCCAGAACTATAAAAGATGAGATGGTATAATTCCTGAGAAATTCCAGAAAGAAAAGATGAAAACAGAGGTGAAAGGCAGTTCAGGAAAGCTGAAAGGAAAGGAGCAGGAAGGTACTTTTTGATTGGATTTTCTACCAAAACATATAGTGAAGGCTTCACAAGTTCATAAAATGGTGTTTTAAAATATAATCTCTTCAGGAAAGAGAAATAAATGGAGGGGGTTTCTCTGTGATGGTAAATCAGGCTGGTGACAAGAGCCAGCAGGTCCCAGATCAGCTGGGCAGGAGCTGAATTTCCTTTTGGAGCCCAACTTCAAGCACCGAGGGACATGTTCAAAGATACAGCTATGCTCCTTACTGAGATTTGTGGCTTTGAAAATGTCTTTCCTAAATTTCAATGCAATCTCCCTGTTCTTAGTAGATCATGAGACACTTTATAGCCTCCTTTTATGTTTACCTCCAGGTAAACATAGGGAAGAAACACCTTTCATTGCTGCAGATTACAGTGAAATGAGGCCATGGGATACTCAAGGCTTATAACCAGGATTTCTGACTGATAGTTCCACGAAGTTTATTACAATAACAGGATATCATCATCAACTGATGAGGGATATACATGAACTGAGCTGGTCAATGGGGCATCCAGGTCCTCCCCTACTCATGGCATCCCTGATTCACCTGCACCTGGGAGGCTGAATGGCTCTGGAAAACTTATGGCTGATGACTCTTACTGAGAAGGACAGATACTAGCTAACAAAAGTTAGGATATTTGGCTTTATTGCATATAATTTAAGTTTTGTTTTGTTTTTTTTATTTTATTCCATCCCAATAGGACTTAAATATCTCTAAAACATTAAATATGCTTATAAACATTACTGAAATAAGGTTATTTAGCAATTCCCTCCATCCCCCATTTTCTTTCCAAGATGAAATGTTACAGAACATGTAAAGAATTTATTCAACAATTCTGTGTTATGAAAACATACCAAAGAGTTTTCAGCCCCCAAACAGGTGAAGTTCCAAGCTAAAGAAAAGAAAACAGACACTAAGTAATTATTAATACTCAGATTTGCCTGTCAGACAGTGAATAAAGATAGTAACATTGAACATGGATTTTCCTATAGCAAGTAGCTGCCTTGCCTCTGTTGTATAGTTAGACACAGTGATCTCAAGGGTCTTTTTAACCTCTATAATTCTATATAAACACATGAAAATAAAACAATATAAAAGAAAAGGCAAGAGAAACTCACTTTATTTTTATTAACACTTGGATAATTCTAGATTAAAAGAAAAAAACAAAATAAGCATCTTCTAGAGAGTGCTGTTTCCTGAGAGAAATCTATAACGCATTGACCTCAAAAAACCATCCTCAACATCTTTTGGCTTTGGTTTGATGATTTCCCTGTACCAACTCAACACTGAGAAAAGAGCAATTAGCAAGAGTTGTGGTTGAAGGAGTTCAAATTGATGGAGCACACCTGACCAGCACAGCCCCAAACCTGCTCTTCATTTTCAGGAATGATGCCATTCCCTCTGCAGTTACAGCTCAACAATGCTGCCAACAGGACTTAATTCCAGATGTGAAGGACTGTTCTAACTATAAGAGATGAAAGATTACTGCAGAACCTCACGGGGTTTAAATTGAGGAAATTTTAGTTGCAGGAAGATCTCTTGATGACTGGCATCAAGTAACATGTGATCTTGGAGTTGTCAATAAGAGGCATCTGAGCTCCCTTTCAGGAATAGTCTGAAAAGCTCCTAATTGTTGATGAGGAGAAGTGGTAGGTCTTTTGATTAAAGTGGTTAAAGTATCTTCTGATACAGAAATTTGCCATTTGATATGAGTCCTTCTGTGATTATTGTAAGAGCTACTATTTATTGGACTGACAGGGGTTTGGTACTTTAGGGATTGCAGCACTTGAACCCAGACCCCCTGCATTGCAGGGAGGGTGGTAATCACCAGGCCACAGTGTGGATATTGCCCCCTTTTCTGTCTCTATTCCTCCTTCTATTGCTTCTCTCAAAGTGTCTTGTTTCAATTATAATGCAAATTAAAATCCATTTCCATTTATGAAATGAATCTTTGTTTTCCAGACAGTCTTAATCAAAACCCCAAGCCAAGCCTGTTTCTGTAGTTCTGTTTGGGGCTGATTTCAGTTGTCTTTAAGGCAACTTGCTGCCATTGCAAAGAGTCCTCAAAGTGCTGGATATTTCAAACACCATTTAAACTTGTTGGAAGACCAGAGTATTTGAAAGGCTTTAGCAGTTTTATCCAAGCCTTTTGTGGTTGAATTATGTGCCCTTGAATTACACACATTTACCACAGACCCTCACTAAAAATATGAGATGTTTCTTGGATTTTCTCCAGAGACTTCACTCACTAGGAATACTAAGTTTCCGGTATATAGCTCTGAGTTTTCTTCTCTGTCTTCCTGTAAGTTTACTCCTTGTCTGCAGTTCTGCCACTATTCAAGTTTACGTCAGCTGCTGACACCTCGACTTTCCCAGGTTTGAGGAGAGAAAGCAGTGCTGGTCTCCCTTCCCAGCCCCACCATTTTGATGCACAATTAAGCAAAGCTAAAACTAGAAATTATTTCAGAGAAGCACATTGGAAAACATGGCAAGAAGGAGGCGGCTCAGCCCCTCGGTTCCCTCCAGCCATGGAGTGACAGTTTCAACAGTGAACTTAATCCCTGTTTAATCCAATCTTCCCAAGTTAAATATTTCTTTTGATCTTTAAAGAGAAAAAGATGTCATTTTCGCAAATTCTTTATGTCAGAGGAATATATTATCTGGAGATGAAGCCCTTCATGTGTCAGAAGGCCTCCATCACCTATTGTTGCATTTTCCATCTTCCTTCTGTGGCCAACTTTTCTCACCTTCTTCCTTTTGTTAGTGTCCACCTGGAAGAAGCTGCTTCAGCAGATCTGCTATAAACTGGAATCAGGATGGCACATATGAAACTCTAAAAATGTATTTCTAAAATAATGGGGTTTGCCTACATCTTAAGGAAATAAACTGTTTGTGATGTTGTGAGTGGCAATTAATTTCCTTGTCTAAGGAAGATAGCTCACCTTTCAAGCTGGAGAATCACTTCCACTGAACTCATGTAGAAATTTAGATCCAGACACAATGCTGATGCAAGTTATAGCTGGCAATTTTCATGTTCTGCTTATGTAAAGACTATGAAAATAATTTTTTTTTACTGTTTCCTTTTTGTGTGTGTGTGTAGTTTCTCTTTTTTGGATTTTTTTGTTCCTTTGTGGTGCTTTTTCTGTTTTCTTTTTTGTCTGTGCTGAGCCAAAAGAGAAGGACATAAAATGTTTTCTCTGAATTCTCCTGCACATTGCAGTTGCTGATTTGTTCTCAGCTTGGGTATTCATCAGGATTTCTACCTGTCCTGTTCAGATTAAATGCATAGCAGAAAAAACTGAATATATATGTATGAAATTAACATATAATAATATAATATATTGCCATGGGTTAACCATCAGTATAGAAATACTGGTAGTTAATCCACGGTAAACAGTGTTGCTGAAGCTCTTCTGTGCTGTGCACTAGGCCAAAACCTAGTGGTACTCAGAATGTTCCCAGGTAAGCCACACCAAGAGAGCTGTGGAAATGATGCTGTGCTGTTCACCAGTGGCTTCTTTTGCCAGATTCATTTTCTTTTCCCCACCTTGCTGCCATGATTGTGGAAATTATGCTGAGGGAGCAGTAACACTGCTTTCTGGTCAAGAGAGGTTGGATTTGCTCCTAAAAGCTGAAGAGAAAAAACCTCCTTAACAGTTACTAGTTGTATTACAGGTCTAGAATTAAAAATAAGCAGGAACCAGAAGAACATTCTGCCTTAGCTGGAGTCAAGCCTTTTATTTCTTGAAAAAAAATATCAAAATGTCCATAATATGAGGCTTAGGATTTGGGGGTTTGTTCATGAGTAATCTGCTCTCCACCACAGGCAGCTACATTTTGTATTGAACTTTTCCTCATACAATTGCACAGGTGAAAATGAACCCTGTATTTACCACATCTGGCTGAACCATCTGCATGTTCATGGCATTGATATGGTTTTGACCTCAGATTGCAGGCTGGAGTTTGTTATTTAGAGGCATGTCAGTACAGTGACATTTAGATTTGAGTTGCTTTGGTCACTCTGTGCTCTTTATTGATCAAACCTGCTGTACTGTGGATAGGTTAGCCTCCTAAGCTGTATATTGTATTAATACCAGTGATATGAGAGCATCCGTTGGTGCTATTACTGATATACATCTTTAGCCCATTAAAATGCAAATTTTAAGGTGTGCAGTAGATAGAAATCTCTGCAACTTAAAGCACCGAAAAGGCTGGCTAATTATGACTCCAACTATTTTTCAGATAAGTGAGCAGTAAGTCATTGTAAAATTCGTAATGTGAATCCTTTTATTTCCCTTGTCCCCTGACTATTGAGCTGCAGATAATCTCATAAGGCAGTCTCAGTTTCCAGAATGAGTGCCCAAGGGTTTATTCATTATTCTAAATTTGAAAGCAAATAGAGCTACAAAAACCAACCCATAGTTCCTATTATTTGACTAAAGCTACATAAATATATGCAGCCCCAAGGTGTGTAATTTATATCAACAAGAACGAAGATCAAAGACTTTCTTATCATGTAACTATCAGATGCCTCTTCAGTTTGCAGGGATGATTTTTGGGTTGTCCTGTTTCTGGTATCTTCTATTTCAAGGCTCAGCAAGTACTTAGAGATTTATGCCTTTAAATATTACTCAAGGACAGATCTGGCCTCTTTGCCAGCACAATGCTGCCCTTAGAGGACAGATATTTTAGAAGTTGCCTAAAACCCTTTCATACACCAGCACCCCATGGTCTCTCAGGAAATTCCTCCCCTGAGCACTTAACTCTGGTGAGCCATTACACCACTGCAAACATGCCAGCAAAAGAATGTTTTTATCATAATACAGTCAGAAATTTCCAGGATCATTTGTGCAATGGCATTTATGTATGCTTGAGCCTGAATGTCAATTTTTATATGTGTGAATACTCAGCAGGCAAAGTGTGCTATAGATTTCACTCCATCTGAATTTACTTTCCCACTGAAGGGTCTCTTGATCTGGTTGTCTGGTATTTTTATAGTTATTCCTGTTTGAACACAGATGGCCCCATTGTGTTGCAGTCTACAGAATGAACGCAGTTGCTGTGATTAAATAAAGATACAGGAACAATTCAACCTTCTACTTCACAACTTATGATCTTCTCCTTTAATGACATTTATGATGACCATTTTTCTCGTTTTCCCAGGTTTCAACTCTTTTGGCCAGGCGATTAACTGTGTATGTGTTAAGTCAGACATAAGCCCTCGGCAATATGGCAGAGTGGCTTTGTAATAAAGCAGGTCTCAGTATTTGCTCCAAACTGAAGAGAAAACTTTTCTTTGAGTTAAAGTTTAGTTAACTTTCCTTGTGTCAATTTTTCTTTGACTCTATTTGAAGAGTCCACCTCCAGCTGGCTTTTGAGACGCGACCAAGATCTTTGAAAGATCAGCAGCTACATTAAAGGAAGAACAGAGAGCAGTGCCAATACAGCAGGTTAAACAGGAAAGTCAATGTCAGGGGCTTTAATTACAAAAATGACACTGTATGGCTGCACTGATGTACTTTGTGATAGTTGTATGCAGCGCTGGAGAAAGGCAAACCAGATAACCTCTGCATAGGGTGCAAACAGGGAGAGATTTATAAATGGCACTTCTTGTTCCAGCTCCTGCTGACTTTAGGGCACAGAAGGAAGCAGTCCTGAACCCCTTTTCAGTGGGCACTGAGGACCATCTATCATCAGTGTGGATTTGGGGTGCTCTCCCACAAAAATATTCCCTGCCGCTGGGATTCAGTGAGAGCTGGAAGGCGGCAGGCGAGTGCTCCTCGGCCACAAAACATTTGAACTCCTCTCAAAAGGCAAATTCAGTTCCACGGTCTTGGAAAAGGGGCTCTTTAGCTTGTTTGAGGGATGGGGGACTGGAGGGAAAAAGGAGAGTTTCTCTGTACAAAAAATATATGTTCTGGTTTTGAGGCATTTTCTAAATGTAATTGGACAAGTGCAGCTCCCTCAGCAGCTGCTGCCGGAGACTTTACAAGCAGAGAACTAAACACTTTTGTGCAAGATCCCCTCCATGCACATAGCTGCTGGCCCGCCTGCAGGGCCCTGTGTCCTGGCCTTCCAGGGTACCTTATATAATGGGGATTTTTACTTTGAAGCTATCAAGTAACAGAATGAAGTATGGGCGGCAAATGCTTTTGCAAATTAAAAAATAAAGGTGGGGGGGAAGAACCCACCCAGACCTCAACACCACTTATGCATGGGTGAGTTGTTCCACAATTTGCTTGGGGCCATCACCTGGAGCCTCTGCCTGCAGGAGTGCGTGGGCTGGTACCAGTTCAGGATCTCTCCCTCCACTGGTTTTGGGAGCATTTGACTTTCAGATTTGAAGTGCCTGCATTGAATCCTGCTTTCTGAGACAAGCCTTTGGCATGGAGTCATTCTGGGGTGGGTGGCATTTCTATTTGTGTTAAGCTATAGTGGAGAGGAGACAAGCTAATGCAGACAAAATTGGCTTTTTCTGCCCCTGGCCACTTCAGATCAATGAGAAAATCTATGGAAACCCTCAGCCTGGAGAAAATAAAGAAAAAACAAGGGGAAAAAAGAAAACCTTTCTCCTGAGTGATCGTTCAAATCCTTCTGACAGCCTTGGAAATGGAATTTCACTTTCTCCTCCACAATTCCAGCCCAGATTGTTTACTCTTATCTGCAAGCTTGTCTTCACTAGTTTTTCACATTCAGTTAATTGATTGATTGCTACAAGATTGTTAGTTACCACAATTGCAAATCTGCCTGGGTGCTCCCCTAACATTTGTGGCAGTGCTGTTACCCTGAGCCATGTCCCCATGTTAACTCTGGAAAAATATTGGAAAAGAAAAACCTGCAGCATCCTTCTACCTGTTGGTCTGTGTCTGTACAATATCCACAAACAATTTCTAGATGTAGCAAATATTCAGGCCAAATTTATGGCGGAAGTAAAGTAAAGGTGACCTTTCCTATTAAATAAAGCCTTTGTCATTTTAGTAGCTGAGGTAAACTTTAGCAGGACTCAAGTAACACATTAAAATACTGATTTCTACAGTGGAGATTGTTTGAATGTATGCTGAATACAGCACAGGCAGCAAACTGTGGAGGAGCATCTTTAAATTAAAACTGTAAGTTTAACTGTGTCTTAGCAGAAAGCAATTACCCAGGCTGAAATCTGACCCAGCCATCAGAATTAATACACCATCATTCTTGAAGAAAAGGCCTTTGGATATTTAGATTTCATAAGCAGATAGAGGACTGGGTTTATATCTCAGGGGGAAAAGACAAATAGTAAATAGGAGTAGCTCTCACAGTGGGCTTATTACAGAAAACTATTAAGATGTCATCCTTTGTATGGTTAGTGCGACATTTCCCATCACCTCTGTGGCACTTTACAGCATCACCGCAGATGTGGTTAACACCTTTGTCTGTACGGCTATGATGTTTGCATGCATATTATAAAACATCTTGCCCATAAAACTTTTTTTTCTCTTATATAATTTGTTGTGCCTGCATACTGGTATATATTTTTATTCAATCTTTTACATATAAATGAGTTTTATTGAATAAATGTTGCCATTGTCCATTCTCCACACCATATTTTAGCTCCGTAACTCTAGTGAGTTTATGATTTGTCTTCGATTCTATTGCAGTAACAAGTTTGTTTATTGCTTTTTAAATCTCCTGCACTGACACTGTGTAAAATTAAGGACATGGTTAAATTCTTTATAGTTTCAGAGTGTTTTTAAAATTCCACATTTCCATAAAATTGGTTGATCAGTGTCACAAATCAAACCCAAGACACCATGGCTAGATAGGTCTGAGCTTGTGGCAAGTTGCTGCACAGTTTTACTGAGAGGGTTGAAATACTGTAAAAGCATTTTCATCTAGGTTTATTGTTTTTCCTTTTGTTTTACAAATCCATGTAAATCCAAGCTGAGAATCACTGGAGGTGTGTGGCTGGCCATATTTGAAGATTTTCTGAGTAAACCAACTTCTTTTCCTCTTGGATGGCAGAGGATGTTTGTGTGCATATGAAACATTAATGCCAAGGCAGTGTGGATTTGAACAGGCTCGTCAGTTCCTGTTATTGACAGAAACTAATCACACAGCCCAGTCTCAGGGCTAATGCACAAATAATATAACTGTAACAAGAGAGGTCTGCAAACATTCCAAATAAAATGAAAAACCACAGGTCCTAATCCTCCTCTTCCTTAAATCAACAGGAGATTTGCATTTTGGTCTGACAGGTTGTAGTGGTATCTATGAACCAGCACCAGCTCTGAAAAGTTCTCTGGCTTGTAGAGCTCAGGATGGGACTGGAGCAAACTAGGGTGGAATGGGCTGGGCAGAGCCCTCATGCGCTGTTGAGGTCAATCCAATATCATGCTGGGGGCAAGGTCACATCTTCAGAAAAGACAAGCGTTGTGCTACTTTCAAGTGTCCTATGCTGGAGGCTACTAGGCTTCATAGACCGCTTTCAGGATCTTTGCATCATCAAGGTTTAATATAAAGTTAATTAAAATGTGATTTATACAGATTTCCTAAGGTAAAAAGGTTTGGGGTTTTTTTAATAGTGCCCTAGTGACTAAAATTGTACTTGTATGTGCAAGCACAGGAATGTATTTGTGTTCTGTGTGTGCCTCAGGTTTTAATGGGAAGACTTGTAATAGTGAAAACGTTAATTACTACAGCAAAATCTGAGACTAAGGCAAGTGAAAGACTTTCAAACAGCCTTTTCAATACTGTAATGAACACACATTTTTCCTTTTTAATTTTTGGTCTAGTAAATGGGGGATGTGTCCATCCCTTAGACTGCAGCACTGGGGATACTTTTCAGCTTATAAAAAGATCCTTGTGACTATTTGGCTCCATTTCATTTGTGCTCTCTTCCGAGCACAGAAATGCTCTTCTCTGCTAAAGGTGGTTATTGAACTCCTCTCGTACTCTGTAGCCTTTCCTACAAAGCTTTACATTATAGGGTCAAGAGAGGGGACATCAGATAAAAAATGAATCACAGCCCCTACATTCCCCAGCAATTCCGTGTATTAAGGAAATAGAGGAATTTCCATGGGAGTGAAATGGCAAGTAAATACCCAGCGAAACTAATGGCAGGACTCCCACTGCCTCAAACGGTGTGACAGCCTGACCATAACTCAGGCACCACTAAATTACTGCTGCTGTTCCAGGGAAGGTTAGTGAGGTTAGTTATTGCCAGCACAGTGATGGGGAGGAATTCAGGGGCAGGGGAGATGTTCCAGGGTGAGAGGAAATAGCAGAATGAGTGAGTCCTTCTCCCTCAGCCGGGGAGTGAACGAGCAACACAAGGGCTGGGACTGCCGCAATCTGACGGAAATGGGAAAACAAATTAAGTCCAGCAACAAGGTGGAGGTGAGTTTCTTTTTCTGCCTCCTCAGAGCACGGGAGAACCAGGACCCAAACGGCAGCAAGGCTGGCTCGTATCTGCTTCCTCTGTGAATGCTAATTCTGTCAAAGCAATATTGGGAGTTTTTTGGGTGCCGAGCTTGGTTTTTTTTTTATGTGCCTCAGCTTCCAAAATAAGGGCACTACATTAAACATCTATAGGTTGGATTCAGGTCTTTACAATGAAAGAAAGTGCATTTAAAGGCTTTGCTTAAAAAAAGAAAAAAGAAAATATAGATGCTATTTTGCTCTTCTTTTATATCACCCCTCTTGCTGCACTGTCTGCATTTCTTCCAGTAGCACTTTCACTGTCGTGGCTAACATCTGACACGTGTTTCATTCTTCCTATCGTGCAGTATTTCAAAACCAACAGTAAATTCTTTGCATAATGTATGGGCTGCTTTCCTTGGAGGAAAATTGTGCTATGCTTCAGGGACCAGGCTCTGCCTGCGCTCAGCGATACAGCCCTGCTCGCAAACCTGAGCCACTGCTCCCCAGTGAGGTGTTTCATATGTAAAAATGTGGGGATGCTTTACGAGGTCCACACTCAGCCTATGATCTCAACTACTCCCCAGCTGCTTCTTTTGGTGTCTTTCCTGGAGACAGAGGTGTGTCTGAAGCCCTTGCAGGCAGATCCCGGTGAGCTGAGAGGTTGCTCAGCTTGGCTAGCACTGACTGCAGGAAGATCAGGGAAATCTTTCCTGAGAATTCTTTCCCAGGAAATCTGCTGGGAATATAATTAGGTGCCAAGTCCAGGGTGAGTTGCATGCTGTTACAGTCAGCCTAGTTTAACTGAAAAGGTTATCTTAAGTGAGTGTAACCCCAGCTTTGGCACTGATGCAGGAATGCACTGAGAGTGCAGCCACCTGTAGGGCAGTCAGAGGTGTGGGGCTGCAGCAGCATCCCGAGGATTCCTGCATTTGGCTGTATTGTACGTGGAGAATGACATTGAAATTAGTCATACAGAAACGACAGCCGCTGGGAGGATGCTTATTTGCAGTGTGGATGTAACCATATTTTGGAGCTGGCGAATGATGTTAGGTCAAATACTCCAGGGGTCAGGCCTAATTAAGATGTTGGTATCGGATTCCAAACTAATTATGCAGGGAAAGTGAGCTCTGTATTGTTATGTGCGAGTTGTTGCATACCAAGGTAATGCACACGGGTTGTGCAGTGGAGGGAGACATGATCCATGATGCAAGTGCTGCGCTGGAGTCAGAGCAGCCAGCCAGCCTGAGCCGAGCAGGTCACTCGAAGCTACAAAAACCAATTGAACAGCAACTTATTTTTGGGGAAGCAGTGGTGTGTCAGAGGATATTCCACGATGTGTCAGCTGCCTTGTTCATTGTAAATAATTCACTCTGTGAATTGTATCTGTGCACTGAGGGTACTCTGCAGCCACCCTGCTGATCATCCACAGAGCACAGTGGCCACTGCATCCCGCCAGCACCAAAACCACCAGAGATTATGGAAACACCTTCTAGGAATCCTTCCTCCAGTTTACAGCAGCTACTTACTTTCTAGTGATGTTGTTGTATAATTCCTGTTGTATAAATCCTGTATAAATCTCCTGTTGTATAATTCCACCAAATATTTTATGTTGAGCCACAACACAATTTTTCTGAGAAGCAGCATTTAATAGTTATTCTTGCTCCCATGGACACTTGTGGCCAGTTCCACTGAACTCATGGTCTCAACTGGCATTGCTTAAACCAAGGGGCAGACAGCCAGGATAGAAATTATAAGTGTCTCCAAGGATATAAAAGGCTGCTACAGAAATGATGGGTATAATATTTTTACCCTTGTGTCAAGAGGAAACAGGTTCATACTGAAGGAGAGCCAGGCTGGACATTAGGGAACAGCTTTTCTAATGTTGTAGATAGGAAAAGGTGGGAATAGTGCTAAAACAAGACATCACCCTCTCCCCATGTAGTACATTTTAAATGGCTTCAAAACTAGGTTAGACAAACATCTGGGACTATAAGCCTGTGACAGCCATGGAGACAGTCTTCCTATTGCAACTCTTGATCTGTGGCCTTCCCTGCTGCAGTCTTACAAGCCCCACATCCTTACATAAATTCCTCATAGATCATCTTTGTAAATAACTAACAAGGGTTAAAAAGGGCAATTGTGTAAGGGTCTTGCCCACAGGCTGTGGTACAGAACGAGAACTTCTGAAACTGCCATTTGTGCAAGGGACTGCTCAAATCCTAACGACATCTCATTTAAGCCAACTAATTTCTCCTCAGGCCAGTCAAATTTTGGAGTTGCTGAATAGCTTATTTGAACTCTCTGTGCTTCAGAGTTTCCTGGAAGAGAAGACAGCTATGTACAAATGGAGAGCAGGACACCGTGTCCTGGTTTCACAGAGGCAGCCCATGTCACTGTGTGCGCTGTCCCTGTTGGTTTTCATCAGGGCATTAGAATGACCCAATTTTCCCCTGCTTTGCTATTATCCTCCATTGCTTATAGGAATTGGTGATATTTAAAGTCATCCTTCTTTGAAGAATGTCAACTGCTAAGATGTCAGGACAGGTAGGGTGAAATTGCTGATAGAGAAAAGCATCCAAAAAACCACAGTTTCTGGACTAAGTGATACAGGTTTCTGTAAATAGGCTGCTTGGCTCATGTCCATGACATGTTGCACAGGGCTCACTGCTTTCCAGGAGAAACAGTGAGTGAACAGGCAAAGGGTTTGGGGAGGTGGCAGCCAAAAAAAAGACACAGGTAACAACAGAGGTTGTCACCATTACATCTTCAGACCTCATCTAATACAAGGAAAAAACCCTGATACCCTAACACAGCATAATAAATGCAATATAATCAGATGCTATTACATTCTAAGTCTGCTTGAAATTCAAATATTTTGGACTGAAGTTCACTTTACATATGCCTCCAAATAAAGTTAATGTGTTCCCTACTTCCCCTTCCCCCTTACTCCTGTATCTTAATGAATAACAGGCTTAATCTCTCCAGTATCAAGATAGCCTTTTTACAGCCATGGAAATGTTCTTTGGTGTATAATTTGTACATGCTTCACTCATCTATTATCATTGTTCTTTCTAAATGAGAAAATGCAAATGTTGCACCAAGGGCCCCATCTTCACAGCTTACCAAATGTAATTCCTGACAGCAACAAGAAGTTGTTTAGCATAATTTTCCTGTTAATAAACTGCCAATTACAGTAATTTAGTTCTTAGTTTTCAAAGACCAAAAGGTATATGACGATTTCCAGTGCTCTCCCAATTAATGCCTCAGTTTATTATTTTCATGTGTCTGGGAGAACAGAAAAATGGGGAGGACTCAGCTGTTTAAAGATAATACCAATGCAATCTGCTTTCAAATATTCAGAAGCTTTTCTTATCTGAGAAGCAAAATGTGATTTTGTGTTTTTGCACTCTCCCTTGTATGTGCACATTCATAGGTATAAAACAACTAAAAACAGCATCAGAGATATCTGTATTATATATGAATGTAAGTCAGATTGAAAAACGACCAAATAAAACTTTGTAAAAGCTCTTAGAAACACCTGCCAGCGATGAAAAACTTTTTTCTTCTCCCAGTGACTTCTGTTTGTTGTTCAAACGCTTCCGAAACTCAGATGATTACGCAGCACTTTATTAAAGACAGCAGGAAATACTGCAAGAGAGAGGGGGAAAGAATATTTAAGGAAATGTTTATAGTTGCTGGGAAAGATTGAGAAGTATTACGTTTAGAAGCAATTATGTTTCAAGCAGCTCTTCATATACACTGTTTTCTGTTCAGATCTCAACTTTCCTTATTGAACAGAATTTGCATGAAAACAAAATCCTTGTTTCTTAAAGAGTTTGTCTGCTCTTCCTGCTTATTTCCCATCTGCTCCTGACATCATCATTTTCCTGATGCAACCAAACAATTTCTGAGGCAAGTCAGGCTGATTTTTAATTGAGGAGTAAGCAATATAGAGTATCTTGGGAATTAAAGGTGCCAGTTCAATTCAAGTATCTCAGTGAGTAAATGTGGGAAACAAATGGGTTTGCTTTAGGGAGAAGTTGAAGGAAATAACTGAGGTGGATGGAGCCTTTCAGTTATCTTGCTTTGGATAATGACTTTTCCCGTCCTATTTGGAAGCAGTTCAAGAACCTGTCCTGTGTTTTCTGATCTATTATTTCTTTCAAGAATACATTCACAGACTCTGTGAATGTATTCTGCAAATTTTGTCTTGGGTAGTTGCAGCTCAGTTTAAAAAAAACAAACAAAAAACTCCCCCCAAAATCTAAATCCTCAAACCCCAACAAACAAAAAAAGGCAAGAGAGATTTCACCCTTCCCACACTGTGGGATTTGCAATTGTAAGAACCTGGGCTGAGCTTCCTGTTGCCTGCAGCAGGACAGAGGCAGGCAACAAGTGATTAGACCCCAAATGTAATATTTATTAGACATTCAGGAGTCAGGTTTGGCAAAGAAATTTCCATTATCTGTATAAATACTTGCACTAAAGTCTGTTCTGGCTTCTCCAAACACCTGGAGTGGGCTGTTTCAGAGGACTCAGCGTTGTTGTCACTGGTCTCTATAATGAAAATAAATTGACTCCTGTGGAAACATGGTTAGATCAATGCTAAGCTGTTCCTTAAATTCCACCTTCCTGCAAGCTGTGTTCAGAGCACAAAAGCACAGGCAGTGCCATCACCATGTGTCATCTGCCCCGTCGCCTCTCAGTGCTGGTGAATGCATCACACAAGACCTTCAGCACCTGAACCCAAGCAGCCCCTGTGCCTGAAGAGCTACCTCTGCCCACCTATTTTGGCAGCCAGGAGAGCAGTTGCTCACCCAGCTGGCTCAGTGCAAGACCAACATAGATGAGGGGTGTCTTTCATCCAGAGGTGGTGGCTGGATCCAGGGTCCTGCAGAATGTGCACAAGCACTGTGAGCTGGGGTTACTTAGCCCGGAGAAGGGAAAGCTCTGGGGAGACCTTGGAGCCCCTCCCAGTACCTGAAGGGGCTATGGGAGAGCAGGAGAGGGACTTTGGGCAAGGGCCTGGAGTGACAGGACAAGGAGGCTTCCCACTGCCAGAGGGCATTGTTAGATTAGGTCTTAGGGAGAAATCCTTGACTGTGAGGGTGGCGAGGCCATGGCACAGGCTGCCCAGAGAAGATGTGGACTCCCTATCCTTGGAAGTGTTCAAGGCCATGTTAGGTGTGACTTGGAGTATCCTTGTCTAGTGGAAGGTGTCCCTGCCCATGGCAGGGGGTGGAAGGAGATGAGTTTTAAGGACCCTTCCAAATGAAACTTAAATTTTATGATTAACACCAGGACAGTCTTACACAAGTCAGTGTCTACAGCAAGGCATGCTCTTTGCAGAGAAATTGCAAATTTTTTTCTTTGAGGAAAAAAGTCCAAGGGAACTTCTCTGGGGACTTTATTCAAACATAGAGCACATTACTAAGCTGGTTGCACGTCTTTGATGTTGATGCTCGGCCAACTCCTCCCCAGCACAAAGCCTCAGGCAAGGGCTCCAACAAGAGAGGTTCTTCCAATGCTCTGAAAGCTAAATTGAAACTAAGTTATTGAAGTTATTAAACTTTAAGAATGTGCAAGTGTATGTGCTAGCTAGGTACTTTTTGATAAGTATATACTATTAATAGCACTTTAAAAATCCCAACTCAAGATCTGCAGTATAGGTATTTTCAAGATACTTCTGACTATTATGAGATTAATGGATAAAGGGCAGTTTGAAACTGGTTCATTAATTTTAATCACTTATCTCAGTTTGTATTAATGAGAGAGAAGTGGGCAAATCCTACAGAAAGGCATGACAATATATATACCTTATATACCTTAAAGGCATAAGTGGTGATTATGCATTTTGGGTTCAAAAATTCTTGCTAAGCACAGGAAATAACTGACAACAGAATTTAGCAGATAGATGCAGCAACACACTGGGCAGGGCAGTGATATCTGTAACTGTGACAGTGCCACTTCTCTATTAGGTTAAGCAAATTCTGAAATCAACCTGGGGAGTGAAATAATTGTATTTCTTCCCACTGAAGACCTTCCTATATGGACATTGGGCGAGTGCTGGGGTGTGTTTGCCTGTGTTTTTACCGTGAGTGCAATTTTATGAGCATGTTATGTCACTTGAGTGTTTGATTGGTGCTGAATGACTCAAATCAATCATATCACTTTTCAAGTGCCTTTGGTATAAATTTTTTTTTTTTTTTAAATTTATAGACTTGAGACTCAGGGCTCTGTGCTATTTCCTTGCTGGCCTTGAAGCTAGCAGGTGCTCTTCTTTTCTAGGCTGACCTCTCTCCCTTGCTCTCACTGAAACTCATTGCCATAGCCCGAGGCTGGAAAAGCATTACAAGGGGCTGCCCTGGAACTGGTGTCAGGATATTAAATGGAACAAGGAAAGAACTTTGTATGGGAGTGACATCCATGTGAATCTGACCAGGGGCACCACCTCTCTGCGCACCCATGTTAGGTCTGTACTTTATCCGCTTGAGGACCAGAACCCCGTGTCTGTCACTGCTAATGATGTGCCTAGTGTAGGGCAGGCTGAGGGCTGCTGCCATCCTGCTGGCTTTGTGCTTCCTCATCAGGCAGCCCCGAGGTGATTTAACATGATGGGATGGGATGAGCTCTCATCACTAGGAAGCCTACAAATGTTTGTAGTTATAATTAGGAAATGTTCTAACACTCCTATTAACCTGATTGATGTGAAGTCTTGCTTAGGCAGAAAACTGATTTTTCCCCAAGTGACTGCAATAGAAGATCCATTTAGTTTGAAATGGAACTTAAAAGGAGTGCAAATTACTGATGATCCCTGTAACCAATGAACAAATGATTAAGTGCATCTTCAAGGGTTTATAGTGATGGGAGAAACCCCCAAATGAGGATGTGTTATGAGAGGGTGACATTATTTTATACTATAGGTAGGACCACAGCAGTGTCTGGATGGACATGTGCTCCATCCCACACAAGGCTGTGCCACTAGTACAAAGCAAAGCTTGCTGACATTGCCCCATCCATACTCACTATCAAATTTAGGACATGTCTATCCTAAAAGGACAAGATCATTCTAAAATTGTGAACAGAAGAACCACACAAAAAGCTAGGCTGGCTTTACCAGTGCACTGACACAGGTGTGTAATTCAGGTCCAGGCTGGTGTTTGTGTGGTGTCAAGCTGCCCTTGCCACCTTGGGTCAATGCTATTTCCAACACCTCTGTACCACCTTGCATGGCACTATGAAGATGTGCCCTTGCTGACCTAACGGAGGGATAAAGAAATCTGTTCTCTTTTTAGTATAATTCTGGGAGAAAATGGCTGCTTTTCAGAAATAAAATGGTTTCTGTTCAAGGTTTACCCAGTACAAATGCACCAGTGATGCAGCTGTAGCTGTGCTCTGTGGCTCAGCACAATGCAAAGATTCTGACCTAAAGAAGTGCTTGTGTGCCCAAAAGCATTTTTGTTCTTCAGGTGTATTCACTGGTTTAATAAAAGATCGTAGCTCTCCATGCAAACCTTGCTGCCTAAGCCATGAATTAAACTCCTGTGTTCAAAAGGACTTGATATTGACCTTAAAACCCTTGACAACCTGTTAATTTTAGGCAGACTGAAGAAGATATATAGAACCAGGTGGATCATGCTTCACTTGTACACAGACAAAAAAAGTTCTATAGTATAATCAAAGGACAAAAAAGCAGAGGCAATAGAGCTACAATGACAGTTATTGGACACCACTTTGTCTCATGATTATTTATGTATTAGTTGAAGCCACAATAATGTTAAAGTCACCCTCACTAAACATACAACACTTTGTATTTTGACAGCAGTTCATAAACATTAATGAATTAAGCTGAAGTAAACACTTTTCTAATATCAACCTTTCCTGAACAGATCTGCAAAGGCAGATTAAAGGCAATGAGGAGCACACTGCAGTTCAAGCACATAAAACCCCTCATCACCAGTTCAGAACTTGAGGGCAATAAAATTTGGACCTTCTGTATGCTGCAGACCCATTAATGAAGTATAGAGGTGACCTTTATGTGCCTTGTAATTTGAACATTACACTAATGTAGGGTAGGAAGGGTCAGGATAAAAATACGGTTCAAAAGGACCTTGCAAAGCTCAGTAATTTTGGACTTACAGAGATAGAGAAGATCTGTCCTCGTGTGCTTAGAAAAAAAGTAAAGGAAGTTTTACCCCAAGTGAATTTTGTATCTCACTGGTTAGTTGTCAAAATCCAGGTGATGCCACCTTCAGGGTGTATATTCATATAAAAATAACCCAAGGTGTGAGTGAACTAGTGTAGCACAGCAGCAACTGATGGGAGTGATGTGGCCATGGTCAGCAAAGGCAGAGTGTGCCAAAGCAGGGGTTTTGATTTCTGTAAGGAAGGTATGCAGAACAGTTTGCTGACCATTAGAGTTTTGGCAACAGCTGCTTTTTGGGTGACCCCTGTGCTCAGCAGAAGCAATGTATTCTTTGCCTGAAGCTGTGGTCCCAGTCTGTGCCCTGGGGCTGCTCCCACCCATGGACAGAGCCAGGGAGCACTCGGCTGGCTGTAGGAGGGGCAAAGTACTCACAGGCCAACTTTTTAAAGATCCTTCACACAGAAGTGCTACTTGTCTGAGTTTAGGCCAAGCAAAACTCAAATATCTGAAAGTTTTTCTGCTGAACACGCAGGAACTCCTGAAAGCAGATTTAATTCCCAAAAAATACAGACAAAAAACTTTCTTAGCATCTTAATGATCCCTTTGGGAAAGCTGGCCAAGTCAGAAGTAACATTCAGTAAATCCTTGTTATCTGTGCTTGCTTTACTAATGAGCCTGAGTATCATATTTAAATCCCTGTAGCTGTGTCTCATATATTGGCTGCTGTGAAAATAAAATGCTTCCGTTCAGCATTTGGTGTATATCACAGGCAGCTCGGCTGTGCTCCCGAAATGCCTTTCCTGTTATTAGTGTTGGGGGCCCTCAAATGGTCACTGCGATGGATAGGATGGTGGAAGCCATGAGAGGGCAACATTTCAAACCCAGAACGCTACAGCTATTGGTGAGTAATTGAGATATTGTGTATTTACACAGGTCTGCCTCAGAAATATTCCTTTAGCAAAGGCTGCATTTGATTAATGGCTTTCTCCTCAGATCAGGGCAAAGTCAAATTCAAAGAGCAAGAGGAAAGAAAAAGAAAGGGAAGCTGGAAAAATAAGATGGGACATTTCCAGCATAGCCCAGCTAATGACTGGGGATATTGTTTGGAAGCAGATGGATGACACTTCCTTTTGGAGGCAGGATTTTTTAGTGATATGACCCATTTTCTTTTGATCAAATTGATCAAGCAACATTTTGGGTAAAGCTTTCCTTCCTTGATGTGTTTTGCTGCTTTTTCTAGCTGAATTAAGAGAAACAAATTATTATTTGTAGATTTATGTAGGTCTGTGTCCCCTAAGGCCATTAGTAAAATCAACAAGCTCAAAGCTATGCTGAGGTTGTGTTTGGGAAGCTGTGCTTGGTCCCTCTATCCTAAACAGGGACAGGGGTTGTCATGAGGGAGGCAAAGGGATTTTAGAGTGAAAGCACCCAGCCAGCCTAGGAGATAATTGCACTTTTCACTTCCAGCCGCTGGGAATACTCCTAAAGGAGACAAAGGAAACAGCATGGCTGGTTATGAAGAGGCTCGCAGGGAAGGTGTGCTTCTACGTGAATTGTTGGTTCTGAGAGCACAGGCTGTCTTTGTGTGCAGGAGACTTTATGTCCTGCTGCCTCATTATCTCAATAACTTATTATAGTTTTATGTCCGTGTTGTGCTGCAAACAGACTGCCCATGATCTCCTTTCTATAGACTTAATCTGGTGGGTGATACACGCCTATGAACTCAGCACAGCATCTTCCTCTTGGTGGTGGGGGCACAGTGTGAGCAATTTCTGGGCAAGCTGAAAACACCCCTCATGTTTGTATTTTAAAATCCCCTCTATTCCAATCTGACTTTAAATAGGTGGTGATGCTGACATTTCTGTGTGAAATGCAGCAGTGTGTTTACTTCTGGAAAGATCACCACCAGCTGTCCTTGCTGCAGTATTCTGTATGCACACTGTGCTAATCTAATTAACATCCCTTCTGGAACCTGGAAGTTAATGTTGGACAAGACTCTAAAGCTGTTTTTGAAGAGTTTAGTAGCTTAGGTACTTGCTGAGACAGGCTGGGTGAATTCTAGAAACTGCCTTCTCAAACATTCAGTGAAATAACTATTACAATTTCACTTCACCTGTACACACAAGCTAGTTAATTTGTTTTCAGTGAACATTTGTACAAGTGAATTATTCACCCATCTGCAATATTTATCTTTAAAATGACTAGACAATTCAGCTCTGTGTGGAGATGTGCCTCCATATGAATTCATAAATCCATGATCACTGGCAGGACATTTTCTGCAGCAGCTGATGATTCTCCCTTTTCTTCTCTCCAAGGGTTAGCCCAAGCCCTCCTGCTTTGAAATGAACGGCAAGAAAACAACTTGTGTAATATTTAATACTTCCTAGTTTGAATATAAAGCTCCAACAATGCTCCCCACCACTGCAGCTTGTCAGGTGAGCAGCTCTCAGATTATTATAAAGCAGCAATTTTGTGCCAATTTTTTCCTCTCACACTGTAGACATAATGAGCAGAAGGGATTATGTGATGAGCTGAAATTACTGAGCTAAGTGAGGAATTGAAAATGCAAATGTAGAGCCTTTGCTACTATTAATGGTCAGCTCTGAGCCTGCTAGCAGAGAGAATAATTTTGGGAGGCGGTATTTCTTTCTGTTCAGAGATGCTCAGAGGCACACTCCGGGGCAGCAAAAAGAGGACACAAAGGGACATAAAACCACTGGTCTAGATAATCCTACCAATATTGCCAAAACTGGGATTGCCCCAGGGCTGGCCCTGCCCCTGGCAGGGAAGCAACTGGAATTGCTGTGTTTAGATGGCCAATGCTTTTCCTGGAGGAAAAATGGGAAGAGTAGTTAGTACTGGCAATGGGTAGTTGCCTAAAATAATGATTCAGGAAGTTGTTTCAACAGCTTTACCTTAAGGGACTCTCGGCTTTAAAGAGCAGTAAGGATCTTATTTAAATGCCTTTTCTGTGTGGTCATTAATAAAGCCATTCTTTGCCAGGGATGATGAGCTTGAGGGACTCCATCATATGAGCCTAGAGATTTGGGGCCTGATCTCAACCTGTATGAACTAGAGCAGTTCCAGACAACTAAGCAGTAATTTTCACAACCTTAGGAAGTAGTCCTGAATATCCATGGTTTTGAAGAGCAAATTTGCTGAAGCATTTACTTAAGACATGCATTCTGTGGATTTATCAACACTTACTGAAGTGCTGAGGACTGAGTACTGCACTGAACCGTGCTGAGTAAGGGACAGCTTTTACCAGCAGTTAGTAACTCTTACACTGACACTTGTGTCTAATTGCTGACATGCAGCATACAAAGAACTGTATCTGAATTTCTCTCCAAAGAGTCTCTTTCTTCAAATATTTTCTTCATGCCTCTCCTGAAAAAATGAGAAAAGCAGGCTTCTCTGAAACAAGAGTATTTTTTTCATCGGCAAGGAAAAGCTGGATTTCCCCCAGCTTTAAGTTATTCTGAAATTACTCAGATTTTACCTTGAAAGTGAAGTGGTTTGCTGCATTAAAGAGACTTGTGAAGAAAACAGCTAACACACTGTAACCTATTTCCACCAATTTTAGGATTTAAGTTCTGCTAATGCCTATGTACCCTTTGTTAATGTCTACATGAAGAATAGAGTGTTTTATACTTGAACTTTAATATCTGAAAGTGAGAACAGTGCAGCTGCAGTTGTAGTTACACTGCAGAAATGATCATACCCACTCTGGCTCTGACTGTTAAATACCCAAAAAATAAGCTGGTAGAGAGTAGATAAGTCATCTCCTGTGACAGGAAAGATTTGCCTAGTAAAGGAAGAGTCTAAATCAAAATTCTCCTGGATCAACTAGACACCAGCTTTCTAACCTGTGTAATTTTGTTATCTGAGCTGCTTTCTCTCCTGTGCTTCTGTCCATGCTGCTCTAATTAGAAGGATAACTAACAGAGCAGCGTGACATTGCTAACACGGACACCGAAGTTTTAGTTGAACACGCAAATTAGCTTTGAAGTTTCCTGCAGTCCTAAAGATTTTATGGTAATTTTCCATTTCTGCATAGGTATATTTGCATTTAGCAAGACAGTTTAGCTCTAATCATCTGTCAGGTGTTGCCAATCTACTGTCAGCTGGGTAGAGCCATCAGCTTAGAGAGTTTTTAATATTACTGTGCCCATTGTCTTTAATGAGCATCTGGAAGTTGGCTCCTGGGGACTGTTCATGGATATTCCAGAGCAAAAAGGCCATCAAGGCATCAGTCTGACCTAGTGAACCTCCCAGACCAAGTCTGCAAAATGCCGTAAGCAAACCAAGCAGCAGTATCTGACTGCTAATGCCTTGCAGAACATTCCTTACCTCCCACTCTTGTTTTTCCATTTTCCTTTGATCTGATCTGCTCAAACACAAGGCATGGTGTAACCCCTGACTTTACCCACAATTAGAAGCATCTATAGGTACTTTCCACAGATATCATTTGTATGAATACCTCTGCATTTGGTTACTGCTATTGGAAAAAAAAGAGAAAATCAAGAATAACTTCGGAGCATAAATTCTCTGGATGTCTCCTCCTCTCAGCCAGGTTGTGTTTTCATTACAAAAGCTGGCACAAGGCTCTTACTCCTTCGTTCTCCTGCTGTGTTGAAATGCAGGTTCTATTAAAATGGGGCTTTGAGCAACCTGGTCTAGTGGAAGGTGTCCCTGCCTGTGGCGGGGGGTTGGAACCAGATGAGCTTTAAGGTCCCTTGCAACCCAAACCATTATAGGATTCTACGAATATCGAGCAGTTAAAAACATGGCACCCCTGTAACCTGTCTTTCATTTATTTTTCAAACTGAAGTGTTTTTTAGTGCTGTGCAGTGTCCCTCCTCCTTTCAGCTATCACCTTCAAGTTTCACAATGTCACAAATGTCACAAATTTCCTTTGCTCTTCCAATCTAACCCCATTATTGATTCAGCCCCATCTCTTGGTCAGTTTGCACATTGTCTCACCCAATGAGCCTTGCTGGAGGTTCATTTTCACAAGGCAGAAGCAGACCTCAGTGCTCCACTTCTTTACTACATCATAGACTCATAGAACAGTTTGTTTGGAAGGAACCTCAAAGCTCGTCTCATTCCAACCCAACAGTGCCCTGAGCAGGAACACCTTCCACTAGACCAGATTGCTCCAAGTCCCATTCAAACTGGCCTTGAACACTTCTAGGAATGGAGGATCCACAGCGTCTCTGGGCAACCTGTGCCAGGGCTTCAACACCCTCACAGCGAAGAATTTCTTCCTAATACTGAATCTAAACCTACCCTCCTTCATCTTAAAGCCATTCCCCCTTCTCCAATTACTCCATGCTCCTGTACACCTATGTATATCTATGCCTCTGGCTTAACACCACAGGTGCCAGTGGCTCCAGGCATGCCTCATGTGTCCCCCCTGCCCAGCAGCTTCACTTTTACCACCTCCAGCTCTCTACTTTCACTTCCTTTGAAAGTTCATTCACTCTAACTGGAGCTTCTCCTTCTGCCCCATCCCTCTCTAGCCTCACAACACAAAAGTCTCTTGATCTTCGGGCACAACCTGCACCTCTTCAGAACACAGATAGCCAAGTTGTTTCCTTGTGCCTCTTCCACTGGCCTCCTCTCTGCTGCTGCATCAGGATGGTGTCTCCTGACCCCTGCTTGTGGCTGTAGTCCTGTGAGTCAAAGGCACAAAATCCTGCCCCACTGCCCAGTGTGTTTTCAGATCATGCAAAAATTCATGCCAACTCACAATTCCTCCTCCTGCAGCCCTAAGTGAACTCTGACCAGATGCTGTCACAGCCCAGACTTCATTTGTTAGCCAGTTCCTTGTCCAATTGATTATTTCACCAACCTTGCTGTTTTAACAGCTCTATTGAAGTTCATGTAAATCCTATTTCCAGTCTCACTCTTGCTCCCTCTTGCTGTCCCTTTCTCAGAAATATAAATCAAACATTAATATTGATCAGCATTTAATGTCAGGCACAAAGGAAAATCTGCTTTCATGTGGTATCATCTATTAATAAAACATTAATGAGGGCAAAGGAGAAGGTTGCAAACATGATGGCCAGCCCATTTTTCCTCCTCCTCAAACACAGGATAGAGGCATCTCTGCCTCAGGCAGGTGTCTGGACTTTCAGCTGCACTGAAATTTGGATTTGACTTTTAAATCCATATTTGGAAAAGGGACTTATTACTCAGAAGGATTGACTGAGAGACCTCAGGTGCTCTTATCCTCTGTATACACAGGATGCTTTCTCAAATACCAGTGCTCTGAATTTTAACATCAATCATTCTATCAAAGTTGGACAGGTTAACCACTTCCAAATGCTTTGCCTCATTTAGCCAGACATTTACTTGTGTTCTGCTATGTGTTCCCCATGAAAGTACAGTCAGATTTCTAATGGTATGGACCGGTGCTTAGAAAGCAGGAACTGAGCTCAACTAGTCAAAGGGACTTTGACAGATGAGTGCCCGCTGTGGTTCGGATAGACATGGGCTCGCTGGATGTTGCTCATCAGGAAACTCTCACATATAACTCAAATGCTGAAAGTGCCTTCTCATTATTCCCCTATTAGCTTGAGAATGTGGGGAGGGACAAAATAAGGAATTCCGGTGCGAAGAAAAGAACCAGAAAGTTAAATGCAGTTAAATCTCTTTAGAGGATTTTGAAATAAATCAGATCACTTTGGCCTCCTTATAACCAAAACAGAGAGATCACATCTCAGCTCAGAGAGATAAGCAAGCTCACTCTCTCACTCTTCCTCACTCTTCCTCATTCTGGGAATCCAGAGATAAAGCTAAGAGAAAATTGAAAGGCGGGAAAAAATGACAAATGGAAGAGGACCCAAAGAGAGGACAAAGAATACAAACATAATGAGAATTGCATCTATAAAATAAAAAGACCTAAGAGTACTCCACTGTGAAATTTGTTTGTTCTGGGTAGACTGTGGAGCAACTCCACCAGATATATCCAGCTACCCTGGCTACACAAAGGCATTGCTGAATGCACTCCTGGTGCATTGGGTTTGATACTCTCCTGGGTTACACCTGGCTTTGATGGGGTTTATTCTGGTGCATATGAGAGAAGAAGATGTACTCTGAGAGCAATTGTCAACTAATAACAGTATATAAGAGAAATAGGGCTCGAAATCTTATGAGAGCTGTCTAATCTGAAGATCTATCATTATACTTCAAACATCGGATCCTGCTAGGAAAAAAAGCTACTCCTGGCTCTTTTTTTATCATGAACTTTGAAGAAGCTTCAGTGTTCACCAGTATCTGCTGATTGTTTGATCTTCAGTTTAAGTGTAGCCCCTGATAGATTTATGAGCTGCTGAAAGAAAGCAAAGAAGAGTTGTATTTCTACTACACTATGGAGTAGCTAGAGAAGCTGAAGTCCTCTAAATCATTATTGCTTATTAGGGAAACTTTTGTTTTCACCGCTGCTGGATGACAGTTCATTTTCATTTTGCTTTCTGAGTATCCTCTCCATCAATGACCTGCAGTCTGTGTAAGTGGGAATATAAAGCAATTGACAAAAAATCAATACTAATTCAGGAGTGTGTTGGATTTTTTCCTCTGTTTCTAACAGGTATTTATCAGTGTGTTATGACATGGCAGTCTGAGGCAGATGAGCTTCCAAATGCAGGACACTGGGACTTGAAGGGAGGCTGTGGGCCACGGTTTTGGTATGTGCTCAGCTACATATCAAGATAATATGTCAGTTTTGTGTTCCTGATTTTTATCAACACCGGTCACTGCAGTTATTTCCAACACTTAGAGACACCAGTCAAAATTTCACAGCTGTTTCACTCAGAAATCTCTCAAGCAACTGCTTGGTTTTAGTCAGTGTTTGAGTAGTGTGGGTTTGGCCTGGTTTTATTTTTTTTCATTTCAGGTGGAAGTGAAGGTAAAGAAAAATATAGGTTTCGTTAGTTGGGCTTTTTGGTCATGTTTTTTAATAAGCCTAAAGCAGAGTTTGTCACATGTGAACTTAGAATCAGGACTAGAGTTTTCAACCATCATATCAGAGATATTAGAGGAGATTTTAAAGGAAGATCGAGAAGATGTTCTGGGATTTCATTGAGGTTTCTCGCCACATGTAAGAGGTGAAGTGGAAAAATCCCAGGGACTCGGAAAAGAAAAGCTGATGCCTATGGATCAGTTTGGCACTGAAATCACTGCAGGATACACATGTTCTCTATGCTGAAGGCTAAGTAATGAACAATTTCCTATTTAAAGACAATAATACTGTATTTAATGTAGATTTGAAGCAGGTAACACTGGGAGAGCTCCAAGAGGAACTTGTTGTGCAAAGAGCAATGAGCCAAGACGGGTTTAGGCACAACATCTCGGGAGATTGAAGGGAAAAAAAGCTTAAATTCAGATAACAGGCAAAAACCTTCCAATCTTTGATCAAGCACTAATCTAAACAGCCTTGTCAACAGAGGTCCAAGCTCAGGAGCTTTAGGGTTTATTTTTTGCTTTGCAACTCTTTTTTTAATCTTGAGCATGTTGTTTTATTGCTTTCAGCCTCAGTTTCCCACTCTTGAAAAAGGATTCGTGGTACTCTCTCCCTTTACAGCATACATTGCTACCTGTTTCATAAAAGTGTGTACTAAAAGTTCAGCCCCCTTTGTTGCACCCAGTTAATGGTTTTCCAGTAGCTATAACCAATGGGGAAAAAAGGCCCATCATCCAAGGAGGTTGATCATGGAGCATCTCTCTCATAAGTGAGAGGAGAGGGACAAGGTCAAGGCTGCTGTGCATATCTGCCTCTGCATGCCATGCCTCTGAGAGGGATGAAGGAGTTTAGTTGCCAGGGCTGTTAATCTGGCACCTTTAACCAGGTATTCATAAGAAGTGGGAAAAATGATGAATCATCAGTCTCAGGTGCTTGGCAAGTGCTCTTGTTAGAGACTGTTTGCAATGGTCCATAGCTTTAGTCTGCTAAGAGCAATTCTGTTCATCCTCCTGGCTGCCCAGCAGATGAGCAAAATTACTGACAGCAGAAATATTCCAAGCCAGAGGATATTAAGCAAGCACACAGATGACTGATGTCTGCTGTTCTCCCAGTGGAGTTATCACTCATGTGATTTAAGTTCACTTCAGTGACATTTCTGCCCTTGAGGATTTCTCTCCTCCTTTGCAGAACTATGTGCACTTTACTTGAAGTTTTGTAAAGAACCGTGGGGAAGGATCTTCCCAGTGCAGGGCTGCACTTCCATCAGTGTCACAGACATCAGTTGAGCAGGGCTTTTTCAGCGACAGCAAATGTCACAAGTATCCCAATGTCTGAGCTAGTTCTCTGCTGTTCATTTGACCAAAGCTCAGGTCCTCATGTCAGGCTGTAGAGTCCTCAGCTGTCTGAGAGTCCACAACTCCATCTCACTCTGAAACAGCAGTTTTTGTCAAAGGGGAGTCAGGCTGACTTCACAGATAAAGGCAACGGTAGGTACTGGGGAGGATCTTTACCTCTGAAATTGGTTTCCCTCAAAAATCTTTCTGGCTTTAAGAACCCACTGTCTGGAGTGGCACTTGTGGAGGTTACCCATAACGTGGCTGATGAGAACAAAGAAGAGGCAGAGGAACTATTCCTGCTATATCGGCCAAGGCAAGGGATAAATCCATCTTCTTACATCAACGTATGCATCAAAGCCTATAAATAGACAAATAAAGTAAGCTCATACAGTATCAAACTAGAAAAATGTGATGTAACAGCTTCATTATCATATTTATCTCTTCCTAATTGCACTCTGCTGAGATCACTTGCAAGCCTAGGATGTATTTCTGTATAATAGGATCAAGTGTATTTGATCTTAAGCTGTTTTCAATAGAAAGCTGAAATGATAGGTGAGAATCAGAAAAGAGCATGAAAATCATTACCTAAAGTTAATACTAAAAGTACTTTCTCTTAAGAAAGCTTTTCTCCTGTAAACGTGTGACCCATTTTCTAGAATCCATCTGTATATTTGTAACATGCTGTGGGAGCTGGGACTGAAGACCAAGGATGTCACAGGTTGGGTTGGCCATATGCTAAGAAAAGCAGCATGTACATGGGGAAGCAATTTGTGGCAAAGGGAAAACTATGCCTCCTGCATAAATTATAATATTGACCAAAGTCATATTGCTATCTAGACCCAGAGGTCATCTCCAGTCTTGAAATACTTTTGCCTTCTGTGCTCAATACTGGTTTTAGTCACTGGTGATTTTGAGTGAGAGTTGTCCAAAAAAAATACATAGAATTCCTCATTTGGGAATGATCAACTCCTACAGTAAACAGACAAGGAAAAGGATCTGATCTTAGTCATGCCATGGTAAAGTGACAAACAGTTTAGGAAAGGATTGTTTCAAACTTCTTGTCACACTTGTGAGAGACTGACAAGCAAGTCTTGATAGCTCCAAGTGCTGCTGATAAGACTGAGGTGCATTAGGAGAGCTGCTTTCTCCTGGGCACGAAATTACACAAACAGTCGCTAAGGAAATGTGTTCCAGTAATCTATGGCCACTTCACATGTGCTGCGGAGAACTGGCGATTGCTTCAGCAAAATAATAGCTGCATTAATACTGTGTAAAATCATCAGAAAAAAATTCCTTGCTTTATGCAGTAGTTAGAAAAGTGAATTGATTTAATTAGTGGATGCACATTTTCTTCAATGTGTGCATGTTATTATTCTACCAATTTCACAGATGCAAAACCTGAGTTCACAAAAAAAGGCATCTTAAGAAATCGTGGTATCAGTTGTGTGCTCATGCTTTGGTTTGCACTGTGGGCTCTCACACCAGCAGGATCAAATCCAGTTGAGTCTCAAGCCCTTGGATGACTGGTCTTCCTTGTGAAGAAGCTGGTTCTGACAAATTGGCTGGTGTAGAGGACAGTGGCCCTACAGTGTGGTATAACTTCACATTAGAAGGACTGCATCGAGATATGCAGGATAGCCTTTCCAAGAGGTCCTTGCCAAAGAAGCTTGTTTCTGGGACAGTGAGTGATGACTGAAGAAAATGAATAGGAAAAGTTAGAGGAAACATGCTGAAGAGTCTTACTGCAGCTTTTTTATTCAATGTTAGTCTTATTCAAAGATGCGGTAAGTATGAGCATTGCCAGAAAGATATGCAGAGTTCTGGCTTTGGGAACCATCACTCAAAGTTAGTAAATAGTCCATTGGCTGGATCAAAACAAAGGGTAATGGATTCAAGCTGGGAGAGGGTAGATTTAGATTAAGTATTAGGAAAAAATTCTTTCCTATGGGGGTGGTGAGGCCCTGACACAGGCTGCCTCGAGAAGCTGTGGCTGCCCCATCCCTGGAAGTGTTCAAGGCCAGTTTGGACAGGGCTTGGAGCAAACAGGGATAGTGGAAGGGATTCCTGGCCATGGCAGGGGGGGGGAATTAGATTAGTTATAACCCAACCCCAAACCATTCCAGGATTCTATGATTTCCTGACTCTGTTACTGCTGCCCACTACAGCTCACTGGGAGGGCTGGAGGCAGCCCAGGGCTGTTTTTCAAGGGGTGCTGAGGGATGTCTTCTAGCTGAACTGTGCAGTCTGTGCTCCCTGTGCACTATCCCAAAGTGCTTCCAGGGTGGCTGGCAAACTTAAAAACACCTTGGCATAAAACTACTAAGCTTTATCCTCCCCATAAATTTGTCCAAGGACTAGGAGTGTTTTAAGGCACATCAACCTAAAGAAGTTTTAGAGTGCGCTGGAAAAGAGCTATAGTGCTGCAATTTACAGCCAGGAACATTCACCTGGACAATAAGAATCCTGGTGCATTGAGCTGAAAAATATGCTGCAGTGTAGGGTATTGGCTTGTTTGTAATAAACCACTAGCTTGGTACATTTTATTGGTTTTACAGCCATTTATTGTTTTGTTTTCAGAAATACAGTATGTAAGCAAAACCGATAAAATAGTTTATTACATAGCAATTGTTCAAAAAGGGGAAGACCTATCAGAAGAGGTATCTCTTAAGAAGTATTCAGTGGGTATCATGTACTAGGGGACAAAATGGAAGAGATGGTTGAAGACCATCACAAGTTCTTCACTTAGAACTTCTCCACTTCACCGTCTTTAGTTGGGCTGGAGAGAGAGTTTTTCACAATGGACAATTGCCTGTGAACTTTATCAGTGGGAGCTCAAATAAGAGAAGAACACAAAGCAGAAGAACAATATTTACTATTGATTATTTATCATGATTTTATGTAAAGGTTTCAGCTATCCAGTGAGAAAGCAGAGGGAATAAGAAGACACCTCTGAGATCAGACACAGGAGAGCAGCAATTTGACCCAACACCTATTCCATTCAGGTGACCAGCTGTGGTTCTCCTACCCCTTCCTTTGGATTCTTCTCTTATAATATCTGATATGCTTTTTTACATTCAAGTAAACTCCTTAAAATCTTAGCTACTTGCTCACCTCTTCTTACCTGGGCAGCATATCACAAAATCACAGAATCACAGAATCACAGAATCACCAGGTTGGAAGAGACCTTCAAGATCATCGAGTCCAACCCATGCCCCAACACCTCAACTAAACTAAACCACGGCACTGAGCGCCACATCCAATCTCTTTTTAAACATGTCCAGGGATGGTGATTCCACCACCTCCCTGGGTAGACCATTCCAATATTTTATCACTCTTTCTGTAAAAAACTTTTTCCTAATACCCAACCTACATTTCCCCTGGCACAGCTTAAGACTGTGTCCTCTTGTTCTGTCAGTTGTTGCCTGGAAAAAGAGAACAAGCCCCACCTCACTATAACCACCTTTCAGGAAGTTGTAGAGAGTGATAAGGTCACCTCTGAGTCTCCTCTTCTCCAGGCTAAACAACCCCAGTTCCCTCAGACGTTCCTCACAGGGCTTGTGTTCCAAGCCCCTCACCAGCCTTTCTGCCCTCCTTTGGACACATTCAAGTGTCTCCATGTCCTTCCTAAACTGAGGGGCCCAGAACTGGACACAGCACTTGAGGTGCGGCCTCAGCAGTGCTGAGCATAGGGGAAGAATGACTTCCCTGGTCCTGCTGGCCACATTAATCCTGATACAGGCCAGGATGCCGTTGGCCTTTTTGGCCACCTGGGCACACTGCTGGCTCATGTTGAGCCAGCTGTTGACCTTTACCCCTAGGTCCCTTTCTGCCTGGGCACTGCCCAGCCACTCTGTCCCCAGCCTGTAGCGTTGCAGGGGGTTATTGTGGCCAAAATGCAGGACTCGGCACTTGGACTTATTGAACTTCATCTTATTGGACTCTGCCCATCCATCCAACCGTTCCAGGTCTCTCTGCAGAGCCCTCCTACCTTCCAACAGATCAACAAAAGCTCCCAGCTTAGTGTCGTCTGCAAGTTTACTAATGATAGATTCAATACTCTCATCCATGTCATCAATAAAAATATTAAACAGAACTGACCCCAGCACTGACCCCTGAGGGACACAGCTAGTGACTGGCCGCCAGCTGGATGCAGCACCGTTCACCACCACTCTCTGGGCCCGGCCATCCAGCCAGTTCCTAACCCAGCAAAGAGTGCTCCTGTCCAAGCCACGGACATTATTAATATTATTATTATATATATATTAATATTAATATACTACATATGATGAAGTAACAAATCCATGTGTATGTTTGTAAGATGGGGACTCTGAATTTCAGTATTTGTATAGTGAGGCTTGTTAATGACAAAGGATCAATTAGTGTCAGCCTCACAGGACCAAGTCCAAGGAGATGCTGTTGTAACAAAACCACCACATTAGATCTGATGGTTTAAGACAGAGTAGAGTTTACTGTGGTTTACACTGAGGATTTTACCAGAAATGTCAAGAAATGCACTATGTAAATGGCAACTTGTATGAAAACAGAGACAAGATAGCTTTAGAAATTTTTTTCTCTTCTTTGTCCACGGTTAAATAATTCATGTCAGTCTTCAAGTGCTCCAGAGCAGCTCAGCAGTAGTGTCCAGTGTATTTCCAAGAGTAACATCATCACTCTGCCTCTTCAGCGTCCAATACACCCAGTAAGGAGCAGCTTTTCTAGGAAACAATGGAGTTTTGTGGTGTAGTGCTCATCTTTCCAACCCCACTGAACAAGACCCTCCTCCTTTGTATTTCCTTGTAGGTAAGAGAGAAGCTCAGCTGGTTAGAGCGTGGTGGCAATAACACCAAGATTGTGGGTTCAATCCCCTTTGGGTCATTCACTTCAGATCTGGACTTCAGGATCCTTGTGGGTCCCTTCCAATTCAGAAAATTCAGTGATTCTCTGTGAAACAAAATAAAAGAGCATCCAAACAAAAATCCCCTCCATTTCACAAACTCCCAAAGGTGCAGGTGGTTTTGGTTTCAGAGGTACAGAATGGTCAAGGACCATGATCCCCAGCTTTGGACATGCAAGTTCGGACTATCAGCCATAGAAGGAAGAGCTCTCCCCAAAGGATGCCTTTGAGAAACCAGATTCCTCCAACATATGTCAAGTATTTTAACGCTCTTCCTGACCTGAATCAGGAAGGAATGTTTGGTTCATACTCAGTTCCACCTGCAGCCTTTCAGCAGTTTGAAATGTTCACTGTATCCCATGTCCTATTTAGCCTTTCTGGTCAGCTGTCTGTAATTGAGCAGCTCTTCCCAGCACACTCACTACAGCTTCATCTTTATACTGCAGGAACGAGTTCCAACCTATTATTGCACTGCTTAATGATCCCATTCAGGTTGTTTTGGAAGAGTAGTCCTCAGCGTCTTACCCCAGGGATTTAAATAGGCTCATATATCAAGGCCAAGCCTTGATAATTCCTTCATTTCTGGTGGCATTTTAAATCACACAGAAACCAGGAGCTTCTGAGCAGAGAAATAACTTCCTGCCATTAGGCAGCACCTATCACCGACCAAGAACACTCTTGAAATTTATATTCTTAGCTATGGCACTTGCTCAGAACTAATGAATTGCGCTGGGACAAACAAATCACTTTTTCAAATAATAAATATCTCATCAAAGGATTTGCTTTCAACTATGTGTTTTAGCAGTAAGAGGCTACGTTTTTTCCATTGTCTTTTCTGAGTTTTTACTGAGTTTCCAAGCCTATATGCAATTCTGTATTGCTTTTTCAAACTGTATGTCTGAGAGCTCTCACACCAAGCCCAGGTTTTAGCCTATTCTTCCCTTTATGCCCATATTCTCTGGTTTCTTCCTTCCCCCTTTAATTTCTTTAGCCTGTGAGTCAAAGATTCATTATAATGAGGAGGGAGCAAAACACTAAACCTTTCAAATCAGAATGAAAGCTTTTCTTTTGAAGAAATAATCTCCATTATGGTAATAATGAGCAATTATAGGAATTTGGTGGCATTTCAATAATCATACTCCTATTGTTTTGCTCAATAAATGTTAGTTCACATTTTAAAGAACTCCTTTATATACTACTAAGATCATCCTTGTAAAATGACAGATTTTCTGACCTTTTTCCTCTTCAAAGGATTTTCACTGAGCACTCTTGTTCTACAGAAAAATTGTTGATAGCACTCCTGAACCCCAGGTACTTTCAGTTGAACCTCCAGCAGAGTGAAGTTTTTGGTTTTCAGAATGTGAAATTCTCTTGACCCCTGTTGAGTGCCATCAGAAATTACTATAGATGGATTTCTTTATAAATATTGTTGTAGAAACAGAAATTTATTAGAAAGGCAGGCGAGGATGATACACTCTTTCCTTGGAGTGATTTTTATGGGGTTTGGAGCTTTCCTTGCATAAGGGCAGGAGGATTGTGGCTGGAAGATAAAATTGTGTTCTCAAAAAAGGCAGAGGGTGAAAGCAGTAGAAAGAATAATTATTGTCCAAAAGTTCTTATTTAAGTAAAGTATCAGATCTAGATTTGATTTTGGATGCAACCAAAGATTGACTACAGTCTAAATATGGATGGAGTTTTAACATGAGATTTGTCACACAATGCATATACTCTAACATATTAATTGCTCAATATTATTGATGCAATTGGAAATTAATTCAGTGATGTAACTCCACTGCTGCTGAATCCCATGGTGACATGCAATCTCTCCCTATGAATCTTTCTCCACCATTTTCTCCATTAAGTTCTCAAAATATATCCTGGTGTCACATAATATCCCTCTGCAGCCTTGCTCTGTGACCATGGTAGCTCATTCCTCCTGGCCAGCAAAGGTTCGCCATGTGTCCCTGAAGGTATCTGCCCCATGGACATGTGGTGATGAAAAGTGCACTGAATTCATTTGCTTGCACTTCTATTCCTGATGCCAGCTCTTGAACTCAAGTACTTCTTTGGTCTTTCTTTGTATTCAAGTTGATTGAGAGGGTTGAGCCATATACAATATTCCAATTGCTTTTATGCATGAAGAGATTTTCAAGAAATCAGTGCACTCTTTGAATGACATAATTAATACATGAACTGGCTGCCCTTTAACAACAGCAGTAATGTTCCTCACAAAGACCAATGCACTAATAGTACATTCAGTAATGTACTTTTTAAAAGCTAAGTTCTTCATTGTTGGTATTTGAGTAGGACACAGAATTAGGCATGCTGAGCTGTATTTATTAGCAGAAAACTGATTATTATTACTGACCAATCTGCTTTTTAATGATTCAGTGAGCATGTTGTTTTTTACAGTAATGAGTTCAGGGCTCTTAATCAGGTGATCTGACAAGTGTGCAGTTTGCCTGGAAAATTATGCTAGACTGAAAGTGGTTTAATGAAGAATAAGAAGGGGAAAGAACCTATAAACTGTTGGCATTTAAAGGAGAAAGGATCAGGAAATGCTGAAGAAGAAACAGCAATGCTTTGTGTTTATCATCTGTATGCAGATATTTCGCCAAAGTTCCCAGTTAGTGTCCAGAGTTACATTATGCCCAACTCAAGACAAATTTCAAGTTTGGTTTTAACATTTTCCACTGAAGGCCAAAGGAGCAGGAATGAAATGTTCTTTACAAGCAAGAGGGTAATATGGTACTATGAAAGGCCTCTGTAAAAATCAGATGGCTGCAATTCCCCTGGGCTCTGGGGGCTTGTTTACCTTCCTCTAGTTAAAAAAGAAATATTTATTTTTACTTTGAGTACATATTTGTCTCATTTCTTACCCACTTATGTGCCCCTAAGGCATCTTAGTCTTTCTACCAACCTGATCTATTTTCTGATACTGATCTTCTCTTACTTCACACTCCTGAAAGATGCCTTCTCCTATAGCCAAAAGTCTGGCCTGGAGGATGCTGATGGGTCTTGGGAGCTGCTCTTCACACTCACCACAGTCAAGACAGGTTTTCACACTGACAAAGTCTATGAAAGGAAATAACTGACTTACACCTGACAACAGTGATCAAATGAGACTCTGTGGAGACTTCTGCTGACTTTGATGGCCTTGATGGCCTTTGATCAGTCAATAATGAGTCACTGTCACTAGTGACCTTTATCAACGTATAACCTGAAAAATGAACATACTGCTAAAAAATACATCAAACCTCTCTTTTTTGATTTGCCTCTATTTAGCAATCTCTCTCCCTATTCTGGTCTCTATGATTGACTAGAGAGTACTATTGTATTTCATTCTGCTGATCCAGTTGTAAGTGGGTGTCCAGTTCTGAGGTTCAACTTAAGAGCAATTGGTCACTTTCCATTCAAATTTACTTTAGAAAGAAAGCAAGAAAGAGCAATTGTTAAAAGAACAATCCAAAGAATTTGTGCCTGGAGGACTTAATGTTCTAAGAAGGTCGATAGGAAACTCCCTGGGGAGCAACTTCTAGGATTAATACTACTGATTTTCAAATTCTGGCATAACATCAGAATTAACATGCCAGCTTTTGTCATGTGTTCTACCTTCCATTTGGATAACGAGTGTCAGTCTGTGGCTGTTGTTTCCCAGTCCACTCACATGGTAAAGACTGACCAAAGGCTTATGGGGTCAGTGTAAAGAGCCCCACTGATGCCAGTGTGCTTGTATCAGCTCTAACTCACAGCACCGGGGTCCTGCTCATTGGGCACAACTTAATCTAAACAGTGTGTGTTGCCTGCAGGAGCCACCTTTGACTTTATAAACTTTCTTCTGAGCTTTAGATCCAAATTTATGCCTCAAGAGAATTTCCACTGAAGCCATTGAAATTTGTATATAAATAAAACTCTCGGAAACAATAGTTGTCTGTTACATAGGAGGACCAGGTGTATCTCTTCCTTTTTCTCCTTCCTTCAATTTTCTCCTCTTCCTCAACCAATATGCAGAATGATTGGTTAGAACTTCAAGGTAATAGGTATGTTTTCTTTACTTGCTTTGGGAGAAAAGTTATCAAATATGACAGACAATGGAAACCAGGCATGAAGGAATTTTCTGCTTTATGTTCTTAAAGAACTAAATGGAACAAGGAGGCAATTTCAACTCTAGTCTCACAAATAACCTTACCTTTTTCCTCCTAGGTTCAGTATTATCTTTATGTTGTGCACTGACCTCTTACAAAAGGGGGTGTGTGAAGCTGATAGAGAATAAAGACCATCAGTGAATCAATATAGGTGAACTAACTCCAGAAGTAAAAGTGCATTGGAAAGAAGCAATATTGCATTTTTTTGTATTGTCTGCAACACCTGAGCCTTGAGTGTCATCTGGAAATACAAAAATGTCCTTTTATCTATATTGTGAGCCTGAAAGGATTCCCTGTCGGTTTGCTCTTTGTCATCAAAAGCTGTTGTCCATGATTGCAGGGTATTTTGTATTGTCTTCTGTAAAACTCTGAAATGACTGTTTAGATTGAATGCCTCAAGTGAGCACTAGGTAAGTCAAAGTACACTGTACTTCCTTTCAAGACCTGGGAGACAGATGCATCACTCAACACCATCTTTTCTCTGTATTACAATCACAAGGTGCTTTAATGCTTTTGTTTCACAATGAGGAAAATTGCTCTTTTTTTAACCTATCTTGAAAGCCACTTGGTGGTGTGAAATTTAGCGTAGAGACACTGTAAAGTTTAAGCTTATAGTTACGTAAGCATTAGACACTGATGTTGTCTGCAGTGGCCCTTCCCAACATGTAAATAGACGAGAAACATTCACTGCAACCTCCACCCTCACAGGCTGAACTCCTAGACTGCTGCTATAGTGATTCGTTACAGTAAAACTCAGGTAACTATCAAAAACTGGGCTGCATTCTCTCAGGAACCACATAAATTCAGAATAGTAGATGCTCTATGCTCTGATGAGCTCGAAGTTTGAAAAGATAAGGCAGCCTTGGGGTGAGGTTAGGAGTATAATGATGTTTTTCAATAATCTCACATCAACCAATGGATTTGTAATATTTTTTTAAAGAATGATCAAATGTTATGATTCCCTGAACAGCTTAATATCTTTTTAGTGTTCAAAATCATCTCGGTTGGAACTAGATGATTATAAGGTCCCTTCCAACCCTAACTATTCTATGATTCTATGATTATAGAACACTATTTTCTTGAAAAACATCGGTGGTGCAGTGAGCATTTCTACACACATCCCACCAGAAACCAGCTTAGCTTCTTCTCTAAGCTTCCAAGGCTGAACACCAGAGCCATTGTCCTCAGATAGCTGCTGTACCTAGCATTAGAATCTTAAGCTTCCTAGCAGAAGTTTAAATCACAAAGCACTACCATAAGTGACTGGTCCTCTCATGAAACCTTCCAGATAATAACAGTTGCAGGAGTTGTGTGCTTTGATTGCAATATTTATTTTGAAGTACCTTTAATACTATAAAACATTTTTTTAAAAAGCATGTTACACCTATGTGATGACATAGAACACTTTTAGCCTTGGGGAGTGAAAGATTCAAAATTAATCTTTATCTAGGCTAGGCCAAGTGAACTCATGTTTTACATTATTTATTATGAAGGTCAGCTATTATTCTTTCCAGTGTCACAGTTTTAGACATTCACTGTTTTCCCACATCCTCAGTGGAATAGCTTTCTAGTAGTGACAAACTGGGAACCAGTAGAGAGGCCACAAGCAGCGGTGGCTTATTTTTACATAACATTGTGCTGATTATCTGGAAGTTTTGTTGCAAAAATCAATAGGAACTACAGGATGGGGAACAAGAGATCTAATACTTCTCTTTATGTTGAGCTGGTAATCAGGAATATTATGGTAATTAAGAGATTTTAACGAGAGATTTGTGTTGTTTTCCCTGTGGAAGACATGGATGACTAAGAACACCCTGTGTACTGTTCCTGGAGACGCTAAGCAGATGCCCGTATTTGGTTCCATATTTCAGTTGTACTTTGAGAACTTTTCTCTGTAGTTAATGGTTTTGTCACAAAGTACATATTCACTCTTCTTTGCAAACCTAACTACTTCTCCCTGAATAGGAGTCTATTATGGCAATTAAGAGTTGCTTGTAGCCATGGAAATAATCACTTTTCTTGACCTGATGAAGGTGTTCTGCTCTCCTGCATCTCGGCTTTTCAGATAATTTACACGTTCCTGATTTAGACGATGCAATGCTATTACTGCATTTTTGAAAATATGGGGCATAAATCAGTGAGAGTGGTTGTTCCATGCAGAACAAAAGCCAGTTCTTGGGTGCACACACACATTACTTCTGACTGAAATCAATCCTGCTTTGCTCATTGAAGGACAGCACTTGTCCTGTGCAACAGCAGAAAAAACTGAGCTGACCAAGAAACAAAGGAACTTGCACAGGGAGAAAAATATTGGCCATATTCTGAAGTAAAAAATCAAATGTGAAAAGTCCATAATTTAAAGTTGCCCCAGGTCAAAATAAATAATTCAATCATCAATTATATGCGATTTCTCCTTAACACAGAACTATCTTTACAGTTTTTTGTAAAAACCAGTCCATAGATCCTTATCATATATGTACATGTATAGATAGATAAATACACACATATAAAATCTCATGCCACAGTAATAATTTACTCTGATTTAACAAGATTAGCTTTTTTGTGTGTGTGTCCATGAATAGTTATCTTGTTGGACTCTGTACTGTATGATCTGCGATAACTCCAGCAGTAAAATAAGGGTTTTCAAGTGTGACCTCGTTGGATTTACTCCCATATTCTGTATGTATAGTACAACAGCATGAAGCAGTGCCACCATGAGAATTAGCTAGAGCAATAAAGCTGAAAGCATCCTTTGCCAGTAACCTTAATTCACACTCACTTTCCCTTCCCAGGACTGTCACTAATAGGCAATGACTAGTTCTTAGCATTATTTAAGTTTAATAGCTGATTATTATTGCTAAATGATATGAATGCTTTTAGCTGTGATTGGCCAGAGAAATTGCTTTGCATTTCAGGTTCCTGAATGGATATGTTTGCAAACATTTTTGCTTGGCACATTTATTTAGGAAGAGCTGAAATCCACTTCTCATGAATATGCTTTCTGAGTCCTTTAAATTCCTTTTCTACAAACACATCAATTACTCCAGGAAAGGCAGTGAACTTTTCTCAGATAAGAGCAAAAATAATCTAAAATTTGGCTGAATATAGGCTTATTTCTTTGCTTCATAGCTTCTTCAGTTTTATTTTAATAGAAGAATGTATATTGAATTAGGTAATAGGAGCTATGTTGGAAAGTCTGTCATTCAGCAGTTGCAGAAGAGCAATCTCGGGCAATATGGCTTGGCTCATCCCACCTAATTTTGGGATTTAACTCAGGTACACAACTGAACCTTGGTTTTGGCATTTGCTAGCATTGCCCTCCTAAGACAGAAAAAGGCTTGTTATTTTATGAAGAAAATAATCTCCTTCCCAAGTGGTCGTGACCTAAAATGCTCATTTTCCTTTTTTTGCACACCAGATAACCCAACTCTGTGGAACAAAAATCGTACATTAGCCAGCCAGCAGCCTTTTTTGTGGAAATAGGTAAATGTTACTCCTACAGAGAGGCTCAAGCAATTAAATTTGTGAGCTTTTCCACAAAAGAATTACAACATTCTTAGATTTTCTTCTGATTTTTTCTCTACCCTGCCTTGACTTCACTCAGCCCCGGACAGGTGGGATTGACTTCCATGTATCCACAGTGCTCCTGGAACTGCCAATGGACTTGTTAAATTGAGATAATAATTTTTAGGCTGTTGGCCACACATTTGTTATGAAATGAAGTAACTCTTTTCACATGAGCTGTCAGACAGAAATTAGTTTCAGTCACAATTAGTCTAGATTTCAACTGGAGGCTTCAAGGTGAAGGCTGTGAACTTTGTCATCTATTAAAGGCCCATGAAGCATCCAAGCTTTTCCATTTCTAGCTAGAATGGGACTTCTAAACTGCTGTGTGTATTGGTTTAACACAGCTTGGTTTTAGTGGGTGGGAGGAGCTGCTCGAAGCTTCTAGTCTGTCCAGCACAGAGCCAATCGCTGAAGGCTCTGATGATGGGCAGGTTACTAGCCCAATTAGAAAAGTTGGTAACACCTCTGTGATGACCTATTTAAGAAAGAAAAAACCATGGGAAAGACTCTTTTCTTCTCCGGAAAAGTAGTGAAGCGGCCACCAAGACCCATCCCGGCGGGGGCCGCTGGGGCCCGTGTGGCCGGGACGCTCCCAAAGCCAAGACCGCGTGGCTGGGATCCTCCTGAAACCAGAGCCACCCGTGCGGTGCTGGCGAAGACAACACAGCCGAAACCCTCCCGAGGCCGGGATCGCGCAGCCAGAGCCCTCCTGAAGCTGAAACCACGCAGCCAGAGCCCTCCCAAAGCCGAGACCGCATGGCCAGGGCCTTCCCAATGCCAGGACCCTGTGACCGAGGCCTTCCCGCGGCTGGGGCCCTCCTAAGGCCAGAACCGCATGGCTGGAACCCTCCTGAAGCCAAGACCATGCGGCCAGGGCCTTCCCAAAGCTGGGACTGTGCAGCCAAGACCCTCCCGAAGCCAAGACTGCGCAGCTGGGGCTGTCCATGCGGTGCCGACAGAGACCATATAGCCAGCGACAAAAGTGTGATCAACAATTCTCTGATACAGAGCCCAGACAAAATCAACTTTTTCAATGCAGAGAAAATCTATAAGAACTTTTCAATTGGTTAAACTTGAAAACAAACAAACCTACAGACACTAACTTTCTTCCGAGTCAGAGAAAAAGAAAAAGTAAAAACACGTAAAAAGAATCAACGTGGTGACACTGAAGTCAGTGAAACAAAAGAGAAAAAAATAGCACTCCAATCCCCAGAGCTGTGATTCTTCTGCAAGGCGTAGTGAAGACTATAATACAACAGTTTCCCTGTAATTCATTAAGTGCCGGGGGGTGCAGATATCCACACACAGCCCGTGAAGAAGAGTACTCACACTGAAGCACGTGGATACTGAAAAACGATAATCTAGTAAAAAACTCGAACAGAAAAAAACCCCTTTGCTTCCAGAGATAGAGAAAGAAAATCCTTGCTTCCAAACTGGAACAACTCCTCCTTAAAAAACTAAACCCCATCAACTAAAATGACACACACTAAGCAGTTGTGACAAGACTACTTGGCCTGGGAGAGAGATTCACGTTACGGCAGGTCGAGTGGACTGCTGTTTGTAAAATTTAAAACCACACTAGAAAAGTTCACCGAAAACTATCTCCCATGGAAAAGATCCCACAACACAACAAAAAAAAGAAACTTTTTTTCCTTAAGTGTACTGAAGAAAGATTTTTAAGAAGTGAAAAACTAACCAAAACCCCATGTTTTGTCTCCCTGTGCAAGCGGAGTCCTGTGTCGGTAGAAAAGAAGGAAAGAGTAAAAAAGAAAGGTATTCTGAAGGTTTATTTCAGTACTCATTACCCTTTTTAGTTTTAATTCTGTTAATAAACTTTCTTTATACTCTTTAAATTTTAAACCTGTTTTGCCTTAAAGTGTTTTTCCCCTAATCCTTATCTCAACTCATGAAGTTTTCAATTCCCCCTCCTCTGCTCAGCTATAACAAGAAAATAAGTAAATAGTTTTTCATGAGTGCCTAGCAGTTAGCCAGTGTCAAACCCCAACACTGTGCTGGAGAAAGTATTGTTTATATGTCAAAATTCCATGGCAATAAATGCAATAAATCCTATATTTCTGCAGATTACCTCCATCAAAGTTGACTTAATTTCTTTAGGCCAAGTTCTGTGCTCCCTTCCTTCTTCTGTAGAAAGCAATAAATGCTTTAAATAAACTCTTAGGAAGCTTTCTGGCCCCATGGCAGTAGAACTCAGAAAAGTGATCAAAAACTTATGTATTTATAGATTTCATTAGGCTTAAAATTACCTCTGTTCTTCTCATGTGAATGTTTAGGATTTATTAAGTATATGGCAGTGTTGTTACACTCGTTATAACATTTCACCCTTAAACCACTGGAGTATCAACCCCATGAACTGAGGCTTTGAGATCTTTAAAGACGTATGGAAGGAGCTCGAATAGGAGAGTGAGCATCCATAAACTCTATATAGTTACACACACAAGGACCAACACTGTACTTTGCATTTGAATATTTCTCTTCAATGCCTTTTGCTTACACTTCATTTTTAATCAGGCGCATTGAATGCAACCTAAAACAAGACCTTTACCTAATGCTGAGTTTAATGACCCTTTTAATACCAGCAGAGCTGTCCTCCTTCACTGTCGCTGCTGTTCCCTCATAGCTTTGGAGCGTTAAACGTGTTATAAAAATGTCTTTTTGGTACGGTTCACAAATTAACTGAAAGGCACAGAGAAGCAGTATACTCATCCAGCATGAAATCAAAATCTAATCAATGCAGATTATGTTAGATTAGCTAAGCAAGTAAACAATTAGCCAAGTTAATGTTACCTACCATGTCCTTCAGCACTGAACAGTTAAGGAATTTGTCTTCCCAGACATGTTTAGTTCCAGCTCTTGTTGGTGACATTGCAGGTTGTTGGATGAATTTTTCAAACTACTATCTCCCGTTGGCTCTTTATTTTCATTCTGTTGTGAGTCTTGAACAAAATGGAAGGAAATGTTGGTAGGAAGAGGGGAGTCAGCTGCTTTAGAAGGAAATGTGGGTTTTGATGTGAACCTACAATGCAGACCAAGGAATTGTCCTCAGGCTCAAATTGTCGCACACAGCAGCCTCTCTCCAGGCTGGATTACACAAGATTACAATGTTGCTCACCCCTCCAGCAGGGTTGAGGAGCTGTGAACCTACACCTCACTGTTTTAGAGGAAAAACTCTTCTAACCTCATATGACAGATCTTTGGCAAATATGAAAACTAAATAAGCAGTTGGTTTTGATTTTTGTAAAATCCTACAATGGCTTGGGTTGGAAGGAGTGTTGAAGACCATCTGGTTCCATCCATTTTGTCACAGGCAGGGACACTTTCCACTATATCAGATTGCTCCAAGCCCTGTCCAGCCTGGCTTGGAACACTTCCAGAGAGGGGCATCCACAGCTTCTCTGGGCAATGAGATTTTTTTT
>VZRS01011109.1:1133635-1149936 GCA_013398055.1 Ifrita kowaldi
GGTTGGTGGTGGGTTTTATTATTATTTTTGTTGACGTGGGTATGTGAGTGTCTGAGTCCTCTCTCTGAATTTCCATATTGTTCAGACTGACTTTTCTTATTAAAGTCACAGTTGCAGTGAAATTAGCAGCTGGAACTTTGGTACAGAAAAACTGGCTCCATGACTCTGTCCTTTCTTTCAGGTGTCATAAAATTCGCTGCTCAAGTGGTGTGGACTAATGGGCTTTGATACCTGTGTTATGTGTGCACAGATCTTTTAAAATATTGCATTTCACCTTTGATTTACTCTGCCTTGCTTTCATTTCCATTTGGATTAGGACCAGCACACTAACAAAAAAAATTAATTTAGCAATCTCAAACCAGTTTCTGACCATCCATTTGTTAATATCACTGTTACCAAGCCACAGAAAAACTGTGAGTCTCACTTCAAAGTTCTCACAGTAATGTAGGAATTAAATTGAGCTTATTTGCACAATTAATACCCTAAAACCAAACACGATCAATTTTTAGCTGCTGTTTCTACAGAATTGTTGAATGGAATGCATCCAGTGGTCGTATCTAAAATATTACAACTACCTTCTGTCATTAACACGAGCTGTTTCAACTTTTTTCATTCTATAACCCACTTATATTTTTGTTGTCTCCTTCACTTGCAAAATGTCACACAACCGTAAATGTTTTCATGCTTTGTAAAGGAGTGCATCCCATTTTAAACAGTATTATAGCTGGTAAAAATTTTAATTCACAAAATGATTAGTATTAACTCTAAACAGTGACTGCTATACCTGGGCAACTGATCCATATTTTCGGTGGGATGGAAAGGAAATCACAGAACTTTTAAGATGCTTTAAGCCAAGTTCAACTCCCCACATTTTTTAACTTCTCCTAGTAGGGAGGATCCTGCTGGCATTGAGTAAATAGTTTGACTTTTCAGCAGAAATATGAAGGAGGTCAAATACAGTTTCATTAACAAGTTTTTGGAGTATTTTCCCACATTAGCAAATTAATTCTGTTTCTTTTGATCTTAAAAGGTTTTGCTGAGTCATTGTTTGTTCCTCTTTTTCTGACAGTGAAATTTTTAGGAATTCTGAGGAGTAAATTTCAAACACTGAAGGCCAAACCCTGCTAGTGTTTACGTGTTTCCAGATGGCAAATATATGAGGGATTGGAAAAAGTAAACAAACAGCAATGTCTATATATTATTTTTGGTTTTAAGCAAAAACAAAAAGGAGAAATGTGCCAAGAAAGTCTTAATGGGCCAGATACTGGGTAAAATTTGTGATCATAATTTCTTAGCTGTGAAAGTAAGGGCTTTGTGGCTGGCTGGCAGGGGGAGTGGGGAGGGGATGAAATGAATGTAAGCGATGATTTCCATTGTGAAGGCTTCCAGAACTTTCTGCCTTCTTATCAGCTGGCAGGTTATCACCGTGTTGATAATGGAACAAATGTGTTCTCCCTCTGATCCAGTAATGGGCCGAAGAGGGCACAGGGTGTTCATGTGGAGCTGAAAAAGCCATGGGAGGAAGAGGAACAGGGTGGGGATGGGCGTTCTTCAGGCTCAGCAGCAGCTGCCTGCTGTGTTTTATCCCTCCTGCCTTTGTGCCATGCTGGGGTTCTGGCTGAACCCCTCTGGGCTCTCTTTCAGTGAAAAGATTAAGAAAAGGTTTGTGGGCAGGGGTAGAAGCAGCAGTGAGGGGTCTTCATGAGCTCTGAGACCTTCTCTTCCCAACCCAGGAGAATGGCCATGGATTCATCAAGGATTGCACAAGGATGTTGGCCTTTGCTTTCATATTGCAACTCATATATAATGTGCTTTTTCAAAAAAACTATGAAACCTTTCCCATCTATAGCCTTTTCTCCATATTTTATAATTTGCTTCCAGATTTTTTTTAAAGGATGTTTGGTTAAAACCAGTGACATTTCCAAAGCAGTCTGCCCTCTCTCCCTTAAGGTGGAGCAGAGGAAGAGACATCCCTCAAGCACCTCGACCCTATCCCACATGCCATGTGCAGCTTCTGGGATGTTCCTCGTCCCCTCTCTGGCCCATTTAGTCGTGACTCTGGCTCACCCTGTGAAATCTCATCCAGCAAATGGCCTATTTGAAAGATGAGTCCAATCCCAGGGTAATCTATTGTTTCCCTTGGACTTAACTTTAGCCGATCCCTACAGTATGAATTTTTTAACAGGACAGTGTAATCTGTCTGGGAGATTTTGACAACAGAGTCCATAAGGAAAGTGGAAACTTCTCAATCTCGAGATTTAAATGCAAACTCATGAGGATGTATTGTGGTCACAGGTGGTCTGCAGAGAGGACCAAATTCTGCCAAGCACCACTGACTTTTTCTCCTGAGAAAGGAAAGTGTTTGGCATCATCCAGACATTCACCATCACCATCCAGCTCCTTGGGGACATTCTGCAGGTGCTCTGTCCAGCTCCCGGCCCCACTGCTCAGTCATAGAAGCATGGAATGGTTTGGGTTGGAAGGAACCTTAACAATCATCTCGCCCCAGTCCCCTGCCATGAGCAGGAACACCTTCCATAGACCAGGTTGCTCCAAGCCCTGTCCAACCAGGCCTTGAACACTTCCAGGGATGAGGCAGCCACAGCTTCTTTGGACAACCTGTGCCACTGCCTCACCACCCTCACAGGGAAGAATTTCTTCCTAAGATTGAATCTAAACCTCGTCTCTTTCAGTTTAAAGCCATTCCCTTGTTCTTTCACTGCATACCTTGTAAGTCATGGCTGCAATATGGGTACCAGGACAAAGAAACAGAAATGGATCTCTAGCACTCAAGTCAAAATGAGACTTCTTGCTGTTGTTGTGTTGCCAAATCTACAGCTGAACCCTTTCCAAGCAGATCTTGCCGAGATGTGGGTTCCCATTTATTCAACTGCTTGACAAATCTGGGGATCATTGCAATTGATTGTCATATTAACAGTAGCAAGACAGTTTATCCTGTGATGTGGTTCTCTGGAGGCCACAATGATGCAAACAATCCAAGGAACAACACGGGAAAATGTTACATGCCATAGCCCAATGCCAAGAGCATTCTAATGCAAAAGAACCTAAATACAAAAGAAATTTTTGATGCACACAGTTTTTTTGATTCATAAATAAGACTGATTCATATAAAAGGATTCAACTATCAAGTAATAGTCATAGGCTGATTTCAGTGACCTAAAAGTTTTAATGGACTCAAACTTTAAATAATGTTGCCTTTTAATTTTGAATTTAAAAAGAAAGCCTCTTTGAACAACTGAACTTGTAAGGAAATTGCACCATGGTTCATTAAAGAGATTTTGTAATCTCAGCACTTTTTTCTAAAGAAAAAAGGCAATCAAAAATTTTTCAATCTGTTTTAATTTTAAAGCTTTAGATTACTTAAGTACTTTGATAATGTAAAGAAGTCTCTGTTAGAAAAGGGGAGCAAATTAATTTCTTGGTCATTTTCCAAAATTTCTTCTAAGACGCATTTTCTTATTTTATGCTGGACAAGGAATCCAGATTATGAGATCAGTTCAAATTTAACAAATGCTAGAGTCCTAGAAGTGTGACTGAAGGCATGTAAATGAAGACAAGAGTTACTGGGCTCAGGGAATTGGGATTAGGGTGAATTGCATGTAATTTTGGCAAGGATTCACACCATTTTTGACATCAACTTTTCAATTAAATTCTCTTGATTTTAATTTTTTTTCTAGTTTATCTACTTCCACGGCTTGATCCTCATCGTACTCCCTCATTACTGTTAATTTATTTTGATGGAGTATATCTTGATTCACGGAGTTATGGAGGTGAAATGCTGAACTACTCCAAATGAGTTGGGTTTGTGTGTACCTGAGGATTAATGGGCAAAAGAATAACCGTAAGTCAAGATTTACAGGCTCTTCCTTTCTCAGTAACATTTTTAGGAGTTTTTTTGGGAAATATTATGGAACAGAAAGGATCAGAGTAGCTTCTGGTCAAGAGCAGATGCCTCTTGCATCCTGAAAATCAGAGGACTTCTGCCAGCTGGTTGCCATGACCCATCCAAACTCCAGTTAGTAACTGTGAAAGTTTGTGTGCTCTGATTCACTTCAAACAATGTGTTGTGCAATGACTGCAAAGAACAAAAGTCTATCAATAATCAAGGGGTTGTGGTTAAAAAAATTAATGGCTTTCAATATAAAATTGGATCTCCAGGTCTTCACTCATCCACTTCAGAACTAGTTCAAAGCTATCCAAGGTAATAAAAGACCTTGCTAAAATAAAAGACCTATCCAAGCTAATAAAAAACTTGACAGAGTTACTGTGTGTCATTTTCCAGGGAGCTGTAACTACTGTGTTATAGCCAGTTCATTGAGAACTAAGTACAGAGCACAAACACTGACGAAGCTTTGGAAGAGGGATGAATTATGGGTGGATCAGATACAGACACAAAAGTGCAGTGTTGGAGGTTAAAGCCTTTCCAGGAGCTGAATGCCTTTGCTTCATAGAAAAGGATCTGACAATGAGTTTCATTTAAAGACTTAATTCATTTGCCATGAGAACAATGAGGTTTTGCTTTTTTAATCAAAATGCAGACAAGTAATTTCTTAGGCAAGCAAAGCTCTGAATTATGCTAGGGAAGATACAACATGAGTAAACAGTGTTTTCTGTAATCAGCTATAAAATATTATCGTATACATACACATGAAATAAAGAAGTGATTGAACTTGTCATTTAATTGTATTATCAGATTTGTAGCTTGTGAAAATGTCAGGGAAAATAACACAGTACATAGGATGGGTCAATTTATTAATTGTGGATAATTTTTGAGCCAGCTCCAGTCCCTGCTATTGTATTTCTTATTTATAGGTATTCATCAATTTGCTTGGATAAATAATTTTCAACCAGCACATCAGTTTTTTATGGTCTTCCTATTTTGATTGCATCCTGGTTGTCTACCAGGATCAGTGACTAGTTTCTGAGGCCTCACAGCATCATTTCTACCTGGATGCCTGTTACATTTCCAGTAGGAGAGTAACCATGAACACCTGCCCAGGTTGAGTTTTTTGATGATGTGACATTTGTAACACTATAAATATTTGTAATCTTTGAAAGAACAGGAGAAAGGGGGTAATTTATTCATGCATGTTTTTCTAATTCTTGCCCACTTCCTCCCAACTCTATTACAGCAGGCTTCATTTGCTTCTTAAAGTTGCATCACAGAAAAACTACAGTTAGTCAGTTGAACTGCAGGCCAAATTTTGGTCTAGATATCCATTTTCACTTCCACAAAAATTCGGAGTTTTTTATGAATAAGAACTTAGGGCTCAAACCTATCACCTAACAAAGCAAAAATGCCAGTTGGAGGTGAACCAAGACATCCATATGTGCTTGAAGCATGTTACTGTTATTAGTTTCACCAGAAAAAGCACAATGACTTGGAGGTTTCTACTCACGTGAGGAGCAACATTCACATCCCTGCTCGTGGCAAGAGTGCCTGAAACAAAGCCTCACCCACACAAATGTCCTGGTCAGGTTGTTTCTGTGCTTTCTTGGCAATGCAGAAATATTATGAATGTCTAGAGACAATTTGGAGAAAATTTGTGCACCTGAGATGGAGCAATCAAGAGCTGCTGAAGAAGGGCTGCATGTACTCTCCAGCAGGATTTTGAAAACTACATCCAACATAGGTCTTGGAACACAGAAGTTCATGGATTTTCAAAATATTTCAAGGCCAGGTATACTTCTGGAAATCTTGCCACATCTGTAAGTGAATGAGAGCAAAATGGAGGAGCTAATCAGAAGCTCTTCCTTCCTTCCCAGGGAAAAAGCTCTCCAAATGGAGCTAACAGCTCCCCACAAAGCTCACATCTTCCAGTATGGGGCAAATTATCTCTTGTGTGAGGTGGAAAGACATATTGGGGCACGGATAGTGGGGCAGGAGGAAAATGGAAGGTGTTATCTACTTCACTTGAGAACAATGCTGTAAAAATAGGTTTTGTCCTGGTTTTAAAAGTCTTTTATATCAAGTTTTATCAGGTTCATGCCTTGACTCCAGCATCCCTATAAAGGTAAAGACCTCTAAGCTTGGCTGTATTTCCTCTTCATGTTGTGGCTTTTTACTTAAAAGCTCTAGTTATTTGCAGAAACTTGTTCGCATGTTGCTTGGTAAGCCTGGAGCGAACAATTTTCCTGGTTTTCAGATTTCAGTTTGGGGCTTGAGGCAGGGAGAGAATATTTAAATGCAGATATTAGATGGTACCCATTGCCCTGGGGAGACGGGGTTGCAAAATCTTCATTAAGGCCATGTGAGCAGCATAAGAAGAAAAAAGGATTCATTTCTTCATGTTATTCATAGACAGGAATATGTTGTCTTGAATATTAGCTGTGGGTCTTGTCCCTCAAGACCCGAACACACTGACAATGAGGAGTCTTGAACAGGTTCTCAGTCATTAGGGAGTTACACAATACATGAAGAAGGTGAGATGAGAATAGGGACTAGATCTGTCCCCATTCTCTTATTTCTTCCTGTTTAAAATGCATCAATACNGCCTACAGCAGACACAAACTTTTTCCTTTCTTTTCCACCTGAATCTGAGCTAATAGGAATAATAACTATTTTTTCTGCCCACTGACCCAAAAGATGTGTGTTCTTGTGCTAATCCACTTCTACTGGTATTGACTGCTGGTCCCCATGGGTTTGCCTTGCAGAGTCAGAAATAAATTACCCATCCGAATGAATGAAACTCATGCCTGTGGTTTACACAGATGTAGTTCTATCACCCATATGCAAGTGATAAGTGCTTGCAAAGTACTTCCACACTTCATCTTTCGACCATGTTTAAGCCACCCGTGGGAGAAACCCACTCATCAGCATATGGTCCCTTTCAGACCATTGCTCTGCTGTGTGGTACTGTTGGGTTAGAGAAATTAAAGTATCTTCAAAAACAGCATTGCTTTTGCTCCTTGCTATGGAAACAAAACAATTAGCTAATTGAGTGTCGTGCTGCTGATGTCTTGGTGACACTGAGGTTACTGCACTCCCTCAAAGCTCAAATTAAACTAAGAAAGCACAGCTTCTTCACAGCCTGTGTTGTGCTTGGTACACCTTGATTCTTAGTTAGATTAGTTCATTATTTATAAGCTGCCAGATGCAGAGAGTTCGCTGATTGCTGGATTTGTGTTGTGAGTGAAAGAAGAACTAAGTCACCTCTTGGGCAGCTGCCTCGTGATGTGAGAGATCCTCCAGTATCATTAAAATCCACAGAAGAGGGATGTATGTACTGAGCGTGTGCCAATAAGTTGTGGAAGTGATTCAAGAATTCAACAGCAGCACTAGTATTATTTAAAGGAAAGTCAAGAACCCTCAGGCTGAAGGGAGCTCTGAGAGAAAATTCTTGGAGATGCTAGGTTTGTATGTTGGAAATCTCTGCTGAAGCATGGGCAGCCACATGGATCAGCATCACCCAGAACATCCACAATCACAATACAGCAGACACAGTGTAGGTGAAATATCTCAGTTCAGACCACATCAGGAGCTGTTGTGAGGGTGAGAATGAAATAAGAGACTTGTTACACGTATTAATCTTATTTAATACCACAGCAGCAACTGTTCATCAAAATATCCTATATGTGATTTTCAACAGAACTTCTGCTTCTAGGCATAAAAAAGACTGTCTAGATCAGTTTTCACTGTTGATTTAGAATCTGAGCTTCTGTGTTGCTCTTTTAGTTAGAAGTCAGCTGGAGACTTGTTACTTTCAATTGCATCAAAATATACATGTCCCAATCTGATTGCCTGAAAGTGGTTATGGATTTAGCTGGGTATACTCACTAAGTGATGCTCCTTTTACTAGAGGCCAACATCAAAAATTATTTAGAAAATAGCAGAACTGTAGACAAAATAATGTGGATGGGACCTGTGGAGGTCATTGAGCCCAATTTCCTGCTCAAGGCAGGGTCTGCTAGAGCAGGTTGCTCAGGGCCTCATCAATTCAAATTTTAAAAATCTTGAAGGAAAGATCCTACAACCTCTTATTCCTGTCTTTAACTGCCCTTGGGGTTGTTTTTCCCTCCCTTTATTCACCAGATCATGCCTCTTGCACACTTGGCCATGCACACTCACTGAGAGGACATTCACTGGGTGCCCACGGGACACACTGGGTTTACCTTGCTGCCCTCCCTCCTCTAGCTGCAAGTGCAGTGATGTCCCTCCTGAGTGTTTTCCTCTAAAAGCTGAACTTATTTAGATATGCCATTATTCTTTTTTTATGACATTCCAAACATAACTATAAAGAAATTTGGTTTATTATAATTCAGTGAAATATTTTCTCCATCTGTATTTGTAAATAGCCAAGATAGGAAGTTATACTTGTGCCATTTCCTTTCACACAAAACTTCTGTTGGCTCTGTGCAAACTGTGCACTTTCAATTAAGTAATTCCTAATTTTGGCTTTGCTCCCATTTTGGTTCCTTCCACTCCTGAGTAACCCCCAGCAGTGTGACCCTGCCATTCCCAAAGGTAGAAAAACATGAAACTGAAGTTTATCCTGAGGAGATGAATAAGAGGCAGGTGGTGAGAGCTGTGTTCAACTGAAAGGATGCTGAAGGAAGAGGTCTTAGTCTCATGGCACAGTGGCTGTGACAGCACACAGCTATGCACCAGTTCATGGTGCAAACAAATCCTTGTTTTTGCTGGGCTGGGGTTTCCAGGCCTTCTCTCTGTTCTGCAGTGCTGTGGCTGTTGGTGCCTCCTTTAAACCAGCTTAAGTACCTCCCTGTGACTTGTAGTGCCATATTTGCATTGGAGCACAGATGTAGCCAGTGTAACATCGCATATAACTCTGCAAAGACATCTGGTCCCATTAAATGCAGTAGAAATACTGTTATTGGTTCCAGTAGGCCTGGTAGCTCATTTATTTATTTTGCATTGTTTTCTAGAGAAAATAAAATTCACTCATATGATTGAGTGACCTGTCTGAACCAGTGAGAGCTCTGACCCATAGGTTTAGTTGCTGAGCAATAACATGGCTGCTTGAGGGACTTTCCCAGATTTTATGCTTTCTTCCAGGTCACTCTCTATTATTTTCAGAACAGAAAATTCAAAGATCTGGAATCACCTAATAGGTTGAGGGAGACAACGCCTTATAAAAATGTCATTGCTATTGACTTTGTGGAAGATTTGCTTACGATGAATTGGCAGGGAAATGATTTAATACTAAACATTGGCAACTGTAATATCCAAGTGTAATTCTGAACAATAAGAGACAAAAGAAAAAATGCATTTCCTTCTATTGCAGCAGAGGCTGTTGCTAAAGGGATAACAGAGACTCAGTGTAGTAACTAGTAAGTGATATGTTTGTGTTGGAAGAGTTACAGCAGAATTTTGGCCAAACATGAAAAATATATAAGGAAAAAATAATTCCATAAGCAGCTGAAACAAATCTAAAACTAATTTTTTACCCCTTAAAACAGTTTATCAACAACTGCTACAAAGGAGTTGCCATATATAAGGCAAAACAACTAAAAATCACTTATCTACACAAGGTCCCAAGACAGATTTGCTGAAGCCATTTAACACTTCGCTTTCTCATTGGTGTGTGCTTGAGCCTTAAGCATGAGGAATTTTGACTACTGGCTCAAACTATGGTCCCAAAAATTCTCTGTCATGCTTGATTATTTCCCCACTTTCTCTCTTCTCCCTTGCATTTCGTCCCAGCCAGAGATTTATAACCCATTGTTTCAGTTCAGCTCGAGATTGTGCTTCAGAGCAGCCAAATAGCTGTCCATAAGAAAGTAAAAATCTTAGTACGATTCCAACCAGAGACTCTTTATCTTTAAAATATGGCATTCTGAAGCCTAATGGTCCTCTGGTTTTATTAGCTCTTCTAGAGGGGTGCTTAGCTGGCAAGTGCAGCATCTGCCACCAGCTCCTCGCAGCTTTAACAGCCTCAGTGCAAACTTCCCAGCCAGGCACAAATTTTACAGGGCACAGTGGGTGATGGTGGAGGTGGGTTTTGGTGTTCCCAGCATTCCAGTTCCTCCAGGATCCAGGCACTGCAGGAGTGCCCAGGATGCAACCCTTTCCTGGGCCAAGGGGAAGTTGGTACCTCAGTCACTGCAGAGAACAGTGGACCCTGCCTGTCTCTGGGAAACCATCCTTATTCGAGGTAAACCATCCTTTTGCAAGGTAAACCCACCCCCCTTCATGGGAAGAGGAGGGGCTGCTGTTGTGGTTCAGAGCCAATTCTTCACCTGAGCACAGCAGGTATAAACCCTGCACAGGAGCCTGTCATGCAGAGGGGACTCTGCATGGCCAGTGACACTAATTTAGCATGAGGGGAATATTTCAGCCTAAGTGGTCTCTACTGCTTATAAAACACTCAGTACCAGTGACATTTGCTTCTTCTCTTAGTAGTAAAATGTATTTATTTGTGAAGTGGACCTTAATCTATCTCAGAACAGTGTTTTTAGTCTTTCACAGTAGCATTTATAATGATTGAAAGTGTAGGCTGAAGAGGACATCTTTCTGTAGCAATGAACAAAAATAAGAATAACTTTTCAGTATTACCATATATCAATAGCCAATTATTTTTGTGAGGATGGGTTCTGGCTGGCTGCTAATGGACTGACAATGAGATAAGTCTTCCAGGAGAGAAACCATCGTTTTAAAGATGGAGTGGCTGGCCTTTTAATTTTAAGACATTACCAAAATCACACCTTTCACCTTTAAAAATTGTAAATGATCACAGATGTGTTCTAAATCATTTAATTGCTGTTTTAACTGAGCCTGGTTCATGCTTTGCAGGGGTTTGTCTTTCTTAGCACTGATGGTGCTGCTTAATTTCTTAATTTTTCTTGAAGAATGACATCCTCCTTGCTTGTACTCTCCCTCCCAGCTGCTTGCTGGCCATCTGTCTGCAAAGGCAATTTTAGGAATCTGCAGACAATTCACCCTTGCTCATACGCATTTCTAGAACCTGATACACACGCAGATATACACAGGCGCAAAGTAAAACCTATATAGTGAGATAAAATGTAAAGATGCTTTAGAAAGCTTTTCCCAGTGTCTCAGATAAAGCAGGCTCACATTTCTTGCTGTTTTTTGCTTCTGCTTATTCTTTCATCTTCACCTGTTTCATCCATCTGCCTCTTTCCCCGTGACACGGGGAGTTTTGATGACACAGGTTAGGAGTCCCATGTCTCTCTCTATCTCCACTAGAGCTCCTCACTTTAAACTTCCTCTTGAAAACAAGCTTGAAAGAAAGATCATCAAATGCTGTAGAATATGCACCAAGACTTGCCTAAGACTTGACTGTATTTACAAATAGCCAATGAGCTTGGGAAAAATCTGAACACCTTGTTTGTTGTCCATGCTCATGGATTAAAGTTCTTTCTTGTTTTCAGATGAACGCTGCCCACTGCTTTTGATGGGAGAAGAGACCAACAAAATATTCAGAGATGAGGAAAAAAATGAGGAAAATTGGTGCCATTCCCAAAGTCACAAGCTGGGTCAATGGCCATGGGACCTGTTCCCACTGGTCCCTCCATTAGCCCTACATTTGGCCGTGTGTCTGTGGTTCTGAGGGCAATGGAGAAGGAGGGAGCTGCTCAAGATTGCCACATCAGTTGGAATTCAGATCTATGGGGCTATTTATTTGAACACTCCACATGTTCCCTACACAGCAACAAGTCAGCTGCTCTGACAACTCCCAAAAAATAAGAAATGTGCCTTGAGTTCCTGTGACATTTTATATTCCAAACTTTGCCCCGTGGCTGATGGTTCCTTCCTCAAAGTGACATATTGATTGTGGGTACACGTAGGGTGAGTATGATTGTGTTCAGTATTTTGAGCTCATCATCTGTTATCCCATTCCCATTGTCATCCAAGGCCCAGACACTATCAAATTGGAAGCAGTAGCGTAGAAAATGATGAACAAATCAAAAAATACTATAGCTCTGAAATGAATCAAACAACCCTTTCTACCCTTTGTAATTCCTTTGGAATAAAATTTATTTTACAATGTATTTATTTGTATTTTAGACTTACAGCTATGAAGGCAGGGATGAAGCACTGCAACCCAGCACCCACCAAACAGAGCAATCACTTAATAAAACATGACAAAGACAGAGGATGGGTCACCAAGGCAAGCACCTTGCCTAGATCTGTGCCTCAACCCATTTTGACCACCCAAAGAACATTCCACTGGTGCAGAGGCTCATCCATAGGTATTCCAGCTTGTGTGAGAGAGCAGCACCCAGAGAATCCTCTTGCATGTTTGAAGCTCTTGACCTTGGTCCTCTTGATTTGCTGCATCTTAAACGGGGTGATGTGATTAGAAAAGTTCAAGTCCAAGCACCATGTCAGCTTCTCAGAGAAGCCCCTTGTTGTGTGCTTGCTGTACCCCGAGAGCAGGCTCTGAATATGTGTGTGTTTGTGTTAAGATGACCACATTAAATTTAAGCAGAAATAAATGGTAATTTAACTGGCACAGATACACAAGGCTGACATAATCTCTAAAGGTTTGAGGCTGCTATTAAATTTGTTCTCCCTATTAATTTGTGAGCAAAAGGATAATGAAAAACTGGCAACTCTAAAGTTGACATAAAAAGTAAGAGATATACAGTTGGCAGGGATAATTTTATGCACTGTCAAAGTGAAAACGCTTTGCTAAATGTATGTAGGCAAAGATACACACTGTCATCTTAATGAGTAATTAAAAGATGGACTTCTAATAATTGAATCATGACTCTTGTCACATTTGTATTTTTTTAATAGCTCTAGTTTTGATTGAATCTCGTTTTGAGTTCCGATCTTAATCAGATCTGATTTAGGCCCTTGGTTCAAATAACTCAAAGTGATGAGCATGAATCTTTTTGTCCTATTACCTCCTCAGCTTCTTGTTTCTAGTGAATACAATGTTCTTTTGAAATCTTTTTATTAGTTACTGCATTTAGCTAGCAAGACTGGACAAGTGAGGTAGGTGGGTGACTTGCTGATGTTAAAGGTTTGAATTTTTGAAGAGGAAGCCTTTTCTTCTTCTTCTGAACATCACTTGCTAGATTTTGGAAGTACTTCAAATGGCTGACATGGTTACCAGTTAATTCCTTTACTGGTGGAGCTCAGGGATTCTTGGCTATGTGCATTGCTCTGTTGTGTTGGTTTTTTTGTAAATTAAAAAGAAAAAGCTCTGTGAGAGAAGATCATCTGTTCTTTAAAACTCTTTTCCTTAAACCAACTGTCATGGTCACCCTGGAATGTGATTGTATCTTCAGTGACACAGAGCTGTGCCTCGCCAACCTGTTTAAAACTTCTCATCAAATTCCTGAAGTCCCATCAGTCAAAGCTAACAAGAGGTTGCACGTTGCCAGCTCCTCTCACTGAAGTACACAAGGCTGGGACTGGCCCAAGTCTCTCCTTCTTCACAGTCCTCAAATTTGCCCACATCATATTAACCTATTGTCTTTGCAGTTTCAATTACCTTAAACTTCCAGAGTTTTCTGGTTCTAATATATATTTTTTAAACAGAAGGAATGGGGTGATGCTTAATTCTCATTACAGTGAACAGGTGTGTTTCCATGAAAAAAAAAGTTCATTTCTCCCCTTTCTCTGCCTAACAATTTTTAGGTGCTCAAGTCTGTCTTTAAAACCATCCATTTATCTCTTCCTTTTAACTACAATGTGGTTTTTTTTGGGCCTCTTCAATTCCCAGTTCAAAAGAAAGCAACAATTATTTTGCTTCAAACTCATCCAGCCCCGAAGATGAGGAATTTAGGACTTTTTCATTGCCAGCCTATTCAGTTTATTCCTCCAGTTCTCTAAGAAAGCTGTTTTCTTCGCTCAGCTTCACGAAGGTGGGTGAACCAGAGCGGGGAGACAGCAGACTCCCTCCCTGAAAAGCTCCCTCAGCATCTGTTCAAAAACACCTCTTGGGATGTAGACACACCTCCACAGGGCTTTTAAAGGTCTCAGGACAGATTGAAAGGGTTTGAAGAAGCAGGGAGATGGAGCTTGCTGGAGTTGAGGGTGAGAGGAGAGGTGCCTCCATCTGTTTTTTATAAACAAGATTTTCAAAAGGTTGGAAACATCAAAAGATTTTGAAGCAGAATACCACAGAAATGCACAGGACCCAAATGTGTGAGAGAAGGTACTAAAAATGCCTGTTGGTACCTACTTCTGTCAATGGTGGGAAAGGGAAATCTGGCTTGGGAACATGGACACCCTGAGCATCTGAGAGCAGACTTTACATCGGCCAAGTTGTCCAACACTTACACTGTGCAGAGTAAATATACTCCTTATTTAGCTGTTGAGATGCTCAGGGTGATTATTTAGAGGTTCAGGAACAGGTGGGAAAGCAGCAGGACCAGCACTGTTGGTGCAGGAGGTGGGTGAGCCCCAGGAGCTCCACGGAGGGACCCCACAGCCTCTCACTGGGGGTACACAGCTGATGGCACAGGGAGGTCATGGCAGGCTCATGGCACTGCCCACACCACATTCTCCCACCTGCCTTGGCTGCCAGGGTCTTGAAGAAACACAGCAGCTCCAGCCTGTGCATTGAAAACTGCATCAGATGATGTAAAATGAGCAAAATGTTCCTCCTGCTACAGAAGTGAGGTGGCAAATATCACCCAGGCAAGCTGTTGGTGGGGAAGGAACTCTGTATCCTCCAGCATGTGTGGATATAAATAAACACGGGCTGTGCAGATACTTCAGATGTCTACTAATGCATCTTGTATTTATGTCTGACTTGAAGAGATACAGAGAGATTAGTAAATACTTCAAATTGACAGCACGGACATATTTTCATAGAATAAATGATGCTGGTAAGTGGAGAGACTTTTCTTCCTTCCCTTCAGGAAATGGGGAAGAGTTGTCTTCATTGATATAATTTCCAATTTTTTTTCTCCCAGGAAAGAGAAAAAGATCTCACTGGAGATATCATATTTGTTGCTGATTAGATTTCAGTGTTATGTTTTTAAAACCTCAGATCTCTTAAGCCTATAGGGCACCTATGAAATACACAGTCATTTCTTCCAGGACACTCTGCAAAGACCTCTGTTAAGTTGCCTGGGCACAATTCTCAGCAGATACTCCTTCTTTAAAATTACATTTGTGATTTCTTTGCAAAATCCAAACCTTAAATCGGCAAGTTCAGGTCTGCCTAAAGAAGGAAACCATGAAATACCAAATCCCTACAAGCCTTTGTGCATGGTTTGGGTAGAACAAGCTCCATTTATTTGCAAACACTGAAAATATTTCAGTGGTATTGGATTTAACAGGCCAGAAACAAAGGTTCTGGAAAACCAACCAGGCTGATCACTTGGTATTTCCTGCAAAGAAAACAGAAAATACAAAATAAAATTCCCCAAATTTAGTAATGAAAGACCCTCTTCTGCAACCTCATGCCTAATTTTGTGGAAGGTTTTTTTATGAAGCACATTTTCTCCTGGACTTAGACCCAGTTTCCCCAGAGTAGCCCGTGTTTCTTTAACCATCAGAACTAAGGGGTCCTGTTCTTTTCATGCTGAAGCCAATAGCAAATCCAATTTAATTCTGCAGGGTCCAGCTGTAAGATTATTTATAGGAAGAAACACAAAATTTGTCATCTTTTATCAGGTCTTTTAGACTGTTCCTCTCCTGTTGCTAATTCTGAGTGCTTCGTCTCCTTTGCCTAAACCTCCTCGCAGCCTTTGGAACAAATACCTCACGTACTCTGGTTCTGTGGTCCTGCCATGCCTCCTGTTTGTGCAAACATCTTTGTTAAAAACTAGATAAGAAATTATTTATTATATTGCTCTTTCTTTTTTTTTTTTTTTTCTTTTGGAAACGAGATGAAGAGGAAGAGGAGAGTGAATGAATTTTAATATTTGCCTCTCTTTATAAACATGGTTATGTGGGAATAGAAGACACACCTCCAGAACAGCCCAACGCCGTGCAGTGCCTGCTGTGGCGGGTTACGGCGTCCCACCGCAGACAATCCGGTGTCCCACGATGACAGCCCCGTTTGATGGCCACACGGCGAGGGGCCAACGGTCCCGTCTCGCCCAGCTCCGGGCAGCCCGGGATACGCATTGCTGCGCAGCAGCTCTCCCGAGCACGGGGGCTGCCGGGGGGCTCAGAACGAGGGGCTCCGCAGCCGCACCCCGAGGTACCACCGGCCCCACGAGGATGCCCCCGTGTTCCTGANCTGCCCCCCCGACGGCCCCGTGCCTCTGGCACCGCGCGAGGATGCTCCGACACGGTCCCCGTCCCGTCCCCCCCGCCCCGCATGCCCCGAGGGGGCGTCCCCGCTGCCCCGCACCCCCCGGGGGCGGTCCCGCCGCCCGCTCAGGTGCCG
>VZRS01011109.1:1150002-1294149 GCA_013398055.1 Ifrita kowaldi
TTCCCGGCGTGGCCGCTGGGTGGCGCCGCGGGCCGGGCCGGGACCCCCCAGCCGCGCCGGGAGCCCGCCCGGCCTTGGTGGTGGCATCCTCGGCTGGCTTCTCCACTCCTCCGAAACGCTGGGAATGCCCAGCTTCCCGGCGGTGCTGGCCGCTCGCTGTCCGGCGGAGGGTCACGGAAGGGCTGGAATGGGACTTCTCCGAGTGTCATCTCGGAGCAAAGCTGTGTTTGAAACGTGTCGTGGGGGCAGCCTTGTAAACCGAGGCGAAGTCCCTGCAAGGTTTAGGAGCTTCTTGGTAGTCCTGCACCCCTGTTGGTTTGATGCTCCCCAGATTTTCTTCTGGAGCATTGAAGTGTCTTGGAGAATTTCATAATCAAATGAAATATTTTTAAGTAGCTTTTGCTCAAATGAAAAGTCTGGTTTGTACTTAAACATCAAAGCTGATTCTAATGAGTTCTTAATGCACCCAAACTTTCAGTATTTGGCTGCAGACAGCTGACTGAAATAATTATTTGGTTTCTTTATGTCTTACCAAAAGAATGGCTTTTCTGCTTAATTTTGTAGTTTATTTTTGTAGCACTTAAAAAGAAATTATGGATGTCAAAATTATTTTTCCAGCAATAGAAATGCTGTTTAGATAAGGCCAGAGCAATTGGGAAGGTTGATGGCAGGAAGTAAGGACCAGATTCTTATCTGATTTTAATAGAGACAGTTTGTATAGAGGTAACAGTTATGTTCAAATGCTTTCTTTTTGCTGTAGCAACAGTCAGAACTTCAGCTAATTAAGTTCAGCCTCTTTCTGATGTAAAGCGTGTTGGAAATTATTGAAAGCTATTGCAAACCAGTAATTTCTCAAATAAGCTGCAATTTAAGTAGCCCTGAAAACAAAACCAATAACTGCTTTCGGCAAATTCTTTAATCTCATTACAGTCACCATAATCGAATTCTTAAAGCTTTTGTGTTGTGGAGGGAAAAGTTGTGGGCTCACTGCAGGATCTAGCTGTTGCATGTCATAGAAATGCTTTAAACAGTTTGTGCTGTTCTCCACTCAAATGGCCAAGATGCTTAGTCCCTGTCCTTTTTCAAGGTGACCCTTTTTGCTTGAGTAGCTCCAAAACCTGTACCCTGAAACCTGTGCTTGTCTTTGGCTTGCATCTGCCTGCTGTTCTTCCTCTTCCACTGGGGATACTGCACCCATTTGCTTTAAATTTGAGGCTCTTGCTGTGTGTTGGTGCCTGCCCAGACCCATCTGGCCTTGGAATGGGTGTTTTGCTGTTGCCATCGTGCTTGAGCTGCTTCAGATAACAGTGCATAGCCTGGTGCTGCTGTACTTGTGGAGTGTTTCTTGCTAGAGCAATGCTGGCTGGAAAGAAAGCTGGAAGGCTGCTCTAGCTCAGAGAAGGAAACTGCAACCTTCAGGTAAACTTTGCATAGTATATTCTTTATCACAAGGGCCAATATTTATTCTTTCTTTCGAGTACAACTGCTTATTTTATGCACATCTTTCCTATGCAAAGTTTGATTTGTCTGGGCAGCACTGTCCATACCAGCTCAAATCCAGCAAATCTGTCCCTTTTGCAAGCGAGGAAGGGAAATGGATAGTAAAACTTGTCTGAGCTTACAGTGGTGGTCTGGATCTATTTAATCAATTTGAGTTTTTCTGTTGACTTCAGGGGACTTTCAACCTGCAGTCTGGTAGCTGTGTTGTGTGGTGTAGCTGCAGACCGGGTTCTGCAAGGAGCCTTCCCTTTAGCTCAGGGAAAGGCTGACCTGTGCTTTAGGATGCCAAGTGACATGAAAATGCTGTGTGACTTCAGAGTAAGCTCTCACTTGATATTTATGGTACATATTTGTTGCTTGGATGAGGCTATTAAGATATATAATGTATATTAATGTGTCCTCCTCTTGCTGTGACTGAGAGCAATTAGTGTACTGTCAGCATGCAATAAAAATAAGTGATTTTAAAACTGTCTAAAGATGTTCTAGAAATTCTAGTTATAAAGCAACCAGAGTTTCTATCAGGTAGTTTGCCCTTTCAGTTTCATCAGTGTTACAGATCCTAATCCAAACACCTTCATGCTTTCTGTCAGTTGTTTGCTAAATATACACTAAACTAGTGAGTTCTCTGTTTTGCTCCAGGATTGTAGTTTCAAGCAGGATGTGAGTCAGAGGTCTCTAGAACTGCGATGTTATTTGCTGTGGTGGCATCAACTGAGCATACAAAATACCTCTATTAAAGAAAAAAAAAAGCCAAAACCCTGTGAGAAACAATGTTGCTGTGCAAGAGCAATTCATAAAGTAACAATGTACTTGTCGCTTATTGATGTAGTGACTTTGGTTTATTAAACATTCATTTGTAGCCTCAGTAACATTACATCTGAGGTTCATAATTGGAATTAGAAAGCCTAATAAATTTTGATTTCATCCTGAATGCTCTCCATTCAGTGTGTTTACATTAGTGCTGAGAAAAGGCATTGCCTGAGCTCTGTGGGTGCTCTGTACTGTGCTCAATCTAGTGATGGGGTGTCTTTGGGCAAACAAATTACCTGAGGCTGTCACTCCTGGTGTAAATGGTCATGGCTCAAAAATTAGGAGTGATGCACCAAGGCTTGGATATACCCTGTAGCAAATACATGGCAGGAAAACACTGTAAACTGAGTCTTGTCAAGACAAGGTATGTCATGGTGAGTTAATTCAGCTTGGCTGAATTTTGCCATTAGCAGGTAACCCTCGTTGTTGATTTGTATGGCTCAAGCCAGGCAGCAGCCTGTACCTCATCTTATAGAAATGCCATCACTTCATTAAGGGTCATCATTAATGGTCCACTTTAGCCTTCCTCAGCCATCTCAGAAATGGTTCCAGGCCTAAATATTCTTTTGGTATTTTAATTGTAGAAAGTAATGACACAATCTTGTGTTGTAAGTTCAGAGAAAGGACAGCTCCTGGCTTAGTTTCCAGGGGCACCAGCACAGGGCTGTGATGTGTGAAACACAGGAGTTCCATCGGACACCACTTTGAGTAACTGCACTGGTGTTCTTTCCAAAGTCATTAAAAAAACTACACATGACGAGAACCACTGCTCAAAGTGGATACAGATGTAGTGGAAATCCCTCCAGTTCCCCACAGATGATTTGGGGCTGTGTTAGGTTGTTGCCAGGGAAATGGTGCTGCTCTCGAGTGGAGTGAGTGTGGGAGGGATTGGAAATGTCTCTGTTTGGGACAGAACAATATGAGTGCAGAAATCACAGCCCCAGGTAGGACTCACCTCCGTCATGGTTGGAGGATCATGTTAGCCCTCTTCAGCACAGGGTTTGTTTCATGTCTTTCAAGTTTGGGTATGTTTGGTGACCATCTGGGCAGATGTCCTCATCTGGAGGACGAATGACTGTCCCTGTGTGCTGGGTGTCAGCCATCGGCCCTGGCTGGCCCTGCACATCTGATTGTAGCTAAAGAGGGTGGCAGTGGCTGTATCTGCTCAAGGCAACGTCACCCTCTGAGTCAGAGGAGAATAACGATATTTTCTGTCAGGTTGCTGGGAGCCTCCAGTGGTCAGAGAAGCAAAGGTGGGTGTCTGGTGTTTTTCTGAAGATCTGCTGAGGATACAGGTGTGAGTCCCTGACTGTGAGTGACCCTGTGCTGCTGGGGCTCTGGAGAAGGGATAAAATTCACCCTTTGGCTTCTGCAGTACCACAAGACCATGTTTTGATATGGTTTGCTTTTGGCCACAGTAGTTACAGAAATCCCAGGACTCTGGTTCTGCAGGTGCTGTGTGGCAACAAGCTGGGAACAGCATGTCCTGAGGAAGATAGTTTTGGGGTGAAATTACTACAGTAGGGGAACTCATTGCCAATACACTAGAGAGTTTAGAGCTCCATTGGCATTGACTGAGTGTGGATGGATGCTGTCAGCTGAAGCCTCTGTGGCTGGGTTTTATTGTAAGATGAATGTTCTGTAACTGTTCTTTTTTTTTTTTTCAACAGACTTGAAATGATGACATCAAGGAGCTTTTGGGTCTCTCTTGTATTGCTGGGGGTTTTCCCGTTGGTCACAAGGGGATGGATGGACGTGGACCGAAGCAGAAGGCTGTATTTGGATGCGGGGAGGTTGCATCAAGAGGTACTGTACACCAGCTGCTGCTGCAGCTACAGTTCTTGGGTTGTGTTCAGGCTCTCCATACTGCAAACAGAAAGCAAGTGTGGGCTTATCCATGTATAAGTAATGAATTAAATTCATTACTCAGGTATTAAACACCTGCTGAGGAGGTCAGTGAAAAACAGCGAAGCAGGAACTCTTACACTTCTTGTATATACTGACATCATCTGGAAGTGAAATCGGGCATCTGGCTGTTGTGGAGATGCTGTCTTTGCCCCAAAGACTTTACAGTATGCTGTGTCCTGGGGCTGCTGACACCAGTGAAGCTAAATTTAACAAGCAAACTGTCCTGGTTCTTCACTTGGGTCAGTGGACCTTTAGGTGAAACCTAAAAAAAGCTCTTTTGAAGGAAAACTGAGCCATAGGTGGTTTTGAGAGAATCAGCAAAATTACTGCCTGAAGTGTTTCCCTCCAGACTTACTGATGTGAAACCTCTCTGAAGCACAGAGCAATAGAAAAGGAAGTGGCGAACAGTGGCTAGTGAGGGGTTGATCTTCTTCCTCCCCAGTGCCCATCTCGATAGGACACTGGGACTGGGGCAGGGCAGCAGTGCCTCCTCAGTGCTCAGTCGTGGGCTCTGGGAGTGGAGAAGTAGCTGAGCCTGTTTCCAGTGCTGAGGGTGACAGTGCTGAGGCTGCTGTCACAGGGGTATGGATGGAGCGGTCCCTGTCCCAGCAGTGTTGGAGCAGGCTGTCACAGCAGGACACTGGATTTCTGAACCAGAGCTCGATGCTGCTTGAGGCACAGATGTACACTGAGGTTTTCACAAGTCTGAGACATGTGAATAAAGACAAACACCTAGAACTGTGACTTTGAGCTGTAAATGATGAATGAATGCTGAAACAATTTTAGTTATTTAATTAGTTTCTTGTATGTTCGCTAAATGGTTGCTCAAATGTCTGAGAGTGGGAGATGGTGCAGGAGGACAGGGAAAGGACACTTGGCTATTTTTTTAGCTGCCATTGCCTTGAACACTTACGTGCTGGCAGACACATCCGTCAGTGCCAGTCTAATGATAAGCCTTGATGGATTCATGTTGCAATTGGATCTGTTTAAGCCTTGGGATTTGGTTCTAGTTGGAGAATCCCATTTCTCCCAGTCACATCCCATCTACAATTACCCAGTTATCTGCATTATAGTTTAAGCCAATTAAAAAGGTGCTTTTTGCTGCTTAGCAGGGCTCAAAAGTCATTTCAATGGTGTTGGATATTCTGCAGTTCTGAGGTCTGTTTCAGGTGTATTTTGTCCAACCTCTGTTCTGTAAAAGAAAAGGGAAACAGTTCCCTTCCACACCTCCACTGTTGTTTTGCTGCTGTGTAGGTTCAGGTAGTACACTGGCACGCTGTTAAACCTGTTCTTGCAGAATCTCTGATCACTTTTGCTTTTTTATTAAAAAATATTAAATATTTTGCATTATTGTGCAGTTAAAAAAAAAATCTCATTCTTCACTAATGCACATTAGTTTTGATTTTTTTTTAAAGAAAGTTGCTCTGAGGAATTAAATTCATTACTCAATTTACTTTAATGTAAATCATAGAACTATTATATTACTTGAAAGACATTAATTCATTTGATCTTTCTCTGAAGACCGTAACATTGTACCAATTACTTGATCTTGCTTGACGTGGAAGGATCTCAGCTAAAAGCGTATTTGCTCAGGTTTGCACAGAATTTAACAAGTGTGAATATTAAAATTATGAATGTACAAAGAATGCAATTAAAATAGATTCCAGAACTGTAAGTTATAATTCAGATTTTTGAAAAAGTATCTGTACAGAAAGCTTGTTTCCGCAGGAAACAGTGTTTATACAGTGTGGCACCAAACACCAAAATTAATCTGAAAGCCGTGAGCATAGCTTTCAGTTAGGTCAGTAAAACTGAGATAAGCACCTTTTGAGAGTAAACAGAAGTTACTTTCTCTTGCAGAAAATAATTTAGCCGTAATTCCTTTTTAATAATAACAGTCACCTGAAATCCTCTTCTAGTGTTATTGGGCTTTGTTCAATTTGGAGCTCCTTATCCGTGAGACGTTTGTTAGGTTCCGAATTTTATGGTTTAATTAATATGTAGATGCATTAACATGCATTTAAAAAATATTGAATCACAACTAGAAATGCTCCTAGCAATTCACTAAAATTGCTTTAAAAATGAGTAAAGTGTTAATTTACAGGTCAAGTAATTTTGAAGTGTGCTCTGATGGAAAATTCCTGTGAACCTCATCAAAGCAAATACGTAGGTATGGGTCACTGACCTTCACTAATACTTGTTCTGATCTACATAGGAACAAGTTTACTGAATCAAAAACATTGCTTAATTTATGTTCAGATTGCTAAATCGATTTCTTCATGGTATGTGGTAGAATTATTGCAGTTGTGCTTTGAATTTATTGAAGAAAATAAGACTACAAGTCCTTCTGATCAGAAATCAACCCTTTAACAAGACAATGGTGTGTGTTTTTCTTGATGCACATCTTTTCAGCCCTCAAGTTTATGGGGTGTTCCTGAGAAGAGGTTTGTTTTCTGGAATACTTTTAGTCCTGATTAGAATAGTTGATAAATATGTATATGCAGTATGAAATTCCAGTTTCAATGAAAGAGCTAAAATAGAACACCTAATTAAAAAAAGGACAGCATTAGTATTTGACTGGAAAGCTGCTGCTTTGTATTAATTTTGGAGAACTCCGCTGTGTTCTATGAAACTTCTCCTAGGCTGGTTCCGGGGTTGCTGGAAAGCTCTTGAAGCTTCTGGGCATTGCATGTGGACTTGGGTGCAGCTTCTCAGGGCTGAACCATCATGGGACTAAGTCCTGTTCAGTGGAATATATGGAATATATGCCAAAATACCAGATATATAGAGCTCACCACTCTGGGATGTTGTTTTTGGACAAGTTTTTTGCCTCTGCCTTCAGCAAGTGCGATTGCAAGTTGGAAGTTCTAGAGGTGACTACAATTCATGGGCAGCTCTGTGCTGGCTCAGAAGGACTTTGGGTGGTTCTTGATACACCAGGTGATGCGATCTGGGGTCACCTCTTTCTTCTGGAAAGGAATTCTCAAAAAACATAGCTTTCTGAGTCATTGCCAGTGGTAGTGAAGAGAGTTTCCAGTATGAACAGAAAAGAGACAAACAATCTGGGTCTGAAATAACCCTGGAGTTTGGGTTTGAAAGAGAACTTGGCCAGGAGGTTATGATGGAAAGCCTGCGGTGGTAGTCCGCTCAGTTTCTACAAGGTAATCCACACTAGTAGCTCAGGCTGATTTTTTTCAGCCTCCTGGGGTAATTTGCGAAGCATCTTACTAAATACTGAAATTTGACAGCCAGCTTCTCTTCTCCCATTCCCTGCTCTCTCTGTGAGAGGCTGATTTCCTGTGCGTGCTGAAGCCAGGCTGGTTTTGCCATGGTTTTTGGGGCAGGCTTTGCATGTCCTTTTCTGAACCTAAAATGAACAGAGCAGTGCTGCACGTCTTCGTCAGCCCTTCCAGGAGCAGAGCTCCTCTAACACAAGTCATCACAGAGCTGCATTTTGGAAATTTAAATTGTGTTATGTTTTCTGGGGCACTTCTGGTGGGTAGCTTGGAAAATATTGTCCTGTCTTGATAGTGTGAAAGTGGAGAATAATCCTGTGTTGTGGTACATGGAGAATTGTTTTGTGCTGCGTTGTTAAGTGTTTGGATGTCACCAAGCTCCTGAGCAGTGACAGTAAAGACTGGCAGGCGTTCTGTGGTCTGCTCAGGGCTACAGAACCATAATTGCTCTGTGGTTTTGTGGCAATACTTAATTGCTTTAATTTGGCTTTCATGCCGTGCTTTTTTTGCCACCCATCCTCTTACTTAAGAAGTCTCAGGAGACTGTGCACAGCCCGCCATGCGCCTGCGGGGAGAATAGCTGTGTCCCTGGGGAAGCTCCTCTGCACAGAGCTCACAGGTGATGCTCCATCTGCTCATTTTTCAAGGCACCATAACTTTCTTCTTGCTGGCATTTGGCAGGTATTGGCTCTGTTGGCTATCTATTGTTTTTGTTCATTATTACTTGAAGGAGAGTGTAGATTCCCATCTCTGGAAGTGTTCAAGGCCAGGCTGGATAGGGCTCTGTCCAACCTGGTCTAGTGGAAGGTGTTCCTGCCTGTGGCAGGGGGTTAGAATTGGATGATCTTTAAGGTCCCTTTGAATTCAAACCATTCTGTGGTTCTATGTTTCTATGGCACCTGAACTGCTTAAAATCTCCAAGTAGAAATGTACTGCAAGCAGCTGGATCCAAGCAGCCCTTCAGTGCCCTCCTGCCCAGAATAAACCATTTCTCTGGAGTCCACTCACAGCCTCAACTGTGCTTGTCTAAGAGTATCAATTATTGCTGAAATTCCTAGTTATATTCAGATTCTTAAATGTTGCATCACTTACTGCTGCATCTGAAGACCACAGCAGGTTATTCAGAGCAGCAGAAAAGTCGTATTTCCTAATCTGACAGACTAGGAAATAATTGGTTTTGGAAGGTAAAAAATTGCAAAGGCTTTTGATACAAGCTTTTTGCTTCTAATTCAAACAGAGACACAATTTCAGAGGATGCGCTTGGAATAAAACAGGCTCAGTGTATCAATTTTATATACAGTTGATGATCTAATAGCCTGGTATTTATTTTAATTCTTAATAGTAGTAAAATATTCTCTACCATGTGAGTGTTCTCTCTGCTTTTCAGTTTGGAGAAAGGAAGAAAGGAATCAGATTCGACTTTAAATCTATACTGTGCTACAGCCTGCGCCTGTTTCAAGCATTAATGAAAGTACAGAGAGACAAGACTTAAGTTTATTTTTGTATCCCTTTGGTATGTAGTGATAATTCACTCCTTGTTACCTGCATTTATATGGTATCTCTAACAAGCTGTAATTGCTTTTTTGTAGAGCATCCTAAATCTTAACAGGTATATTATCTCTGTGGAGATGAGAAGCTTTTGCTCTGAGTGCTGGTTACCAGAGCATCTGCAGTTCAAGGTGCTGTGGAATGTTTTGATAATATTTATGTTATGCATGTTGAGCACCTTCCTCTGCGTCCCAAACCTCCCCTCCACTTTCTTCTGTGTACTCGGAGAGCTTAATAAATGCTGTATCTTATGGGATGCTCTTGTGCTTGAAGTACTAGAAAATGTGAATGTTGGAACAAGACAGGTACTGCATACTTGAATAACAGCAGAAAATAAGAATTTTGGTTTACATAAATGGTTATGGCTCAATAGTGAGTGTCAGGGATTGTCAAGATGCATCTAAAGCACAATACGGAGATGAAACCCACTTGTTTGCAGTTCCTTACAGAACAAAAATCCTGCTTCCTTTATGATTTTTAAACTTCTGGTAGGATGCAGTGTGTGATACCTCGTGGTGGTTCTGCACTGCCGAGTTTGCTGGGGGCTGTCACCTCCCAGCCAAGAGAGCAGGCCCCCTGCTGCTGCATGGGAGCAGTCTGTGGTGCATTGGATGTTAATGACCTTGAATTTTGGGTGCTTGGATGCTGGCCCTGGGGAGCAGAGGCTCGTGGTGCCTGGCTCTGTGCTGAGCTGTGGCACAAACTGACTGCAGGGATCAAATTTCAGTTTTTCTCATGTCACAGTTGAACAACTGTGAAAAATCATACTGAGATGGGGAAATGCTGGTATGATTCTGAAGAAGAGAACAGGAGGACCAGAGTAAACCATGTTGCAAATATAAAAGGAATCAAGGCAATCTTAACTTGGCTATGATATGGCAGAGGGTTAAACTTTCTGATATTCTGTTTAGAAGCCGCTCAGCCTTAAAAGACTAAATGTTGAGCAATTTTTTTTTTCCAAATGCAGCATATTCTCCCTTTGAAACAAAGGCTGTAGCATTAGTTTTTAAAGGAAGACAGTTCTATGTGAAGTACTTTTGACCACCAAGCAGGGGAATTCTCAGTTTCTTAGATTAGCAAGGGTACACCACAAATTTGGGATTTCTAAAAACAGCCATCCCACAAGCTTCCCCATGACAACGTGGAAATTTATGGAGCTATACCTGGGTTTCTCATCTGGAGTCCAGAAATAGTAGTGAGTAAATCAGAGATACAGCAATTATCTCAATTAGCTACCGTATGGATGAGCAGATGATACTGTGTGATGTGAGACATCAGAATTTCTCTCAGTGTTTATACGAGACAGGACAAATCTAAATTGCCAGTGTCTGTACTGATATCAAGCTTTCCCCAAACAGTAGCATGTGTTCTATTTTTTTTTTTTTTTAAATGCCTGATCAAAAAAAAAAAGTGGATGATCTCTGCCTGATTAACATGGGTTTTTTAAAAAAAATATTCTGTATTCATGGCTGCAAACAGAAAATCCTGATTGTCAAACTAAGCTGTGTATTAGTCATATATTGTGCCGATGCTCCAGTCCCCATGCAGAGTGTCTCACCAGCCCTGTACTGGGTGTCATTTCATAGAATGGTTTGGGTTATAACTAATCTAATTCCACCCCTCTGCCATGGGCAGGGACACCTTCCACTATCCCAGGTTGCTCCAAGCCCTGTCCAAACTGGTCTTGGACACTTCCAGGGATGGGGCAGCCACAGCTTCTCTGGGCAACCTGTGCCAGGGCTCACCACCCTCACAGGGAGGAATTTATTCATAGTATCTAATCTATATCTACCTTCTTTGCTTGACCCCTCGCTGTAGATAAGGAGGAGAAGGCTCTGAAGGGAGGAAAGAAATCCATGGTGTGGTAGTCTATTAATAGGAACAGCCACTTCTTTATTAATTTGCTAAATGAGTTAGGACTGTATATTTAGAAATTGTACAGCAGTTAGGCTGATCCCGAGAGCAGGTCCCTGGAGATGTGGAGTGTGCAGAGGTAACATGTGATTTATTGTGAGACCCAGCATGAGCCCAGCTGCAGGGACTGGGTTTGATTTATCTGCTTGCACTGCTGTGTCTCCTGCAAAGGGTCTGGTAAGGCCAGCAATGCAGGGAGCTTGTGGATCTGGAATGTTACCTGTTCTTCTGCATCTCTTAATCTGCTGCATTAATTGGTTTTTTACCACTGATTGTGGAGGTTTTTTAGGTTTGTTTTTGTTTTTTTTTTAAGTTTTGGGGTCTTTTGGCAAAGTCTCCTATATTGAATTTTGATCATAAAAAGGGGAGCCTTTTGACTAAATGTAAATCCGTATTAAAGGGCAAGAGACTGAAACCATTGCAAGGTTATCCCATGGGTTATTGTGCTTGAGGGCAGTTGGTATCTGTTTGGCATCTGCTTTGGTGATCCATGCTCAGCATCATTCCATACTGGGATCAGAGGCCAGTAACCAACAGGGATGGGAAATGCACAGCCATGTCCAAATCTCTAAATACTGAATTCATCCCAGGAAGTGTTCCAGGCCAGGTTGGATGGGACTAGTGGAAGGTGTCCCTGCCTGTGACAGGAGGTTTGGAACGAGATGAGCTTTATTGTTCCTCCCAACCCAAACCATTCTGTGATTCTATACAAAACAATCTAAAAGTGGTTTTGCTGCTTGCATCCATTGCTAGTGATCATTGGTAAACCTGTTTGTGGCACACTGGCTGCCAAGCACTGTTTTATGTTGTGTACTCCCTCTGTGGTGTTGTGTTTTAACTCTGCACAACGAAGTTCCCAATGCTCTGTGTTTGTTCTGAATGAAATCTGATTTATCACTAGTGCTCTGCTCATCCATGGGCCCATGATTCATCATTAATCAGGAGATAATAACATAAACTAGTTATTATGACTTGGCACTCCTTTTGTAAGAGCAGAAAAGGGCTTTGTGCAAACCAGTTGTTAAATCACATCAGATTCACACAGGTGTTGGTACAACACACTGCAGCTACAGGGGATTGAAGTGTGACAGCAGGTAGTGAACTCTATTTGATTTTGATTTCCATCCCTCCTAATCCAGGTGGAATTATTTATCATACTTGATGACACTGTGGTGCTTGGTCCTTTGGAGATGCAGTTTTTCTTTAGCTACATGTCTGGTGAAAGGCAGTCCTGAAGCAAACATACTATATTGATTTCCACATAATGATTAGGCACTTCAGATACAGAACAGAAGGACCTTTCATTCTGTACTCAATTGACTAACATTAAAAAGTAGGAAATAGGTGCTAAAAGTGAACCTTGACAAATAAAATTGTTGTATTGCACTAATGAAATGCTATTTAAAGCGGTACATGAGGAAGCTTTTTTTGAAGGAATGGAAAATCCAAACCAAATTTTTCTCTTCAAAGCAAATGATTTATGCTCTGATAAAATTAGATTTTTAGTTAAAGGAATTTGCAGTCATTAAATGGTGCCCATGAAGTAAGTCTCAGTTATAACCATCTGCTTTATGGCTTCTGCAGAAAAGTATTCCTCAGGCAATGCATTCAAGAACTTTAGTGTCATTTTTATCAAAATAGTTTAGTTCTCTACTGGTAACACTAGTAAAACCTTTGAAACCTCTGTGTGTTTTCTTTTTGTTTTTTTTTTAACTTGAGATCAGTATCATCCTCTTCAAGAGAAGTCTACCTGGAGCTGCCTTTTTGTGCTGTACTTTAAGCCCTGCTGTGGTTGCCAAGTATTTTTCCATTTTTTTGTGTATCCTCCTGAAGTCTTGAGCTTACTCAGTGTCACTGGAGTTTTCTCCATGGAAGGGATGTTTTGGGGGATGTACCAAGTGCTGCTGTTTTCCCAGGAATGAGAAGTGATGGCCTGCAGCCTGACCTCATGTTCTCCCATTGCAGTTCTATCAAGCTTTTCCTCTGAACTCTGCATGTGTTTTTTGAGATAGTTTATATTCATCAGAGCTTACAATTATAAGGGGAACAGACTAAAAGAAGGGAAACTTTGAAGACCATCCTTTGTCTTTCACGATGTCTGCGCAGACATGGAAATAAAAGGGCCTTTTATAAAAGTGAGCTGACACTTGGACTTTATTTTTAATAGAGTCTTCATAGTCTATTTCCTTTTGACCAATATAATAGTTGTGATTAGTTTTAGTGTTTCTAAGCTTTTGAACTGCAGAGAATTCAAACAGCTTGTTAGTGTGAGGGACTCTGGGGAACTTAAACAGTATTCTTCCCTTTTGCATGTATTGCATGTACACAGGCCTAATAATAGCAGCTGTAGCTGAGTTTTTTTGTCCTGTGCCCCACCTCTCCAACTAATATTTTGAAAAGCTCAGAGAGGTCCCTGGAGTATAACTGGCTGCACAGCTTGGAGCTCTGCTGCCTAAAGAGGATAAATGCTTTGAAGTCTGTACTAATCCTGAATGCCATTTTACATATTGCTCAAGATCACTGAGGTAGTATCCTACAGGGAATAATGACAGTATTTTTATAAGCAAATACCCATTTTGGGTTTATCCCCCTCAGCTGACTTGAAGGGTGCCAAGGAGACCATTTCTGCTATTCCGATTCTTCTCAAGTTTGGTGAAGGCTTTGTTTTGAGGAAGGCAGCTTGTGGTCATGTGAAGGAAGGAGAAGCAGCCTCTGCTGCCTGCACAAGTGGTGACAAAGGACAGTATAAACTGTCACCATGTTTGGGCCAGGACATGGGTGATGTGAGGTGGCCCCTGGGCTGGAGGAGACCTTAGCTGTGGCTCTGTCCTGCCCTGGGACTTCCCAGGAGGTTCTGGGAGGGGGCAGGAGGCAGAAAGGAGCATTTCTGTAGGCAGTAAATGGGTACCTGCAGCACTGCAGTGTGTGGTACCCAGAGCCTTCTCTTCTCCAGGCTGAACAGCCCCTCCTCTCTTTGCCTATCTCCACAACAGAGGTACTCCAGATGGTCTTCACAATTCCACTATTTCTAATACTGGTTGCAAGAAGTAATTCAAACGATGGAAATTTGGACGTATTTGTAATTAACCCATAAATAATGTTACTGTGTGGAATTAAATATTTATTCCTCTGAAGTCTCACCATTAGTACAAGCAGATAGTGTCTGGGAATGCAATACCTTTTGACATAGTGTCATTTTAATACAAGTTTCTGCATTAGAGATGGTTGTGATGAGTTGCAAAAAATATGGCAAATTATGTAGGTGTGCATGGATTGAAATGAGCCCTCAGCTTTAAGCATGAGTAGTCCAGAGGTTTTGAAATTGTTCAGATATTTGAAGAAGTCTCTGCTAAAAGTATCTGTAATGGCTCCTCTCTCCTCAACCCCAAATCTTGGTGTAGTAATAATGCTCCTGACTGTTCCCTTTTAACATCAATAGAGAAAAAAATAAATCCATTTTCGAAACAAATGTCGTGTTTTACAATGTAATTTATTGCACAGTGATGAATCATTTTAGGTGTTATATTTATCCATTAAATATCTGTGGACAAACTGAAATGTGAGCTTGTAATTACTCCTCAGTTATTGTATTGCGCTTCAGAGATGCTTCCCTGGGTCAGTGACTAATGTTTTTAGGGGGGTCTGTTCATCCTGCCTTTGAACGATTCTTGTATTTAATAAAAAACACCACAAAAAATTCTCTTTTTCCTTATAGGACTCCAGAAGGCTTGAAGTTACAAGAAGAAAAGGTAGGAAAACCAGTTTCCTTTGTGTGTGTGTTGGTGTTGAGTGTTCTTGCAGTAACTTTTTAAAACAAGCATGAGTTCACACACTTGACAGGTTGTGCTGCTGTGGGATTTCCAACAGTCTGTGCCTGGTGCTTGTCTGACAGTTCTTAGTGTTGCAAATTGTAGATTTTTTTTTTTTTCAATGAAAAGCTGCTCTTTTAGCTCAAAATTGCATGATGGTGTTGGGTGTGCACATCAAAGTTTGGGTGCTGGCAGGGCATCTAAATGGCTTTAAGCTGAAGGAAGATAATTTTGATTCGATATTAGGAAGAAATTCTTCCCTGTGAAGGCAGGGGGGCCCTGGCACAGGCCACCCAGAGAAGTTGTGTCTGTCCCGTCTCTGGAAGTGTCCAAGGCAGGTTGGATGGGGCTTGGAGCAACCTGGGATAGTGGAAGGCGTCCCTTCTCTTGGCAGCGGGTTGGAACTGGATGAATTTTAAGATCCTTTCCAACTCAAACCATTCTGTGATAAACTCTGACGCTGGAGTGTTTAGGGAGAAAAAGATGCAGACAAAGCTTTCCATGCATCAGCACACCACAGATCCACCCAAAGGTGCATTGATCCTCCAAGCTCACATCCTGCTCCTGGGAACTCTGCTGCCTCAGTGACTAATTGGCTGCTGCCAGGAGTGGCTCTTTGATGGCTCCAGGCAGCCGGGGGAGAATCAGCCATCAAAGAGGTCATTCTGGTTATCATTAATTTTGATTTTGTTCAGCAGATGTTTTCTGGATCAGGCAGTTGCTTTCCTCATCTGTCTTGGTAGAATGTGAAGCGGGTGGCACTCTCCTGTTCAATGGATTAATGCATCCCCTGTTCCCTTCCAGCAGCTTCTTGAATTGCTTCAGGCATCTCGTATGTTGGGAAGAGGTTGTAAGTTTTACTGCATAAGCAAAGAAGGTCAGGTCCAAGGGTAACTTGTCATTTGGGCAAATAATTTTTTTTTATGGTTGTGTTTTTGTGGGTTTTTTTCTTCTGTGAGGCTGAGGCAGCAGAGAGGCTTGAATTAATTAAAAACACATCTATTGCTAAAGGTGAAATCTATTTAGTTTAAATGTCCAGTGCATGTTTGTGTTTGATCAAACTTCTGCCACTCTTCATGAAGAAATCCAGTTTTATTGTACTTCCCTCAGTCTCAAACTGAGGAGGGCTTTTGGGTGGGTCAAGGCTGCTTTGAGATGCAGAACAGCATCTTGGCATTGTGGATGTGGACACATTCCAGTCATGCTCTGGCTGTAGTTTGTGGTGCGGTTCATTATAGGCATGGAGACTGAATGCAGGCCCGTGGATGTACCTCTAGTCAGTGTTTCAGATATGAGTTCTATTTCCAAAGTTTTCTTCCCAATGAAAGTAACCAACACCTAAGAGAGCTTAAAGATAGCAGTTTTTGAAATTGGGATTGAGTTTACAGATCATGTGAGTGCTTGGAGACTGTTACTTCAGAGCAATAACTGGATTTGGTGATCAGTGCCTCAAGACACCAAATTTCCACGCTAAGTGAGGCTGATTTCTCATTGCTTTCAGAGGATGGGTAAGACTTAACTTTCATTTGGAGGAGTAAAACCATAATTTTTTTTCAAAAGTGAATTCAATATTATGGACTTCTGTTATAAGCTTCTTAGACCCACGGCTGGAGTGAAGGGGATGGCAGCTGAGGGAGTTGAGGTGTATAGATAAATTTGGCTTGTGCCCAGCAAGGCAATAATACGTGAATTATCAAGTTTGTCTGAAGAACTGCAAACTCCTCAGAAGTCAAGAAAATGCTAACAAACCTGGTAAATACCTCTTGATCACAAAAGCCTGTGGATTTGCAGAGCTACCTGGGGATTTTCAGCAATGTTTAAGTATCTTCCTCTCTGGAGTTATTCCTCAATAGTGCCTATAAAATAATTCAACTAAAGGCTCCTTCAGAAACCTCTTCAGTATTAAAATGTGCACAGAGCAGATACCATTCAGTGCCAGGAAAAAAATAACAGGAGGGTAAGAATGTTTATTATGCACACAAAAGGATTTTTTATAAATTTTGTGATATGGTATGGGGTGACTTTAAGATTCAGGCCTTTTTCCCCCTAAAAATGGTAATTTTTTGCAGATAATGGTTTTTACCTGAGGAAATGAGATGATTGGAAGAGATCGGGGGTTGGGGGCTTATCCTTGTTCTGTTCCCTTGGTGGAAATTTTTGCTTTCTCTTGAAAAGCTGAAAAACTAAAAAATATCTTATAGAAACACCTATAAAGGTGAGAGCTCAGCAGATTAACTCTGTATCTGCTTTTATTATCCCAGGCTCATGGATGATCCAAGGTGATTAAAAAAAGAGCTTTTGGTGAAAGGTGGGACAGTCCAGGTTTACACTTTTCAGAATTTTTCTTTATTTTGGGACAAAAGGTTTGAATCCTTTAGACTTCAAGCAGACCCTTTTCTTTCAGAGGGAACAAAGCCTTGATTTTTGTTGAGCATGAAAACACTTTTTTCCTTTTTTACTTGTGGATGAGTGTAGTTGGACTGGGAGGCTTTTGGTTTCCAAGGTGCCAGGATTACATATGCTGGAGAAATTTTGAACCTGCTCCAAAGCCCATTACAGTCAATGAATGGTTTTCCTTTGACATCCATGGCATGAGATCAGCAGTAATTACATGATCTTTTAATTGCTGTGGTATGGAGGAGAGATGCTTCCCTGACTGCAGCTGGCAGCCACCTCTCAGTGATGTTTGGAGACTGACTGATTTTCTTCTCAATTGAAATGGAAATGGCTGCAAAACTGTTTTGTTCCTGGGATGCCTAACTGGTGTGCAAATATTACCCTTTTTGACTAAAAATAATGTTTTAATCAAAAAACCCCTAAATCTAAGATTTGATTAGAAGCTGCAGGAATATTTTCCTAAATTCACTTGAAATTTGGCTCTGAGTTGGTCATACATATGGCCCACTGTGGTATCCACCTGAGTTATGCTCATGCAATGGAAACCAGAATATGGGGTAGGGTGCCAGGTTTTGTGTTGTGCTTTGAAAACAAACAAACTCCCAAGCAGCCAAAAAACCTCAGAAAACAAACTCAAGAAACCCCAGCATGTGGTAAACAAGCACAGGATTTGAATACCATCCCTCTATATTGCTCTGTTGAACTAAAATCAGGGGGCAAGTTTGAGTAGGCAGACCTTTTTTCCACTAACTGAGTATTTTCTCTTTTCCCATTTTTGTTATTTTTTCATAATTTTTCCTGCCCTTAGTGCACAGGAAAGGGGAACTGAGCCAAAAGGTGAAGAACCTTCACAGTCCTATCTGCTGTCCAGGGCAGTGTAATACTGCAGGAGAGCAGATGGGGAAGAGCAAAACAGGAGTAGGGAGCTGAGAAAAGCAGCAGTTTGTGCAGATCATGTGGACACAGGCATTTAGTGAAAAGGATGAAGAGAGTAGTGGAAAGGATGAAGTGTCAGAATGGTTGGGGTTGGAAGGAACCTTAAAGCCCATCCCATTCCACCCCCTGTTGTGGGCAGGGACACCTTTTGCTATCCCAGGTTGCTCCAAGCCCCATCCAACGTGCCCTTGAGCACTGCCAGGGATGGGGCAGCCACAGCTTCTCTGGACAACAAGTGCCACTGTCTCAACCACCCTCACAGGGGAGAATTTCTTTCTAAAACCTACATAATCTGAGGAGAAGACCCTGTGCAGGAAACTGGGAGACTGAAGGGTGTGTGTTAGCTTGGAAGAAACACAGGACCAAGCTTGTAGAGAGCACCTGCAAACATTAGGCTGGAGAGGGGCAGGGTTTAATTTTAAAGTTTGGTGACTTTTCCCTGTGTAATGAGTGTACATGAATGCATAGTACTTACCTGTTGCTGTAAATTACACCATACAGCTTATATGTGTAGAAGCCACATACATTTATGTCTATCAAATTCCCCATGCCTGGCAGAACAGAGTCTCCAGTGGTTTCCCCAATTATTTTAGTGGCAAGAACACAGGGACTAATTCTGCAACTTCTGGAGCTGACAAATGTTCCCATTTCTGTTGGCACTGTGGGGTTGAAGGATGCTGAGTACTAGAACAAATTGTCTGCTGAGTAGAACTATGCCCAAGCATATGTATAGTCACATTAAGCATAAAGAACCAGGTCTTCAGTAGATAGAAATAAGCAAAGCTCTCCTGAATTAATGGACCACCTGTGCTTTTTACTAGCTGAGATTCTCACCCAAGCACTTAAAACTTTTGTTTTTATGTTGTTCACAATCATCCCTTCAACAAATTAGTGTCAAAAGATGCTTTTGAAACCATTCAGCCAAGAAATGTTCAAGCAAATTGCTTCTGCTCTGACCATATAATCTTATTAAATGAGATGCAACTCTAGATTTATTCAGACAGATGACATCACACTGCCATAAAGATACAAACTTTAAATATCTGGTTTAAATTAAAACTTCTTTGAATAGACACTTCTCTGAAGCTTTCACAAGCTCTGTGTTATGGATGTCCTGTGTGTATTTGTATATATTTATTACAGATACACAATCCTCAATGTTACGCTGTGATTCCTAATCACAATGAGGAGCAATAGAATATTATAATACACCCTGAGCTTTCCCAAGTTTCCAGAGCTTTACTGAAAAATCTTTGCATTAATTAGCAGTGGTAGAGGATCCAGCCAACAGCTTAAGAAATATTTCATTATTCTCCACTTGACATCAATTTTTATGTCCTGCATGAAAAACTGACTCATGGTTATAAAACAATAATGCCCTTCAGAAATTCTATTTACTTCGTCCTTTCTTTTTGCCCACTTCAAATTTTTGCCTCTCCATGGAAGATGACAGGCACTCTAAAATTGGCAGAAATTATAAGTTGCTCTCCTCAAATCCTTCAGGAACACAAAGTGGTCAGCTGTAATTACTTTTGTAGTAAATCACCTATTAATTTCCCATTATGTTGGTTTTTTTTCCTATTACTGGAGTCCAAAATATTTGTGGTTTTTTCTTATGACTTGGTCAAAACCCACCAAAAATCAGTATCTGTGCCTGTGTTGCTCTTTAGAAGCAACTGTACCCCAAGGATCTTGGTTGTCTGGCTATCCCAGTTACATCCAGATGAAATGATATATAAACAAATATTTGTATGTATATGCTCTGTATAGTGTTGGATGTTCAGAAACACACTGGCTATATTTCAGGACATTCCTCCAAAGTCTGAAGGACAGCTTTTACATTAAAAATACCTATTTTGTTGAATCACAAGTTGGAATATTTTCCATTCTTATCAGACTGGTTTTAACAATTACTCAGTCTTTACTTGGAACAAAGTTTTTTGTCTCTGTCCATCTCAGATGCTTTATTTTCATAGAAAGTTTTATTATCTCTGGCTTTGCCATTCACTGACAACATATGCTTTGAAATCTGTTACCCAGGAAAGGACATTTGGGTCAAAATATTAATCTGATGTTTAGTGCCTGTGTTCCTAAGCTTGTGAAACCACATTTTCTCAGCTTTTTTTATACTTCATCCCACTTGAACAGCCTAGCCCTAGTTGGGAAGGGGCAAAGTTGTTTGCTCCCACGCATCTATCAGCAGTGGTGTTAATTATAATTTGGCATATTTTGTGCTTTTAAGTGGCAGGAATTAAAAGAGGGAGTAAAACCATGTGGCGGGGGAAGAACCTCAAGTAGTCAACACATTAGCTAGCATTATGCACAGTAGTAAATTAAACAGGAACGTGAATGCTCCTGGGCAGTCTTACTATTGCTGTTGGTGTTGCACACGTGTCTGGGATGAGGAGCAGAGAATTGCAGCTTAACCAGGGAGTTTCTGGGCAGCTCCTGAACCAAACAGGGCTGGTCCTGGTGGTCACATTTGGCTGACAAATGACTGTTCATGGAGGTGGATGACTTCTGAAAATGTGAATACAGCTGTGGTTTAGCCCAGCTTTGCCATAGGTGTAGCAAACCCCTTGCATGCCCAGGTTTCTGACTGGTGGAAACTGAGTGGTTTTGCAGAGTTAAGGTTCTTGTAAATGGATCCATCAGTTTCTGTAGTTAAGTACTTTGGGGCAGGAGGAGGAATGAATTCTCTTCATGGCAGAATGGGCATGACTGTTTAGTAAGTAAATATAATAGAGTGTGGCTTTGCTAGAGCAGCAGATTGATGGACCTGAAGGAGCTGAAGTGAAAACTTCTTGAGTGGCAGGAAATCAGGAGGCTGTTTCCAGCAGTAGGTTGGATCAGGGAGCTTGTAGGCAAGCTTAGGAAGTGGACAGACTTCAGCTCCCAGTGTGGAAAGAGGGAGAAGATGGGGGTGAGCCAGAAACCTATGAGGCCATGTGAGGATTTATAGGGAGATACAAAATAACTTATATATGTATTCCATACCACCATACATCATAAATAAGTATCCCCAGTGCAGAGTGCTGAAGTTGGATGTGCCTGAAGGCATCTCTCTTTTTCCATCTGAAATCAGAACAAAATGTGCTGATTTGGCAGCTGAAAAAGCTGCTTCTGCTGTTGGCTTCTGTCATCCCTCGACTCCACAAGCTTCTCTACTTTTTCCATCTAAACTGGGCAGTCTTTTGGAAGATGCCACTTTGTCCTACAAACCTTGTTTTGGCTGCATCTTCAGCCCCTCCTCAAAGCACTTTTCTCCAGCTGACCCAGAGCTGTAAAGCAGGACTGGTTTGCACTGGTCTTCTAAGGTAACCTGTCTTTAAGAATAAGAGAACATATTTTCAGACAAATGGGCTTTTCTTGTCTTAAGTATTATTAGTAGCAGCCAGGTTGAAATACATTGACGCTTGAAGTCATGTTGGATTTGATTTTTTGGTTGTTTTCAGTGGTGCATTGTTCTTTCTATGAAATACTACTTTTGTGTACAGCCACATAACTCTGGTGAAATGCTGTTGTTACAGAGAGCATTGCAGATGTGGAAGCCCCTCTCATATGAAGCAGACGTGTGATGCTTGCCCGTGATATCGAAAGGTGCAAATGCACTGTAACCCGAGAGTTTTCAGACCAGCTATAACATAAACTCATTTGTAAGGGTTGAATAAAAAACTGGCAGCAGATGTTTCTGATAATGGCAGTATAATGTAATATGCAAACACTCCCCAACAAACCAGTTTATTCAGCATGTCGTAGATATTAGAAAAATGAGTAAACTCAAACTTCGAGACAAAAGACCCAAAGACCAGGATTGCTTCTGGGTCCAGTTAGGGTTTTGAGTCATGATTTTTGAACATGCTACTAGTCTACTTAATATGCATAAGAGCATGGTGTATTTTCAATTTCAGACTTAATGGGTTTCAACGTGCCATTTTTTCCTTAACTGAGCTTTACTTTAAGGTAGACCAATTAGGTTAATATTTTCAGAGCTTCAGCTCACTGCTCAAATATGAGCTAAAAATAAGAGAGGAATAACCATTTTTGTGTTCTCTTATTTCAGGTACTTACTCCCAGGTGGTCATGGCCTTGGCCTGTGGAAGATGCAGGTGTTGAGCCTGTCACTGGGTTAGCCCAGCTGGGGATGGTGGTTTATGGCAGGGGAGGCTCTAAGGGGTCTCTGGTGGCCTGTCCTGGAGGTGACCAGGGCAGTGCCTGAGGCTGTCAGCGATCCTTGCAGTGCTTAACTGTGGGGCTGTTATATTCTTCCACCACATCCAGCTCTAGCCAAACCCTGTGGGATCATAGAGCCCCAGAATGGTTTGGGTTGAAAGGGACTTTGAAAGTCATCTCATTACAGCCTCCTGTCATGGGCAGGGACACCTTCCACTATCTCGTGTTGCTTCAAGCCGTGTCCAAGCTGGCCTTGAACACTTCCAGGGATGGGGCACCCACAGCTTCTGTGGGCACCTGTGCCAGGGCCTCACCACCCTCTCAGGGAAGAATTTTTTCCTAGTAGGATATGAAGAATGAGCCATTCAGCTGTTTGGTGCCATAGCCATGTCCCTGGCTGCTGCCATAGCAAGTACTCTGCTTAAATTAGTGGTTTTCAGGGGGCCCTGCTTTGCACATAAATGGTTCTTTTGGACTTTACATTTCTAAACAAGATTTCATTTCAGTAATTAGCATGTGTCAGTATATTTTTTAATAAGAACTTAGGAGCCTGTGAAATAGTCCAGTTGTTGTTGGTGCTTGGGAAAGAAAAATCTGCTCTGTGAAAGGTAATGTAATTACTTTTCTAAAGGAGTTTTTATTATGCACCTAACTGCACATTTACCGTACTTGATAGACCCAAATAAAACCAGAACAGAATGAATAAGCCATTTTGGTCCATTGGGTAAATAAAAGAGCTAAAGCATTTATAAATATGTATTTAGTCAGCAGAGCTGATTGGCCACTCTGCAACTACTCCAGTGTCTCAGTAATCCAAGTTTAATAGCCTTCCATAAATATTTCCTTGTTTGTCATGAGGAAGGAGTTATTTATCCATGCTATGCTGCTTGCTTGTGTTTGATGAGATCTTTTGAAGAATATTAGACAAGTTTGTTGTTTTACATATAACGGGCACTGTGTGTTTAGGAAGTAGCGTGAGAGTGATCCTCACATTTTGTCCCTGCCTCCTCCTCATTATTATCCTTGTCTCTCTCTCGTAGGTGGTATGTCTTTTTGTCATTTTTTTTTCTCTCTCAGTTTTAGTGAGGTTAAGATATGCCTTCTTTCTGCTGAACTTTGAAGTTCTGTCTGACAAAGTGTCTCCAACAATGTGACAGTCATTAGGGCGGAATATCAGCCCAGATGGTTTTTCTAGTTGAGTGTAAAACTATTTGACTCATTTCGTATATCATGAAACTCATCTAGTCATATGTTTTACCAGGATGAAACTAGCATATGTGAAAAGTGATTCTGGACCTATAGACTTCAAACCTGGTTCCTTCCAAAGGCATAATTTGGATTTTGGCTTTTAAATTTGTTCAGCACAGGGGACCAGCTCTGTCGAGGTTATCAGTGTATCTGTTCCTGGGGTTTGTGTACACAATAGTTGTTGCAAAAGCTGAAATCTATCTTGCGCAGCCAGCAGATAATAGCATCAAATTATGCTCTAGCTTGGAAAATAAAAAATACAAGAAAAAAGTGTTGTGTTTTCCATCTGCAGATTTGGAAATTTTTCAAAATGTCACTTCTTTCAAGAGTTCAATTTAGTTTCTCATTGCAACTGCAAAGTAGGTGACAGTGGCATGCGGTGCCCCTGCTTCTGGTTGTTTTGCTTTTCCCATTGAAATTCTGTGATGTGAATTGCCTATAATAAGATATTTTTCCTTTACTTTTCATATCTGAATGCTTTAAAGAATAACTTTTCTGTCAGTTATTGAAGTTAGGTTTTTTTATTATCCTGGGTTTTATTCCATAGAATTATTTCTTCTTTACCCATATTTGTTTTTTCAAAAATTATTAGTTTTCCCTAAATTATATAATAGTTATATTTAGCTTTGAGCTCCTATTGCCCATTAAATACAGAAGTTCATCAGCTGCTTTTAAGAGAATCAACATTGTGGCAAGCTGTATTCCCTGGGAAATAGGATCAGTGAAGCCAGAAATTGGAAGCAGCCCTATGCAGCTTCTCTGCTGTTATCAACGCATCCAACTCTGTTGGCACCCATGGCAGTGAAGGATGATCCATTGCCAGAGACGTTTTTTATAGGAAAACACCAGTTTGTGAAAAGAGAGGGTGGCTGTGCTTTGAGCAGTATCCCAGCCTGTGAGGTGCCTGTGTATGCACCCCAAGATGCTTGATAGGACTTCCCTGGTGTGCAGGAGTTGGGATCCAGGCGACATCTGAACACTGTGCAATGATGAAATAACTGCGTGACCCACAGAAAATTCTGATAAATAAAGAAGTACATTCTCCTGACTGTGTCATAATACTTTAAGCAGTGGCCCCCACCAGCAGACAGGCTGAGCCTGAGTGGGTCTGTCAGAGAGCGGCTCATGGTCTCACTGCTCAGGGTGGCTAGACTAGTGTGCCTGTTCCTGATGCTGATTTTGGAATGAACAGCTGGAGTCTTAGGAAAGTTGGAGAGAAGTACAGGTTTTTACATGCTTGTAAAACCAGGTTGGATTTTGCCGTCAGGATGGTGAACTGGCCAGCCAGGGCTGCAGCGTGTGTGCTGGATGTAGGACTGTAACAGCTTCCACTGGGCTGGAGGTCTCAAAACCAGTAAGGATCAAATCCTTACTGTAAGGCAGAGCATGTGGTTTCAAAGCCTTTACCAGTACAATAAATCATCCTGAAAGCCCTGACTGCTCCTCAGTACTACAAGGTGTCCTCATTTGAGCTAAGTCTTCATGTAAAGGTAGCAGTAAAGGAGCAGAGACAGCAGAAAGCTTCTCTTTTCCTTTTGGGTGTATAATAAATGCTTCCTGCATGGGGACGTTTGCATTTGGATGACACCTCTGAATATATTCCAAACAGGTCAGCTGGATTAGAGACAGTGCTAAGTGATCATTTTTGGTGAGTCACAGAGTTTTGTGTTATCACTGGGTCATCCTAACATGTCATGGGAAGCATGGAGGTGCTGGTGAAGTAATTGGGCTCTGAGTGAACTTCAAAAAGATTTCTGTTTGACTCTGAGACAATGTAGAGAATGACTCTTTCACCCTTTTAATGTTCGCCCAATATAAATAACATCACCAGAACAAGTCCTGCCTGATCTGTTTGTCAGGCATTGCAATTCCTTCTTCAAAGGAAGTGTGTTCATCAGGCCTTGTTTATCACACCTGAGCTGTGTTCCCTCTGATTAGATGGTCCCGTCATCATTCAGACATCTTTAACTGAGCACCCTCTAATATTCTGAAACAGAAATAATAATTGCAGCCCTCTGTCTTTCCTTTCACCCCTCTGCCTTTCCAGCAGGCAGAAGCGCTAATGTGATTATTTCTCAGGATGCTGTTTGCTCACTGGAGGGTGAGAGGCTGGTCTTGTCGGGAGAATGGCGCTGCTGGCCTCACTGACCGCCTCTGCACAAACATGGATTTCTTTCTGTTTGGGAAACCTGGGGGATTATTTTCAGTTTCAAATGTCACAGCAATTAATAATTGGAATTACATAACTGAACCACATTTTATTGTACTCGTTTAACAACAGGAACATGATGAGAATCGTTAAAAGTATCCAACTTATTTTCCTTTGCATCGAGGAGCTAATTTTGACTCAGTTCTGTACCGGTGGAGTTTCCATTTCACTGTCCTGATTTTGTAGCAATAATTTTCAGGCCTTGCTTAAACCAAACCTGTTGTTCGTTCTTTCAGTGAATTCCCAGGGGACAAGAGGATTTCTGTCAAAACAGCAGAACAATTCCTTTCAGGAAGCTAACTGGAAGCAGGGAGGAGCAGGGAGGGGGCGCGTGGCTCGGTGCGCGCGTGCCCCCCTTGCTGATGTGCTGATCAGCACACGGCTGGTGTGAGCAGGGCTCTCCAGAGAGAGCCAGCTCCAGCGGGAGAGCCATTAATATCCAGCCGTTCTTTCAGTGGGAGCTAAGCACAGTGCACTTATTTAATTTAGACATTAAATCTCTTTCGTAGCACAAACAAACACTCCTTTGCTGGCTTAAAATTCTCCTCAGCAGCTGTGCGGATAGAGCTTTTGTCTGCAAGTCTGCTCTTTTGGGAAGGGCTTGGAGGGGGAGGTGATCACAGAAACACAGAATTGTTAAGGTTGGAAAAAGCTTCTAGGATCGGCAAATCCAGGCATTAACCTGGCACTGCCATGTTCCTGGGAGCTCTCCCAAGCCCTGTGCTGACCCATGCTGGCTGGTCACTGCTGGGGCAAGGGCTCTTTGTGTCTTTGATGGCTCCAAGGGCTTTAGATCATTCAGTAGTTAGAGGTGGTTTGTCAGAACTGCTCTGCTGAGTTTTCAATTGACATAAACAGGCAAAAACCCCAAACTAGATGTTTTTAGCTCACTTGCAAAATCCTATCTCCAAGGTGTAAACAGGCACCCTCTAGCATTATTTATAGGTAAAGTCTATTTGAGCAATAATAAGATGAGCTAATAATTATGAAAACTGGGATTTGTGGTGACTTAAATACAGCAAAGTTGGGTTTTTGTTTTTTTGGTTTTTTGGGGGTTTTTTGACTTCTGGTAAGAAGGGGTGAGTTCAGATGTTGCCTCTTCATGAGCAGAGATGAAGCTAAGCATTGTCTAGATCTGCAGTGAAACAAATTCCTCACTTTTCGATGCTACACATGCTGTTGCAAAGATAAATGTTATTTCCCATGAATACCACCCATGTTAGTATTTCTTTTTAATTACTGGAAAGATTGCTGGTACTACCCCTGGTTTCCTACAGGCAATGCTGTATGACAAGAAGAAGATCTGAGGTTTCCAGGAACGTACATATGAGCTACAGGCAAAGTTTTCTAAAGCCAAAGGGTTGGGTTTTGTTTAACAAGATTCATTTAGTCCCTGAGAGAACACACAAACTTTCTTTTTTAAGGTCAGATAAAAATCTGGTTTCTGTGCTGGTTATTTATCAGGCACTGGAATATGAAGGTCGTGGTTTGTAGGGAGAAGTATCTTTTACTAGGCCAACAGAGAAAAGGAAATCTGGAAAGCTGTTGAGCACAGGAACTGTTTGTCAGGTCTAGAACGTTAATGGCAACTGTCAGGTAGTGAACTCACTCCCTTTATACTTGAACAGAATTTGCTGCTTTTAAAGTTAGTGTAAACATAGTCTTTTTACTTGCTATCAGAATCTAATGATGTGGGTTTGCCAGCTATTAGGATAAAAATGGCTTTCAGGTCTACTGTTCTTATCTCCTTTGTCTTTTTTGTTGGCAGGTTTGTTTTTTTGGGTTTTTTTTCTTGGTTTTTTGGTGGGGTTTTTTTTGTCTTTCCTTTTTGAAGGGAAAAATAAAGATAACTTTGGAGAGTGTTTCCTGTGATGCCAGCTGATTGTAGGACTTGGATAAGAGTGTGATTTGGCAGCAAAAGCTTTGGGGGTACACTGTAATGGCGGGGGGGGGAATGACAAGTGGAGTCTGAGATGGGCATATTTCCTTTCTAATTTATTTACTTTCTAGCTTACAATTTAGATTTGATATTTTGGAATTTTCTTGTTGTTGGTGGCTTGGATGTGGCCACCCTGATGTGAGTGTCCCCTATGGTCCTGCTATAAGTTCATTCTGTCCTCTTGAGAGTTGGGGCAGGGTTCCCATCTATGTAGGAGTAATGTGTGTCATAAGGAGTGCTGCTGTTTTCAGGCTGTCACATGAAATGGTTTAGACTGGATATTAGGAAAATTTTCTTCACTGAAAAGGTTGTCAAGGCTGCCCAGGGCAGTGGAGCCCACATTCCTGGAGGGATTTAAAAGGTATGTAGATGTGGCACTTGGGGACATGGTTGGTGGTGGGTTTGGCAGTGCTGGATCAATGGTTGGACTCCATGATCTCAGAGATGTTTTCCAACCTCAGCAGTTCTCTATTCCTATGCTTCATGTGTGGATGACAGCATGGGGGTTGCAGCTGAATGCCCAGTGTGTGGCACAATCTCTGCATTAGCTGTCTGGGGTAGTATTTTGCCCAGAGCTAGACCTTATTTGAGAGCTAGGTTGTTAGAAATTAAAATTCGTGGAGCAGATGATGTTTGTCGGGGTGTGATGCTGCATTCCCAGATCCCAGCTCTCTGCCTGTGGGTGCAGCCAGGCTGGCCAGGTTGCCAGCTGGCACCAAGAGGTTTTAGCTGCAATTCTCTACTTGTTTCTTGCACTGAGACCTTGTTCAGAATTAAATAGGAATTAATTCTGATAGAAGAAGTTAAAAAAAAGTAATGATCACTTCAGATATGCATTTTTCCCCTCAAGATTTCCTTTTTCTGCATCCTCTGATAGGAAAAAACATGAAAAGAGGGTTCACTGGTGTGCAAACATCACCAAAGCTGGTGTGATTTCAGAGATAAAATCAGCTGAAAACTAATTATCATAATATTTAACTTTCTAATACTATCACAAGAGTCAATATCCTGTAATCTGATAGTCATGAGGTGCCTTGTTCCTTACGGAATGCTAGTGAATCCTTTAGGGTCTTGCTCCCTGACAGTGGCAGTCTGTCATTGTTGCTGATCCACCTCTATTGACTCTGAGCTCTAAATAATTAAAATTGTGTGCTTATATTACGGAAAAAAGGCAAGAAACTTCAGTTGCAGAATATTCTGCAACACTAGAGTGCAGCTTTTAGTACTTCCCTCTGTAATTGCTGTCTCTTAGTTTGCAAGAAAGATGTGACCCTCTGAGTGAGATGGGCTGCTATTAGTGAGATTTGCAGTCCCACAGTTATTTGTGTAATTGCATAATTATTAGTCTGAAAAAGTGAGGGTTTCTTACATGGGGAGAAGAAGGCTCTTCCTTCTAGGTGGGACTAATGTGGTGCATACTTTTAGTGTTTCACCTGGAGGAGGAAAATGCACAGGAAGGAGCTTTTGTTGTTCTTTCTTGCTGTTGTTTGCATTTTGTTTTTAAGATTAGGAGCATAGCAAAGTGGCTGATCATGGAAGGCCATGAGCCAAGACCCCATCCCTGACATGTTATGTCTTACTAAAGCTTTTGATGATATACCATGAACTAGACTCTCTTGGTGCCTGAGAGGCTCCATCTATTCCAGTACTTCCAGTAGCAGAAGCAAAGAAGAAATTTTATGAGAGTGGTTAAAAATAGTCCTATTGGTTCCTGAAGCTTAGTTAGTCTCAGTGATTTCTCTGTATGCAAACCTCGTTCAGTTGCTGTTTTCTGCCTTTGTCATGATTTCAGTGAGGGAAGTGGAATGGTAATATCAATTGACCTAAATACAAGCTGTAAGTGGAAAAGCAGGCACAGCTTTGGGAAGAGCAACAGGGAGATGCTGGCTCCTCTGGGATGCTGGTGCTCCAATGCTTTGTCCTGTATCAGCCCTGCTTGTGCTGAGTGTATGGGTTTACTGGGTTTGTGTGCATTAATTCATCAATTAGTTGCTTTACTTTGGCAAGTCAGGGTGTAACTGATAAACCTGTTGTTTGGTCTTAATGAGTCTAAAACCTATAGCTGAGTGACTTGGATGCAGTAATAATTTAGCTTCTAGTCACACAATTTTGAAAATAACAGGAATTCTTTGTATATTTATGTTGACTGTATGTATGTTCCCAGATGGATTTCAGCATTTTATATTGAATTTAATTGACTCTTGGGTTTTTACCCTTAAAGTCACTGTGTTATCTTAATCACAGCAAGTAACCTTTCTCATGGGTGAAATGGGGATAACACTGGGTAAACTTAGGAATGTTGTGTGGGTTGGTTGAAGTATTTTGGTCTCTTTAAAATAAAGCTGTGTGCAAGTATGCCAGCAATGTACTTTGCTTTCTGCCCAGGTTCAGTTGCTGACACTTTGTGGATCAGTGACAGAGCCAGGTACAGAAAGCTGCTAAAATTACTGATGGGTCGAGGGCCACTGTGATAGCTGGGTCAGAACTTGCCTGGTATTGATGTGTGGGGTTTGATTGTTCCTCAGCAGCATCTCTTGCAAGGTCTGCAGGACATCTCTCTCTTACTTAAGTTACTGTGAGAGCAGAGGTGGACAGGCTGTCACTCATTTCCCCTGATGGATGTGTAGAAGGAAAGGCCTGTAGCAGGACCACGACTTGCCCATCGGAAGCCTGGAGTGGGGACCTCTGTGCTTGGTGAGGGCATCATCTGCTGTGTTTCTCTGGTCCTTTATCCAGTAGGGTTCCTTTCTGCAACATAGTTCAGACCAAAGTGTGCCTGATACTGCCAGATGTTAACTATAAAATTATTGGGAGCCTCATTAAAATGTCTCTGGTTCCCGCTGTGCTTGTTCTGCAATACCGCATCATGTGCGGGTGGGCAGTGAAAGGGATTCTTCAAGTCTCTTAAGGAAGAGCTTCAAAACTCTTCTCTGGAAGGAAACTTAATGGCTAAAGGAAAGTTGATGGGATCCCCAATGAAAACAGCAGCAAAATGGAAAGGCTGTCAGAGACGCTGCTTGCTGCAGGGAGGGGAACTAGGAGGGAGATACAGGAAGGTGAGGGAGATCTCAATTTCTATCCTTTAACAATTAGAAAGGGTAAGAGGGAAGAGTGACTGGAACAAAGGGAAGCAAGTACTTGGGAAGGCAAAAGCCCCAGGTCTAGTCTGCTTTACCAACCTAAAACCCTGATTGAGTTAGTTATTCGTGGAGGTGAGGCAGTGACTTCCGTCCTAGGAGATGGATTCGCTTTCTGCAAAAATTATCTGCCGGGCAGCTGCTGGTGCTTGCCAGTGCTTTTGCTGTGTGCATATTTATAGCCAGTGGTTTTCCTGTTGAAGAACTCAAAAGAATAAAGCTGGACATCCTTAGGTTCACTCTAAAGGGAAACACGGCATTTTAGCATGGCATGCCATGGCAGATATTGGCGTGCTTTCAATGCTGAAAGCTTGCTCTGTGCTCTGGTCCACAGGGTATTGCTGGCCTCACTTCTGCGTGGAAAACTGTCCTTCTGCCCCAGATTTCCCTGGAGGCCGTGGCTTCCTTACCAAGACCCTGTGGCATTGCTGTGGGCCAGGTCTGCTGGCTGGGCTGCCTTCACTCCCCTCAGCCCATGCTGCTCACTCCGTGTCTCTGGCAGCTGCAGTGGGAATTGTGTGCTTGGCTGTGTTTGCAAATTTGGCCTTTAGCTGCTTGGTCTCCCGTTTTGTTGACGGCTGGAGAGATCATACAGAACATACAGAGGGATGTGGCTGTGTGCAGTGAATAATGATGAAATGCCTGGTTTGTGTTACTGCTTGAGCATGGTTTGAAAGAGAACCTTCATGGTGTTTGTGTTCAGAACCTCTCTTGAAGCAAGGGCAAGCTTAAAGGGAAAGAAAAACTGACAGAATTTCACATCCTAGCCAGCACCTCCAGGAGCAGCACCCCTCTGTCCATCAGACATCACTGTGTCCCTTGCAGAAACCCTCCCTGCCTTTAACAAGTAGCACTAAGGATGCTGGAGGTGAATTATCTTTAGAGGAGAACTCTGCTGTCAGAGTGGGTATGACTTTTCTGTTAGCTGTGCTGAATTATTTTGAATAGATGTTTCTGTGGTATGGACCAGCCCCCAATGACTCTATAATACACAGCTCTGCAAAACAGCTTCTTAGAGCTCTCTCTGGGGAAGGCAGTGCTTTCCACTGAGTGAGAGATGAGATTGTAAGGGTTGCACTTACCTCCCTTAAAAACAAATAAACATTTCAACAGCCTGAGGTAACTAAGTGTTATGCTGGTATTTTGTAACAACTTTCTTTGAAAAGAGGGAGGCTTTGTTAATACTGTAGTACTGGAGCAATACTCTGCAGCTGACATTTGCAAAATCTCTTCCATTTTGTATTTCATTATTTAAACAGATCTTACTCATCCCTAAAGGTTTTGCTTTAGTAAAGGAAAAGCAGATGTGTGTACATGTGATCCAGACTCATGAGAAAAGAACATGGGTGTGCACACTTGCTTTTTTCTTACAAATAGAAGATTCAGACAGAAAGAAAGGTCTTAATGTCATGGCTATCTGTGATCCTCCATTCAGTTAAAATTAAGGTACCCCAAATCCTGGGAGTGCAGAAGCCAGGGATCAGGAGCCTATGCATGCATTTAGTGTAAATGCAGTAATACTTGAGCCAGGCATGGCAGCAACCCACCAGCTCATCCCATTTTCAGTACTGACTGTCCTGGATTTTGCTCCTGGTTGCTTACCTGTAGGAGGTGAGAGAAGACTGAAGCCTTTACAGATTTGTCTGTGGTCATGGGGAACACAGGAAAGGGCACATGGTGGCATCAGCAGGAATAGATCATGAGCACAGTGCTTTATCTAGAGCTAGTGAAGATTTTACCTCAAATAACTCATCCTTCTCTGTCCTTCTTATCTCTCCCTCAGCCTTGCAAAATGTATTTCACGTACACAGTGTCTCCCTGCTTGAGCCAGTTGTCTGCCTCTCAACAGCTACTTATTCTTCCAAAGTACTCTATTACTGCTTGGATTTGATGTTTATATATATACAATCATTTTGCTATTGTGCTGCTTGTGTGTGGATGCAAAACTGCCTTAGCTCCCTGCACTCCATCTCACTGCAGTATTGATATTGCTATCCATGGTGGTAAAATTAATTAAATTATGTTCTCTACTTACGAACTGGTTTATTACTTTAATTATTTATTGCTACTACAGCTAATTTGATATCGGCAGTATTTAGTTCTGTTTCAGTAACTTTTCATTTTAAAAACAAACTGCTAGTTTGAATTCATTGGCATTAAGAACCTGTTATTGATTAGTTTGGCCTCAAACTGTGTGATGAGGAAATAGTGGCTGTGTGCCATGCTAAGCCTTCAGCCCAGAATGTTAACAGCAAGCTGCAGTTATTTTTCTGGGAATATTTCTTTGGAAAGTGTATGAAGACTTGCAGGTGTGTGAGGAAGGTCAAAGCCCTTCAACAATTTCTGTGGCTTGAGCTTAGCTTTATAAAAAGAATAAAGTAAGGAATGCAGAACTGAATAACTGCAATGCATCCTCCCACTTTTGTACCTCAATCACAGTGTTCAGACATGCCCTTTACTACAGAGTTTTTTGTTGGGAATTAGTAATATCACCTGTAGTGGTGATTCAGTCTGCTCATCTGTGTTTCTCTTCAGTTCTGCTCTCCAGTTTGAAGAGCCTAATTACCGACCATTAAAATCAATCGTAAGGCTTCCTCTTTTTCTTGTACTTTATTTTATACCATAGCTCCAATAATGACTCCCTGGCTTCTCTCTGTGTTGCTACTTTTCTGCTGACTCTTCATGATTTAAAGATGAAGAGGTTAAATGGCTTCTCTTCTACCATCTCCAATTACCTGTGATAAAGCTCAAGGGCTACACTTGAGAACAGAAAACAAAGGTCTTGTTTGTAAATTAGAGTTCAAGGTCAGTTTTCAGAGTGTTCTTGATCCTGCTTTTCCATTCATCCCATAGTGACAGTCTGTATTTGCTGACCTGTCCTGCTGTGACCCTGCAAGGCTGTGTCCAGAGGTGAGGAAATTATCTTGAAGACTTTAATGCCAGTTCTTTTGCTCTACAGTAACTTCTCTGATCACAGTCCTTCTCTTTGGAAATGCAGAAAGCCAACATGGTCCAAAGGTCAGGGGGACTTTTCAGGGGGTCAGCCACAGCACTGCCACCGCATTGGGTTTGCTTACAGCCAATTTGAATATGTGCCAGTTCAGATCTCTCCTGTGGCCAAGCCAAGGAGGTGGTGCTGCTGCCCAGCCAGTGGAGGCTGGGGCTCTGCTCCACTCCACGGTCCTTGCATTGAGTCTGGACAACTGCAATTTCAGGTCTTTGCCTCAAATGCAGTATGTGCTTCCCAACAGATGTAAAATGCTGTGGGCCCTTGTGGTTTCCTTGTCTTCTAGAGATGCACGTCATCTTTTTTTCTGTTCTTGAGCTCTTCTATGGAAAAGTGAAGGGCTCAGGGAGGTTTTTCTGTAACCTCCTTACTCTGATGAGTATCCTTTACTTATTCTGTACAACAGTGTGTTGTTTACAGCATATGCAGTGATATTAAACAGCTGCTACATCTCAAGCCAGAGGTAACTGCAGCAGGCCTGGAGTGCCTGTATAAGCGCATGTCAAATCCCCGTGGATGCAGGGCTCTATTAAAAATGTAAAATCATTATCACTAATCTGGAAAGTGGACCGATGCATTTAACATATATGATTATAAACTTTGAAACAAGACGATTTCATCTGGTGGAGCATCTGGGAATTGTGTTTTCATTATCACATTTTAGAGAGTGAAAAATCTTCTGTCCTCTCAGAGGATTTTGTGGGATTAGTTGCTGCTGTTTGCTGTTGCGTATTCCTGCAAATGTTTGTATAATTATGCGCATCTCTAGTTCACTTTGCATCCTTCTGGGGGGTTTTGCATGGCTTTCCCCAGAGATGTGCTGGGATGGTTCCCTTCACATGGCAGGGAAAATAAGGAGAAGCTTTACCCATGATCAGTTTGAAAAATGATGTGACAATGTGTGCAGGAGTTTACTGATGTGGCAAAGTACTTTCTTGTGCAATCAGTTTGGGAATAACCATACTGACTCATAAAAATCACCTGATAAAGTGATTTACATGAATGATATTTTCAGTATGAAAAGCAATAGCAACTATGCACTGGTACTTTCACTGAAGGGTTGTCTGAATTCCCTTCTAAACCCCTGACAGCAGGTCCCAGCCAGCCAGCAGCTCTGACCACATATTTGCGGAGGTCTCTGGTCCTGGTGATTGAAAATTTTGCTTATGAAGAAAGTGCTTCCTCAGCTGGATTTTAAGATAAGTCATACAGACAGTCAAAAGTCATTATGAGAATGTGTTTTCGTTGGGTAAGGACAGCTCATCCCAGTATGGATTTTCAAACTATAAGGCTATTTGCTATTGTGACAAAAACTGGTCTTAGACTTTTCTATTAGAATAAAGCCCAGTAAAGACAAAACCAAAGCATCTAAGTTTAAAATGAGTAAAGACTTCATCAATTTAGCTGCCTGGTTGTAGCTCCTCATTTTCAGGAACTTTACTAGAAAGGAGATGCAGAGGAGGAGAGAAAGAGGTAAATAGTGTGGGGAAGAGAAGGGAAGGGGAAGGGAAGGAGGATACTTGGAGACGGTGCAAATTCTACAGTTGGCTGGGACATCAAGCTGATGTGTTGAAGAGGTAGCAGCTTTTTGGGAGTGTGGGACCAGGCAAGTGTAAAAATGGTGGAAATATCTTGTAATGGAAAATGCTCAAGTTCCTACCAGGGAAGGACTGTGTGTGGTAGGCTTATAATTTTTTTCCCAAAATAATCTACTTCTGGCCAGCCAAGCATGTTTAAATTAGATCAGTGCATAAAGCTCTTAAATCACATCCTTTCACAGGATGTTTTAAGAATATTACAAGTTTTTCTTGAGATGTTACTTTCCTGTTTCCAGAGGTAAGACAGGAGATGCTGATGGAGGAGCAGGCAAACAAGGTTACTTGGGAATAAGGATACTCCAGCGAGTCTTAAAGAATAAAAGTTCAATGGGAAGTTTCTCCCTGTTCTTCTTGGATAGAAACAGTACAGTACAAGCAGAAAGAATGACAGAAAAAGGAGAAACTTCCAAATAATTTAAGCAATACTAGCATATAATATAATTTGAGCATATCACTGCTCATAATTTCTTGCCCGCATTTGAAAGACACCTTAAGGCTGTTGGCTTTACTGCAAGGTCTCAACCAGCCTCAGGTCTTGGTGTCTTAAATCTTAATGATCTTTTCACAAAGGAGATTTGAGTAAAATGGAGTCTTTTTGCAGACTTTTAAAACTTAATTATTTTACAAAGATAAACTTAATTAATAGAATCAATTGACACCTTCAGTTGAACTGACTAACACATTCTCTTTCCTCAAATGTTTAACCTCTACTAATTAATACTATTGTGCAGTCTACCGTAGCATCCCTAATTTTGTTCAGCCATGTGGAAGCCAGGGATTTATTTTTTAAGAACTCAAAGTTTGGACTTAATGATCTTGGAGGTCTTTTCCAACACAAATGATTCTGTGATTTAACTGTAAAGTCAATTCCAAATGCCAAATCTACACTTTTCCTTGGAGATAGCAGTGTTTAAGATGCATTTCTTACTTTTCAGTGGGGCAGTGTAATTACCAAACCTGATTCCACCGAGCCCATCTCTGTGGCTCCACATGGAGCTAATTCATTCCTCTAGAAAAACCATTTCAAATCTTGTCAAAGTCAGAAACTTAGGAGCATGTACAATATGTGAAGCAATTAAATGATTTAACGCTATTTAAAACAGAGGAACTCCTGTTATGCCTCTTGCTTCGCTTTTAAACCAATTCCATGAAGAGCATTTGAAATCAATGACTTTAAACTCCTTTGTGCATCCGCATGTCTCAAGGAAGGACTGAGGATGTTGCTGAAAATTTAAATAATGACTTTGGAAACCAATAGCAACATCTGTCAGTCACTGCAGTCCCCGCATGTAGCAGCAAAGTAGGCTTTAAAATACACCTGGTGAGACAGTGCCCTTCATGACATTGCACACCGAGTTGTACTCCTCTTGATAAAGGTAATTTTTAAGGGGTTTTTTTCTGTAAGCACAAAACAGGTGATTACAGTCAGGTGTTTTGTGCTTGTACAGTGGCTTGATTATAACTTTAAAACATGATGGTTAATAAAAAAGATCAGAAGTAAAAGGGGATGTTAATTTTACTTGGTCTGTAATATTGCAGCAGTTATGTTCAATCATTTGTGAGACAGAAGGCTGTAAAATACATCCTGTAATGAGGTTACAGTAAAACCAAACATCATCATCAATAACAAAATCTCACTGTTTATTTACTGATCTCTAAATAAAGTGTGATTGGAGTAAATATGATGGGAGACATTTAATTAAACTGAATGAAGGAGTGTCGTAAACATCAAATAGCAGTGAAAACAGAAAATTAATGTGTTGGCAGACCACATAGTTAAGACTTCAAAATGCATTTAGAACTATGTCCTTTTGATGAATCTTTCAGTACCTTTGTGAATACCTTCAAACTGATTCAGGGATGTCCAAGTGCCATAGTACCTTGCCCAGCCTCTGTCAGGGCTGTTGTCCTTCTTATTTTCAGTTAAAACATTGCAAGTAAAGAATGTTTTCCACAAGGAAACCTGGCTAATACCCACAACTCCATAAAATGAAAATACAGCTTGCATTGGAAGAATTGATGAGTGTATTCTCGCAGATGTAAAACGGTTATGGTCTTGATGTAAATCTTTTTCTGAGGATTGCTTCTTTTCTCTTTTGGACATTTTTTGTAAAAACATCAAAATACATTTTAATTGATCCAATATTTGCTTATATGGTTCTGCTCCATTCTTCTGTTTTGTTTTGAAATTGCTGGATCCAGAAATGAGGATCCTGTGCCACAGAGAGGAGACCTTGTCTATGATGCAGTTCCTGCTAGAGGTGTTATTTGGAATAGCTGATGAAAGACCAAAGTCTTCTGCCTTGTTGCAGCAGTTTGTTACTTGTATCCACCATGCAAAACTACTCCCTTGCCTCCATGTAAATCCCTCTTCCCTTTTTGTGTCCTTTTTTTTACTTTTTGAGGGTGATCTAGTCAGTCATGCTCAGATTCCAGTTTCCCACTAGACAAGCCGTGGTTGTCCTGTGGCTTTATAGATCACCACAGAGGAGCTGCTCAGGGCACACTGATGAGTCTGACTCTCAGCACCTCTGCCTTTCACAGTGAGAACAAAGCTTAAGTTTCTTTGCTGCTTTTCTAACCACACCAGTGCCCAGTTAATGGGAAGCCCATGTGCCATCTACAGAGCTGTGCTCATCAAAAATGTCAAAATTCCTTATTACATACAAAATAGATGCTGGGAGTTAGGATTCGTGGGAGAGCTGTCAGAACCATCAGCGTACCAAGCTGGTAAGTACTGACTTTGTGCTTTTGGAGGACTTTCTTCATAAAACAAGGTGGAAAGGAGTTGAGGTTGAAACACCAAGTACACTGCACAGACAGATGAAACCAGAGACCATTAAAAGCCCTATCTCTTGAAGTGTACTTTGTGATAGAAGTACATGAATCCCTTGCTGCACGTCCCCATCTGTAATGGTGTTAATGGACCTTTGAATAACACAGTGCACCATTGCTGCAATCCCACGGTTTTATCATCCTTTTCCCATTATTTCTACTTCTTCCCTAGGAACCAGACTCATCCTTTCTATTCTTTCTCTTCTTTCAGACATAAAGTGTGCAGGATGCTGCCGGGATGGCATCAACATGTGTGCAGGCACACTGCACTGTCCTGTGCAGCCTCACACAGTGCAGCACAGATAGATCTTGTGCCTAGCAATTAATTCCTATTTCTGTGCTCCTTTCCTGCCATTCCCCTGGACACAGGCTGAGGGAGATGTGCCACACCCCTGGGGAAGCTGGAAAGCATAGCTACTTGTTTGTCTCTCCATGTGTACTTAAATGAGTTTGGAGCAGAGCCCTTGCACTTGACGTTTCATCAATACTGCCTTCATTAGAAGTTCACTTCTGTTCATTAAAGTTCCCTTTTTAGATGTAATGTGTCACTTCTGCCCAAATGAGAAGAAGGGTATCTGTAGGAGTGGGGTTGCTGCATTATTTTGATGTTGTCGATGCACAAAGGAATGGGTGATATCAGCACATTGTCTGATGCTCCCCTCTCATTGCTGGAGTTCATTCTGTTTCATATTAAAACTCCACAGGTTAAGACCCCTCAGCAATTTTGACTGGTACCAACCATCTGAGCTTGTAACTGTGGGTTCTGTAGAGCCAAAGCATCCTTCTCTTCCCTACCCAAGTCTTCCATTTGACTTGCCAGGAAGCAGCTGTGGGTATCACCTCACCAAGGTCAGATTTCAAATTCAGTACATGTTTGTAGGGGAAGGTTTGTTTAGAGTCATGTTCTTTGCTTAAAGCTAGTCTGTGAAACTTCACCTGATGATTCCTAGGTGTCTTTTCTAATCTGCACATCAATGTGATGACCCATAGGCTACTGAACTACTAAGGCAAATCCTAGGAAGATATTCAGGCTTAATTAAACGCTTCAAGATATGCTACATGTTTTTAGCTGCAAAGGAAGATGCAGTTGCTTTTCTCTAAAGCATAAAACAATCAAGCTGAATGTGGAAAATTAGATAAAAGCCTCTTACCGATAAAAACTTCCATATTTGCAGTGCTTTCAGGTTTCCCATTCTGTGCAAAAATGAGCTATTGGAGGTAGATGGTTGATCATCCCAAAATGTAGAACTGAAATAGGTCCAAACAGCTGGTGATGTGTATAAATGCTTGAAGGAAGGACCCAGCTTTCCTTGCTCTGTGAATTGACTGTGCCTTGATTCGTATTTATTCAGTTATGGTAGAAATTCTTGGTGGCTTCTTGAGAAACAAATATAATATTAATGTTGGCAATTAACCCAGTTGTTCTACCATGCAAAAGGTGCAATTTTCCTGTTAATGAAAAATTTAGATCTGCTTTGATCATTTGGAAAGCATGAAGTAAACTAATGAAGCAACTTCAGGACATGAATTCCAACATTCTTACTAGGTAACTACACAGCATCGCTCCTCGTAGGCCCAGAGGACCTAACTACAAACTCAAAATAGAAAATCACAGAAGAAATTGCAATTAAATTTGCAATGCATTCAAAGAGCTGGAAGAAATTGTGTCAGGCTTGAAAGTGTATCATTTATTCTCTTTGCTGATGCATACAGTCTTTTCCTTCTTCATGAGAGATGGCACCAGCTCTCCAAGTAAGTAGAGAAGCTGGCACACAAACATTTTCTAGGGTGTTAATAGAGTCAAGCACAGATGCAAGATACTGATAAAGCAAACTGCAACATGTGCAGAAGGATTTCTGGGTGTGCATTGTAGGAAAAGCCGTGGTGGTGATGAATAACATGCCCAGGGTGTGGATTCCTCTGGTGAGAAGAAAATCCTGTGTGGGCTGTCCTAGGGGTAGCTGAGATAGGTGATGAGTAGGGGGCTTAATTACATGTTGGTTTAGCATAAAAATTAATGACCTTGAAAGGGAAAGGTAGATGAAAGGGCAAGAAGTCTGGCCGAGGTGTTGCTCGCAGTGCTGGCACAGAGCTGCAGTTCAGGCAGCCTGTGAGCAGCTTCAGGTTCCTGGTTTGGGACTGCAGGTTGCCAAAATCCCTGCAACAAAGCCAGGCTCTGCCTTGTGTGGCTTACATGGTTCCTTCAGGAATGCATCTGCTGCATCTGTTCAGGGGAATAAAAGGATGGTAAATCACAATGGTGCTAATTAATCGTTGTGGTTGAAGTTTATATCACCTTCATAGAATCACAGAATCGTTAAGGTTGGAAAAGACCTTTAAGATCATCAAGTCCCACCATCAGCCCAGCACCACCACCATGGTCACCACTCAACCACGTCCCCAGGTGCCATATACACATGGTTTTTGAACACTTCTGGAGATGGTGACTCTGCCACTTCCTTGTGCAATTCAATGTTTGACAATCTTTTCCATGAAAAAATTTTTCCTAATATCCAGTTTAAACTTCTCCTGGTGCAACTTGATGCCATTTTCTCTCGTCCTATCACCTGTTGCCTATTTTGTTCTGTAAGTCTACAGTTCAACTGCTGAAGTAATACCAAAGTCTGCCAAGAATGAGGAGCATTCATACCCATCAGCATTTGAGGGCTGTGTTTATTTAGAAACCTTTCAGGAGATACAAATTATTGCTGCTGTGAACCCTTCAATAGGGCTGTGAATAACTTCTTTTTGACGTCTAACTGCATCAAAATTGTGAGAATTAATAAAGCAGACATTCAAGCACAGTAAAAGCTTTATAGGCAACTTCCAACACTCCTGCCTTGTGAAGAGGAGCAGCATCAGATGAGCTGGGATGAGCAGATGAAGCTGTGATGGGAGGACCTGCAGTACCCAGCTGTGCTGGAAACTGGACCCAAGGCATGGTGTGACCAGGAGCCTCCAGGACCAGTCTGGGGTGGAAGAGATGTCCATGCTGAAATAAATCCTGCTGTCACCTAGCCTAGAGATAAAAGTCCCACCAACAGAAACACAAGGCTGAGGTGACAAGATAGGACAGAGGAACAGAGCAAGGAGAGTACAGTTCTGAAAAGGACAACCCATGCAAAGACTTTTTTTTATACTTCAATATGTGCATCCATGTGTCTAATTGAAAGAGAAAAGTATTAATTACATTCAGAGGAAAGCGCCAAGATGTGTTTTGAAAAGCAATCAAATATTTTGATAAGTTCTGGAGCACTTCAAGGGGTGGCTTGTTTTTTTTCATAGCTTGGCTTGATGTGAAGAGTATCTCTGCAACACGAAAGGAAATTGTATCTTGAAAAGGCATCTGGGCTTATATTGGCTTGACTGTCATTTTCGTGCTGATAGGTTATTAGAGGCTGAGTTAAATTCAAGACAGGAAACCTTTAGGGTCTGTTTAAGCCATCATAAATATGAATACTGCTGTCTCTTCATGTAACTATTTTTATTAAGAAAAAAACCAGAGCCATCATTTATCTTGTAAAGACCTTACTAGAAAGAATGACTAGTATGTCGCATTTATTTTGTGATATTTTTTGCATTCTGGAAGTTAACACACTCGGTGATGTGGTCTCATTCTCTGTGCTTGCTTTGCACTGAGGTTGCTGACACGAACCTGACCGATGGAACCTGTGCTACAGGAGGTCTGGCTGGGCACTGAACCACGGGAGTGGGGAGGGCTCAGCCTTGGGAGTCTTTCCCAGAAAACCAACAGGGAAGCTGTGCACACCTTCTGCAGGAGGTTTCATTTGTCCCCCTTGCTTTGCAGTGTCAGGACCCAGCAATGTCAGTTATATGACATCTGCCATCCACTGTCACTGGGCATAGTGGAATTGGAAAGCAGAAAAACACATCTTAAGAGACAGCTAAGTCTTACAGCATTAGTAGAAAATGTGGCATAGAGACCTGTTCTTTCAGCTGGCAAGGACAGTGTTTCTGTTTACTTCTTGTCATTAATGCTTTTCTCTTGCTTCAGCATGGGAAAAAAGCCCAAATAGAACTAGAATAGTTTGGGATTAGAGAAGCAATCCACAAGTAATGCTTTAGATCTCATGGTCTCATCACTGTGCCAAGAACCTGGTTACTATTAAGCACTGAATTTTGACGAGGTGTTTATGCACAAGGCTGTGAGGTTAAGTCTGTTGTCTCAAAAAATCAGCCCTCCTTGCCATTGTCTGAGTCTTGCTCCCCCACCTTCTTCTGGCACAGCCCCGAATAACAGTTCTGATGATGTGACAGGAAAATGTGAAGGATTTAGAAGGATTTGTTCACTTTGGCTGCATATGGAAACCTCTTTGCATCAAGGAAAACATTCATTAACACCAACCACACAGCAATTAAGGGTAGTTAATATTTACATGGAACTTTGAAGGGACATGGTGATAAATTCCTATGTGATTTTCCAGAGGTAAACTTAATGTGAAATCCATGAATAAACAACAAGCCACAAACAAGACAAAGTGAATGGGTACCAGCATTTTACATCCCTGTCCCTCCTGTCATTTATCCTTCTTACTCCTGATGTATTGCAAAGCAAAGGCAGTGGAAACTGGGATTCCACATCAAAGAAAGTTTTTTGCTCTTTACTCTGATTTTTTTCCTCCATATAGACCATGCTCTGTCTCCTAGACTTTATATTAATGGATATTTGTCCATTCTTCCATAAATAGATCATTTAGGTGATAAGTAGCTCTTTGAGATTGCAGGTCTACACACTCAGTAAAACTACATGCAGCAAGACTTGCCAGAAGCAAAATCAATCTGTTAAACTTTGAATATTTCAAAGAAGTTCAGTACTGCATGTGAACAAAGATGCTGTAATGCACTCAAGCCTTTTTTTTTTTTTTGCTACAAAAGGATATCTGGTGAAAAAATAGCTCTGCTCAAATATGCAGAATTAAAGAATGCCACCCAAAAATTAATTGTTAAAATGGCTGGTCTCATCCCTCTAATACTCCAGCTCAGATACAGAGCTTTGATAGTCTGCGAACTGTTGTAATGTGACTGGGTGGCAGAGCTTCAAGGAGAGGATTAAAGCTTCACCCACCCAGAATGCATTCCCAGTTGTCCAAATTAGTTGGGCTATAGCAGGTCCTGGCAGTGCTAATGCACGTGCTGCTGCCAGCGTGGCTGTGCTCCTGCGGGGACCTCAGCCTGGCAGCATGTTTCCAAGCCAGAGAATCTGCATGTCCGTGCTGTGGCACGAGTGAACCTGCTGCTGCAGCATTCAGCTCCTCCAGCACCTGTGGTGTGAGTTCAGCAGGAGCAGGACCTGTGGGCGTTGCTTGGATGCTGGGCCTTTGGGATGAGGTTCTGGCTTGCGGCCAGAGGGATTCCCCTTAGTGCATAGCCAAGCTGATGTGCTGTAAATCTGTGACAATCTTATGGAATTTTATTTATGGTTTCTTGAAGGCCCCGTAGGTGTTTTTTTAAGGATTATTTTACATTCTTTATTGGTCCTTAAGGTTTATTAAATATCAGCATCCTTAAGGTCCATGATGCACAGGAAACAGCCATAAGCTCTCCTGTCCTTCAGAAAAGCTGTTTCTGTTGTATTTGAAGATACATTCCTTTCTCTCTCCACAGCTGACTGCAGTGTACTCAGGTTAGGGCTCTAGGAGAGCTAGCAGGGAGAATACATTGCCATGGGTTTATGTTTTAATTTAGGTATGATAGAGGACCTTGGTCTGCGAATATCCACTGTATTTTTACTGTGTATGTAATGTTCACTGCTTTTGTGAACACTCTTTTCAATCTTTGCTACAAGTTCTTAGCTGCACAGAAGTTTAGTAGTAGAATGTATTTAAATCATCTTTTGTACAAAGGGATTAATTTCCTTCCTTATAATCTACTGAATGTTTATTGGGGAAGACATAAAATAATTTTGCAGACGTTTCTGAATTTCAGTGGGATAATATTTGCTTACCAAATGCACTGGTTTTGGAGCCTTTCCACACTCATCTCCCTTTCCACACAGCTGTGTACATCTTCTCCCTTCCTATATCCAATTAGTTTTCAGCAGCAAGGGATTAAATCATTCCATTCACAGGGCTTCTGCTGTTGCTGTCTATAAATTCTTGACTGTGACACTTTGACTTGTCCCTCTGGCTTTCAGGATTCCCAGGGAGCCCGGCAGTGACAAGCTCACATGACTGTATAGATCTGCAATTAAAGCAGTTTCAAATGCAACTGAACACATCAGGCAAAGATGTACATAAACCCTCTATGTTTTTACTGTCTCTTTTTGATGTTTCCTTGTAAGTGCAGTTGAATTCTCCTGAAATGAGTTAACCTGATCGTGAAAATGCTGCAAACAAGTCTCACCCATTAACCAGAGCTGATTAAACAGTGGCAAATAGATGCCACAGGCTATCAGGTTTTTGAATACCATGGGGAGGTGGCTGCTGCACTTAACAGAATTTTCTTTGACAGCACAATGTTGAGTTTTGGCTCAGTATTTGCTTGGAAATGTCCTGATCTGGTACAGAAAGCAGAATCTCCCAGCTGGGATCATCTTCACTGATGAGGAAACTAATTCTCCATCCACCAGTTGTGCTGTAAGGAAATCCCTGTTCTCAGTGTGGATGAATTGAATGGTTTGGATTGGAAGGGACCTTAAAGATGATCTTGTTCCAACCCCCTGCCATGGGCAAGGACACTTTCCTCTAGACCAAGTTGCTCTGAGCGCCATCTAATCTGACCTTGAACGCTTCCAGGTACAGAGCAGCCACAGCTTCTCTCTCCTAGTTCTTGTTTCCAGGGGCAGGAGCCCTGCCCAAATTACAGGGGAGGTGTAACACAAAAAAGATCCTGGGAAATTAATGATTTTCTCATCCCTCTTACCTATTTCCCTTTTTCACTGAGAAAATGCAACAGTTCTGGCAAAGGCTGGTGCAGCCTCTTCTGATGCTGATGGTGTCTGACATAGCATTAATGTGAAGTCAGACATGAGAAACAATGCAAGTAGCATTGATTAGTTGTTTTCCAGGTTGGTTAAGTTCCTTCTGATTGAGGAAAGGGACTTAAATATAGCTTGGCAGTCTGGAGGGAATACATACAACCAGAAGTTGTGTTTCCACCTATCTTAATGGTGATGCTCCCACGCTACTTTCAGGGGATTCTGAAATTATTATTAAGGGTGTGATCCCAATAATGCTTCCAGAAAAAAATAAAGGGGGTCTTTAGTTTCCCTTGGGTCTCAGCAATCCTTATAGGTCCCTTCCAAATCAGGATATTCTATAATTCATTGTGGTAGGTGTTAAATGCAGTATCTGCTATCCACATTCATGCTTTAACTCCACTGTCATCAAATTCTGCAGTTTACAAATTGCAAATTTTGATTTTTATGTGGGACAAAATGCAGGTGAAGATGAGCAGAGGTATTAAATGTAGTCTTATATGAATAACCAGAATTCTGCACTCTTTTTGAAGGCACTGCTGGTGCTGCTGTACTGCTTTCTGCCAGGATCTGAACACTGAGCTCTGCTGGGCGGGAGGTGTTGTGCTGAGGCCTCGTGTAAGGGCTGTGATCCCCAGGTGTTCAAAATGGGAAAGGTACTGCAAGGCTCAGGAAGAGAAAGCCTTCATAAGGTGATTCTCAGACAACCCATTTTAGCAGGAAGGGTTTCATGAGTAGAATTGCTTTGTCCCTAAAATATTGTGGATTTAAAAGCTCCAAATTTTTTAAATACAATTTTTTAAAATGAAAAGTGTAAATTTTTCTGAAGTTTCAATTTTTTTGTGCTTTATTTGAAGTGAAAAAACCCTTTTTGCCATGTAACCTGACTACACCCTGACTCCTGGGAACATCAGTCAGATGAATGTGATGGGGCTCGGGCATGGGTGGGAATAGGTGAAGGAAGGTTGAGTGCTGCTGCTGCATTGCACCTGCTGGTGCTGGCAGAGGTGGGGTGGGGAACCTTCAGTGCTGGTAAATCTCTGTTCCTGGAGTTGCTGCCTTAGTGTGCCTCCAGTCATTTTGAGACAGTATGGAAGAGGATTAGGAATCATGAGCAGGAGGCAATGTACCAGGCAGAGGTGGATGTCCCAGGTGAGCAAGCTCTGGAGGTAGCACTGGTGAGACGATTCATGTGGTCTGATGTCTGGCATGACCCAGCAGGACTTTGCTAGGGGTGCAGTCCCTGGATCCCCTCCAAGGGCTGGTGCTTACCCAAAACGTGTGGCATGGGAAGGTCAAGTGGGCATTTGTTCTATGCTGCAGGGGACTGGCAATGCCAGGCTCCTTATGGTGGCAGAGGAAAACAGAAATGGGTTATGTGTGCTGGAAAGCATCCATTTTGTTCCCCCTCAAATACAACCCTAAAATAAGGCTGGGGCTGGAAGCCCCCAGTTGCTGGAGGAGCAGTTGTGTGTCCTGGGCTGCGCTCCCTTGTGCTCCTCAGCCAGGTGAGGCAGAGCCTGGCTTGTGCCTGGTGGAGGCACATCCAAGTGGGATCCAAATACTTTGTGGGGTAATTCTGATTGTAATTGTAATGAAGGACTTCTTTCCCCCCAGGTCAGTGAGAAGTGCTTCTGTAGCAGGGATGCCTTATTCTCTCTTGAGCATGATTTTGAGTGACTGTACCATCCATAGCTCTTGAAGAGCCCACGGGGATCATTGCAGCACTATCAGCTGTTGTTGATAATGAGGCATCCATTGCTCTGCTGTTCCACGTGTCTGTGAGAGGACTTGGGAAAAGATGGTGGGATCCTTCAACAGACAACAAGTTAAGGAATGTTTTAAAGCCTTCACGCAGAGATACCCTTTGGTGCCTAAAGGAGGCTGCAGAAGTCCTCTGTTTGGATGTTCAAGTTGGAATACAGGATTTTGGTGGCTTTTTCCCCTATGTTTTCTTGACTCAGCCTTAGGCTGTCTAGCTCAGAGAGAAAGATTTTATTAAGTCGCTCATCTTATTAATTTCCTTGAAATTTTTTGCTGGTTCCATATATGCCACTCACTTTAACACTGTCAGTATAAGGCGGCAGCAGAGCTGCATACACTGTGTTTTCTTAGTCAGGAATAATGTAGTCCAGGCTTTTACTCAGCTTCATGGGCATGTAGTGGTTCAGGTGTTGAGAGAAGCGCTGGAAATGCCTATTTAAATTCTTCTCCAGCTACTGGAATAAAGAAGATAAATCATAAATAAACTTAAATTATGATCTGCCTTCTTTGCAGATTTCTCTCCCCACCTCGTGTAGCAGAAAAATACATGTTGTAAATCCCCTGTGATGCGCTTTCCGCTGGCAGTTCCCGTGGCTGCGTTAAAGGGATGCTCACTGCCATATTTCAAATCTTGGGCACCTTTTATTTTCCTCATGCAAGTGTGCTCCTGGGTGCAACTGAGGGAGAAAGACAGCAGTTTGTCTAGATGATGCGCTCTGCAAGCTCAGATAAGAATATCATGCCCTAGAAAAGAAAAAAAAAGGTAAAAGAGGCCCATAACTCAGGGATTCTTGTTCCTTCAGATGTATGAAGCGTGCTCAGCACACCTGGGGATGGAGACCCATCTCCTGGGAAGCAGTGAAATTAAGAAGTGCTGGTGCTGCAGAAGGTAAGAAAGAGAGATTGAGGTCTTTTGGGTTTTTCTTGCATGAGGCTTCAGCTCTCTGCCGAACTTCCATATTCTGCTCTGAGAGACAGAAGGGAGGAGCTGTGTCAGTGTTACCTCTTGCCACCATACCTGCTCCACTTTGTTGCTGACGTTGTCAGCTGAATTGGGAGGGGGGAAAGCACCTTTTCTTGCTGCTTTCTGCTTACCAAGTTGTGTTTCAAGATTAAATTGGGGCGTGTCTCTTCATCTTTGTGCCATGGACATGGATGTGCTGAATCTGCACATGGGATGTAAAAAAGAACTTTTTGACCAAAGGTTCAGGCTCTGTGCTGATGCTTTATTTATTTCTTTTTTTTTTTGGCACAGCTTAGCCAGACTTGTCAGCTCAGCACAACAGGAAGGAAGCAAAAAAAACCCCTGAAAATCTGGTATTACAGCATGAACTACAGAAAAGTGGTACTTAAGAGTGGTGATGGTGTCCTGAAAAGTGCAGGGTGCTGTGAAACCAGGTGATTTTTCATTAACTCCTTTTACTTTAGGGATTCCTATTTTCAAGTTCTCATTTGATTTCTGCAGAATTCCTCTGTTGAGAAGAATTTTTCTGAAGAACAGGAGCTGTGGCCAGACTGTAGGCTTGGCTTGTTTCTAGGTTGTGCATTCCCCCAGTTTAATTCTGCATTTGTGGATAGTATAAGTTACATTATGCCTCTTGAAAGTCATCCTATGACTAAATGCAGAGGGACTGATGAGACAGAGAATGGATTGGTTGAAAAAGCTAATTTTCAGGTGGGACTTTTGACAGCCTCATTCCCAATGCCGGACGCTCATGGGATCCCTCATTTCTGTGAGTTTAGGTTTTCCACTGAAAACAGTATACTGTGGGTGAACCTGAGAATGGTGGGACAAAGCAGTCACTATTCCAGCTTTCTTTTGTTTCCATAAGAAATATTGACTGGTTTAGATTGAATGATCAATTAATACCCCACAGCACGCACACTGAATTAATTTGATAATCCCTTGTGTAAAGAAGAATATTTTTGTTAGTATACAACAAGAAGAAATCATATCCTGTAATGGTGTCATGATATTGATCAAAATTGGCAACAGCATCTCCAAAACTTGTTGCCCAATACACTTTTCCTTTCTTTTGCCTTTCATTTTAAAGGTGCCTTTCAAAACCAACTGCATCACTAAACTTTTCAAGGTGTGGAGGTTTTGTTGTTTTTTTTTCCTTTTTCTTTTTCCTGCTGTTAGTACAAAGTGGTTTGTGCTTGACTTATCATTCCTGGTGAAATCCTGTGTGAAGCAAGCTGTTGGTGGGGCAAGGTGGGGGTACCCAGCTCGGGAAGGGGTTGCTCCATGGCGTAATGGAGCTAATGGCAATACAGCTGTGGGTACATCTGATGTTAAACTACCATTATTTAAACTTTATGATGCGAGAGACTGCCAGCTCTCCCACTTGCAGCATATAAATTATGTCAATTGCTCATGCACTTTTTTTAACCCTGATTTCTCTTGAATTATGGATGATAGGGCCAGAATTTGCTTTTAGTGTTCCCTTGTGACTGTGTGTGTGCTGAGTGCGCTGAGCAGTCATAATCTCAGTGTGTGCAGTCAGGGGATGTGTAATATAATGTGGGCTATGACCATATAGCTTGTACCCTTACCATTTAGGGATTTACAACATCTGAAACTCGGAGCTATTTTGGGGCAGGGTGGGTGCTTTGATGCCAGGTTTGACCTGCCGAGGCTGGAAGGTTTCATAGCTGTGAACTCCGCGTCCCTGATGGGTTTTTGAAAGCCAGTGTGATGTTCCCTTTCAAGAGAGCCCTCCGTTGCGGGGATTAGAGCCTGTCTTCCAGGCTACATTGTGGGGAGGAATAATAGCTCCTGTCTGTAATGAAAATATTATGATTGCCATGCTTTGAAGTTTTCCAGCCCAAATGTGTGGCGGTGGAGTGCATTCATCAAGTCATTCACTTAGTTGACTGAATACTCTTGTGTGGGTAGGGAATGGGTTTGCCTGGAGCAAATTAAAGCAGCACACTCCAAAGGTGATGGGGGCCTGCCAAGCTGCTGGCCTTGTGATTTTGATTATTGGTACTGCTCCTCAGCAAGGGAAACCTTTTAAAAGGTCTCAGTGCTGTGTGTGGATATTGTAGTACTTTTGTAGAAGCAAATAAAGGCAGTGCTGCTTTTAAGATAATTTCTGCAGCATGTACTGAATAATGTGTGTTTTAAGGTGTACTAACAGCAGGTGTTTGTAAATTATATGAGGCAGCTACAAACAGTGTGTCTTCACTCCTGTTGCTGCATCTGGATTCAACATAAAATTTAAGACTTTTTTTTTCTTGCTTAAATATGAAGAAAGCTTCACTCCCTGGCATATTGATTTTACATGCATTAGCACTTTAATCAAATAGCTCTGAAGTGTTGCACTTCATTAACTGATCTTCAGGAGGAAAGTGCAAACTGTTTGCATTCGGTGAAGCCTGTCCTTGCTGATGGCACTCGCAGTGCCCCATGCTGGAAGATGTTACACATGAGTCGTGCTTGGAGTGGAGGCAGCAGAGCTCAGATTTGTGGAAATGGCTGAGTGGAAGAAATGAGTGTGGCCAGGTGTTGTTGCAAGTGTTGCTACAGGAAAACCCACAGCACTGTCAGGCAACAGGCTGCCCAGGGCAGTGGTGGAGTCACCGTCCCTGGAGGGATGTAAAAGACATGTAGATGTGGCACTTGAAGATGTAGTGTAGTGATGGACTTGGCAGTGCTGGGGCAACAGTCGGACTTGATGGCCTTGAGGGCTTTTCCAACCTAAATTTTTCTGTGATTCTGTGATTTCATAGAAAAAGTCTTCTGGGCTTGTGAAGCTGTACAGAAGCAAATCCTGGTTTAGCTTGGAGGAGATGGGGATGGGATGTAAAATTCTTTTATGTGGCCAAATGAATCCTCCTGCAGATCCTTTTGCAGAATGAGGTGCTGCCATAGAAGCTCGTGCAGCAGGACCAGCCAGCAGGAGCCAGTGGGAGTCTGGGCTGGACACTGCTTCCAGCTCTGCTGCCCATTGCTGCACATCAGGCTTCTGAGGGCACTTGGCTGCCAATATTACATTTATAATACTGTAATACTATTTACATGCATAATTATGAGGTCTTATTAATAGTAAGCATTGTATAATGAACACTTTTACAAATAATGACTTCATAATGTTGCCTACATCATTGCTTTAAAAGTGGCTAGAACATTACCTTATTACAGTAATGTTTAAAATCTAAAGTATGCCATTAAAGTTTTATTTCCTTTAATATTTTCCTTATTCTCCTGTTTTCTTATTTTTCTTTCCACACTTCTATTTTTGACATTTTGGCGTATGCAGACAGTCACCAGTAAGATACATTTACCAAAAGTACTGTGGAAGCACTTCCAAAGTATTGAGCCGTGTCTCTTCACAGCTGCCGTCTGTCACTGGCACACATACATGTAAAATACTGTTATGAGACCGTTTAATGGGTGCAGTTCATTAAGAGAGGAGAGAGAGGTGCCTTCTTTTCCCTGCCAAGGGCCGCGTGGTCCCCAAGACGCTTTGTGAGCACAGACCTCGCCGAAGAAAATCCCTTAATCCTTGGGTGAGCAAATATGATGAGAACGTTCTGTGCTTTGTTGTGTGCTATGGTCTAATTGAGATTTAATGCATTCTGCCATGTCCCTGCTGTGGACTCCCTTTGGACCCTCTGGTACAAAGCTCGGTGTTGGCAGGTTTTTTTTCTATATCCCAATTTATGCCTTCTAAGACTTTCAGACTTTTTTTTTTTTTAATTTGCACATGTGGAACAGTTGTGCTGGGAGAGATGCCCAGGAAGGGAAGAAATGAGATCCTTGGTCTTCCTTTCATAAAGCAATATTTGCTTTAAGAGTATTGAATTATGATTCTTTCATACTCCCACCCCTCTGTTTAATAACTATGCATTTGCTACTGATTGTGTTAGATACATCTGCACCTCACACAATGGTATCTAATCCCACTGCAATATTTCAGTATAAAATCAATTGGAATTGCCAGTACAAATGTGTGTAACAAAGCCAGCGGGAGGAAGTTTTGGACAGCTTTTGCAGCCCAGTGGCTCTCATCTCATAAGGGAATTCAAACCCACAAAGCTGCCTGTGCCAGCTTGGGGACACTCAGCCCCTGTCCCACGCTGTGCTTTTCCTTGCTGATCAGAGACACACATTGGGTTTTCACATAAAATATCCCAGAAAAATGGTCTTTCTCCTCACCCCTACACTCCATTCCTGAGAATCCGAGCCCTGTTTCTATTGGAGAGACATTTACATGGGAAGAGATGCTGTAACTTTTAGCTGGTTTATATGTTTTAGCCACTGAAGCAGGCATTGTTGAGGCAAATAAGACTTTAACTCAGTGAACTTTGGGAAACTTGACTGCATTTCAGGGTCACTCCTGCCATCACAGAGAGCAATTTGCCTTTTTCTCATTTTCCTTTTTCTTCCCCTCTCCCCTCCTTGCCAGCTGGTCATTCACTCTATTTCACTGTGAGACCCAAAGGGTTTTTTTTTATTGACAGTCTCAGATCTCTTTCCCCCGCAGATGGGCACTCTGCATGTTCTTCCACCTGAGTAACCTGGAGGCAGCGACTTAGTGCCTGCAGGTCATGTTGGAGTCGGTAAATCACCCTCCAGGATCCCTGTGGGGACCTGCTCTGCAAATGCAGCTCCCATTGGTGTCACTGAGGATTATGAACATGAATAGTTGGCAGCTCTGGTTTGTCCGTTAGGTAGAGACAAATATTTCCATTGAGAAATGCACGATTTTAAGTCAAAGCTGTGCTACATTATTTAGTGCAGAAAATTTTCAAATAACACCTTTCTTGCCTTTTTTTTTTTTTTTTTTTTAACATGAGCTCTATATCGTGGACAACCCCAGCTTGTAGCAGCTCTGAAGTTGTTTGAATCTCCCATGCTGGGTGTTAATGGGAACAGGAGCAGCTGAACACATGCACATCAATAGGAGACTCGGAAGCATAAAAATTGAATTCTCTCCTGCCTTTTCCTTTCCTATAGAGAAAATAGGCCCCATTAGTACAGAAAGCTTTGGCAAGGTGGTATTTGCAGTCCAAGGCTGGAAAGCAGCTGCCATCCCCAGTGTGTTGTTCAGCAGAGGACTTCACTTTTCATTGCTGCCAGTAATCCTATTTGCCGTGAGCACAAATTGCCAGCTGGATTTTGGCTGCTGGATGTGATGTTCTGTTATGAATGGGTTGAAGCAATTTTGTGCTGCAGTGGGTCTGATGGGGACGCACTGCTCAGCCATGGATGGGGACTGTCATCCTTTTCCAAGCCATGGTGTGATGGGAATCGCCAGGAGGGGATCAAACACAATTTTTGTCTCCAAAGCAAATGTTTTTGGAACTGAACTTCTTTCCCCGGGCATTTCCAGTCATCCCTGCCATGCTGCTTTGTGTATTTCCATTGCAAGCTTTGGGCTCCTGTAGTGCTGTGCTGAGCTGCAGAATATTCCAGCACGCCAGACTGGCGGGGAGGCATTGGCAGGTCCTGGATGGGGTCTGGAGAGTGGGGGGGACCTTGGTGCATTGTCAAAGGGCAGTACCAGCTGCTTCTCTGCTGATAAATTCATCGCTTGAGCTCTGTGTGCTTATGGATAAGAGCTGTGTCCTTGGCACAGGACGTTCCTATTTACTATTTGTACATATGTATGTATTTATTTATTTATTTATTGCCTTTACTCCTGTAGCATCAAATATAATGACTCTCACTGCTTTTTTCCTTTCTGGTCAGTCATCAAAAGAGATTGGTGGAAACACTGCCCCTCTTTCCTTTCTTTTGATCTGATTCATCATTGCTTTGTTCCCTCCAAGCTGCCTGAGAGCTCCGTGTGCTGATCCAAAGGGACAAGTGGCAATGACAGAGACTGGGGTGACAGACACCCCAGGGACTTTCTTGAATTGTCCCCTTTTTTTACAATGAGGAGATTTACCTCATTTTTCTAAGGCATCAGGGAATGAGCTTGAACTACAAGCTGGTAGAAAAGCCCAGTTCCAGTCTCCTATCCAAAATATGATGCCTACCTGTTTTTGGCTCGTGCCAGGCATCTCATCTCTCTGCTTTAAACTGGTGCCACTGGTTTTCTGGGGCTTTCATGGCATTCATCTCACCTGTGTTCAGATGTAACCACTGCCTTGAGATCCCAGGTGTCTGTGCTCACCTTGTGCTCCTCTCTTGGTGTAGTTGTGCTGTATCCATGTGGATCAGCCCAACAACATGCCTTGCACCAAAATGCCTTTTGTTCTGTTCCCATTCTTAAAAGAATAAAAAGCCCCATAATGCTGCCTTTGCCCAGTGTACTCTGATGTTGATGACTGATGATTGCTGCTAATTCCAGCTTTTTATCCTAAGCTTTTCCTCTTCTGCTATTAAATGTGACCCTCTTGTTTTCATTTGGTACCTTTGTATTTGAAGCGAAACAGTGTTCAGTTGATTTTATCAGTTGTTGCTCATTTTTATTCCGTGTACAGAGCACTTTCAAAGGGAAGGGAATGAATACATGTACTCTTATTTTACATCCACCCTTTCAGATCCAGCTCTCCTCATGCTTTCCTGGTGTGGGTGACTGAGGAGTGCTCCCCCACCCTGAATGCAGGCTGCTGTCTTTGTTTGGCAGCAGGATAAATCCGGGATGGACTCTTTGCATGGTTGTGGACCAGCACTGGTGCCATGGAAGGGAAAAAACTCATTGTGGGGGTGAGGGGAAGGGGCTCTGCCCTCCTGGGCAATTTCCCAAACCAGATGCCCAGCTGTATAAATTAGGAAAATTCTGATGAAATGAAAACTGTTTGAAACAAAAATACAGCCATTGCAGAAACCTCTAATCAGTTATGGATTTTTATGTATTTTTTTTATCTCTTCTGTATTTTTCTTTTTAGATTGTGAGTCTCAACCTGAGAAACCAGTGATATATTCTACTCCTAAGAATAAAAAAAAAAAAAAGCAGCTAATCTTAGCGTTTTGGTGCTAATGTTCCATTTCTGCACTGATACCTTCAGAGCCAGTTTTAACATTATATGAAGTTTAAAGGCTTTTCACTTTCAAAATAGCTTTTTAGTAGTTTCTTTTCATCTTACTGTGTTATTCTTTCAGTAGTTTCAATAGCCAATAACTCTTCCATCAGGTAAATGCACTTTAAAATGCTTTCTTCAGCACAGAGCAAATACAGAGAGAGTAAAAGGTTTGTAATGCAGGAGAAATGGCATTAATTCTGCTGTCCTCCTTTGTAGAAGAGCACAGGGAAAAGTAACTGCTGGAGGGTAAGTGGGGGTAAAAAAGATGTCTTTTTGTTGTATTTAGGAGTTTAAGATGTTGATGCATATACTTAACACTGCTTGGTGCAGGTTGGGGTGATGTGGCAGGACTGGGAAAAGACGGTGAAGGTGTACTGGGCTATTTACTTCAGGAGTAGGAAGTGATCTTGAAATCTCATATTCAGAGGAGATAAATCTGTAATCACAGTCAGGGTAATTTCCATTATTGATACAAAAGTGAAATTCTCAGGGAGGGGGTGAGAAATAGATTTGCCCTGGAGACAGAGCCTCAAAGGGCTGGGTATTAACAATGGCTCTTAGGTCATGACAGGCACTTGCTGACAGACTCAAGGGGTTTGTCCTATATGAGATGAAGGTTTCCATGTGTTAACATTGTCTTCAGATGGAGTTAAAGAAAATGGTGTGTCCACAAAATACAGGTGTCCTGGAGTATCATGGCGTGCTGGATTAGACAACAAATAGAAAATTAAACAAGTGGAGAATTAGAAAAGTAGCCCTCGGTGCAGAAGACATGCATGCAGTTGCTTTAAAAATAGTGTTTCTCCTTATTTCTTAGTCTTGGAACAGAAATTCATTAAAGATAACAGAGAGTGTGAAAGGGGATTGCAAATTGTTATTGATTGGTGTTGGGCTGTGGGGATGTTTCAGTCTGGTTTCAAGCTCCTGGAGCATTTCCTGCTCACTCTCACTGACCAGCACTGCATTAAACCTTGGGGCACTGCAGTCTCTTGTGCTAGAGCAAGGGGAGCTTCTGGGGCACATCTGGAGTCAGGAACTTGGGGGGGGATATTTGTATTCTTTTTATATATGCTGGTAATATTGCAATTAAAAGCAACTCACTCTGCCTAGCCGTGCACACCCCCGAGTGCAGCTTTTGCTCCATGGCTTGGCTTGAGCAATGATCTGAGAACAACCTTCGAGTTGCTGAGCAGATGCCACCATTGAGCAGAACTGGGTTCATTTTAGGATTATCTGCAGTCTCAGTGCAATACGTACGTTTGTCTTCATGACTGTCCCATTGGAAGATGTTGAGTTTGTTTGGATTTGCTATCATTCAAATGTGTTTTGTTCCTGAGTTTTTATGAGCCTTAACAGACAAGCACTGCATAATGTATATAGAGAACATTTTAAAGGCACATCCTGTTCTTACTAATTTTTAAAGGCAATCCCAAGGTGGGATGCAGTCCTGGACGTGCTGCCAGCAGTGTGCCTCACATGTCAGCCTTGCACATCCCTGGAAGTGTTCAAGGCCAGGTTGGATGTGGCTTGGAGCAACCTGGTCTGGTGGAAGGTGTCCCTGCCCATGGCAGGGGGATTGTAACAAGATGATCTTTAAGGTCCCTTTCAACCCAAACCGTTCTATGATTCTAGGAAAACTATTTTATAAGATATCCTTTCTTCTGTGTCCCAGTGCAGATATAAAACATCTTTCTTCAGTATTTGTGTGATTGTTATTCTCCCCGTAATGGACCTGTTTGGCTCCTGCCTCACACTTGTGCTATATGATAACACTCCAGCACTCATGATCTATGAGGCTCTAAGGCATCTAGTTGGGAAAACGTAAATGAAGTGTCTTAGGGAAAAAGATATGAAAAGACTCTGCAGCCTCAACAGTTTCAGGCTGGAGGTTTATGCTGATTTAGGTGTGACACAGGAGGGGCACTAATCCTTTGCTGGGGCTGCTGCTCAGTCAAGGAAAGTGTCCATGAGTCAAATACAAGTTTTGCTTTACCCAGGAGAAAAAAACACCCAAACACAAAACACCTGCACTAATACAAATCCCATTACAACTAAATAGCTTTAATATTTTTCCCCTTTTATTTCCAGCGAATGTCAACTTCTACAGAAGGGCATCAGTTCTAAGACTCACAAAGTGAATCCAGTCCCTAATTTTCACACAGAGCTGTCTGCCTTCCTTTATGTGTAGTAGTAAATGACAGACATGTTGCAAGCTGTACATAGATGCAACTATTGATAGATTCCGTCTGGAAGCTTTTACCCTTGTAAATTAATCTGCTTGGGATGAAGGGGCAGGAGAAGGAAGTGACAGTAGAAGACTCTATAGATTCGTTTTCTCGATAGACCTGAATTGTTCTTTGAAATTATCATCCTAAAGATTTTTTTCTGCCTTCATAGCATGGTCTGCCTTATCTCCAGTGAGGTGATCAAGCAAGGAGGGAAGAGTTAGATTACATACTAGGAAAAAAATCTTCCCTGTGAACGTGCTGAGGCCCTGACACCAGTGGCCCAGAGAAGCTGGGCCGTCCTTGGAAGTGTTCACGGCCAGGCTGGACGGGGCTTGCAGCAACATTGTCTAGTGGAAGGTGTCCCTGCCCATGGCAGGAGGTTAGAACAAGATGAGCTTTAAGGTCTGTTCCAACCCGAACCATTCTGTGATCCTGTGATTTAATTACTTTATATTTAGCTTGTAGCCACTGCCAACCTCCATCCTTTTCCATCTCGTGTTTCTACCTCTTATACAGCTTTGGGCTGAGTTTAAACAAAGCTTTAAAGATGTTCATTAAGAACATTACTACATTTGTAAGGTTGAAGTGTGTGACATGCACCTCTTAAAGAAAAGGAAATGCTTCTGGAAGTGCTGGCACTGTGGTGACACTAATGGAGGGTTCTAACCTGTCATGGTGAAACCTCCTGCAGCGGCATTTGGACAGTTTGGTGCCAGTCAGATGATTTTTTCATTTATGTAGAGCTGAATTCAAGAGTAGTGTAATAAGGAAACTGAATGGGTATTAATTATAAAAGCTTTTCTATTACTTTTCCAATTAAAAATAAATAATTAGAATAATGTTCTTTTTTTGATACAAACACATTGATGAGCTGTCTTTCTGCTTCTGTTCTTTGGCCTCAATGAACCTTATAAACTGATGTCTAAGAAAATAAATAGGAAACTGGAAAGGTCTGTCTATCCAATCTGAAATAACATTGTGCATATATAAGGGGAAAATAGGCATACGATAAACAAATGGATTTATTTTCTGATAAATGGTCTTATCACAAAGTAGTGGGTCAAAAAATAGAAACGAAGAGATTTCTGTGAGACTGAAGAATGCTCCTCAGATGGGAACTGGGTGTCTTTTGGTATTGAGCCACTGGTAATATTACAAGATGTTTTTACATAGGTATTGTAAGTGATGGCCAAGCACGTTCCCTGCCATTGCAGCATGTCCCACTACACTTAGTTTATGGATTTCACCCTCCTCCAAGTAGAAATGATCCAAATGAGGGTAAAATTGCGAAAATTGTGGAATCAGATTTTGAAAAATAGGTGGAAGTGAGAGACTTCTGCCTGGTTCCAAGGAGCTTTGGGGGCAGCTGTGCAAAGGTCTCTGGGTTCATGGTGATGGTGGAGGAGCCAGGGGAGGTGTGAGCATCTTGTGGGGGAAGAGCCTTGGGTTGTGTGTCCAGGGGGAGAGGGGAGTGGGGAGCAAGCCAAAGGCAACATCCAGATTTAATCATGGACAGATTTAATGTTTAACAGCTGGGAAAGATCCAGGCTGTTCAGCTTCCCTCTAGGAGCTCCACTGGTAATGTAACTGGAGAAATCAACATGAAAACAGGCAAGTCATCTATAGTTATTTTATTATTGGATTGTAACCTCCCCCTAGTCTCTGTCACAAAAATTTCATTGAAGGAATAGCATAAAGATACATGACACAAAGGATAAAAGCCCACTGAAAACAAGGAAGGGGAGCCAGGCTGCTCCTGAGAGTAGGAGTGAAGAAATGGGACAGACACAAGATTCATGAGCAAGATTAAAGGCAGCAAGACTGATTTTGAACAGCGACTCATGGGAATTTTATTGCCTTCCTTCAGAAGAATCTACTCATTTGACATGGAGTTTTACCAAAGGAACCAAAGTATTAATGTGATCTATTCCTTCCAGATCTGAGACTGTAAATTTTCAGCCTTTTTTTTGGCTGTGGAATACTGAGAAAATTAAAACCACAATCAAGTAAAATACATGTGAGTGCACACGTGCATGTGCACATGCTGGGTTTCTCACAGCACTGGAAATATGGGTGCCCAAGGAAACATTGAATTAAATCACAGAATCATGGAATGGTCTGGGTTGCAAGGGACTTTAAAGCTCATCTTGTTCCAACTCCTCTGCCATGGCTGGGTGTACCTTCCACTAGACCAGGTTGCTCCAAACAGTGTCCAACGTGGCCCTGAACATTAAATCCTTCTGATAAATGCAGGAAAATATATTAATCTTCTGCTAAAATTGTGCTGTTTCTTGTCCAGCTGGTTGTGAGGACCTGCTAAGCAGCTCACAAACGCAGGGAGAGGTGTGATGCCAATGAGAACTGCACAATTTTCCATTTGTGTCTGTACTTGCTGCACAGGAGTAATGTAATAAAATTGCCTTCAGTGTGCAGTACCTATCAAAGATAAATTTAGATAAACATTTAATAAACAGCAATTTTATGAATTGCCTCTTTATCAGCTCTTTTGAGAAGAGAACAATCAGGAAAATTATGCATGGTAAAGTTTCATGGCAAGGATCTAAATATATATGGTCTCATACCTGGGTTGGTGTTTCTTCCTCAGTAATTTCTGTATATGCTTTACATAGTTTGGCTCTTTTCATCTCTGCGTGTCTTTTGTCTCTTTTTTCCTGTTAGTACCCTCACAGACCACAATACCATCCAAAATTAATATTTGATTAAGCTTTTGATCTCATAGTGGTTAGGTGGATTTGAAATGGGGCAAAATTAGGCTAATCACACTAAGAATAGCATAGTTACTTCTGATTTTCAAATGCCTTTTCATTATATGACCTCCAATGGTTTTCAGAGTTCTGAGAGATACAGAAGGTAACATTAGTTCCCATTTTCAGATGTAAAAATTGATACAGAAAATTTTTCTATAGTATTGAGTGCTTCCTTGGTGTTGTTTGCAGAATAAATGTTTGCTGTTATTGAGCTTCTGCTGAGCAATTACAATTTGTTTTCATTTGATATTAAACTGCAGACACAGATTAAGCAGTTCCCTTCATTGTGATGTCCTTGGTGCAGCCCTCCTTTGCAGAGTCTATTTTCCTTTCCTTTTGGGGTTGGTTTTGTTTTTTAAAACTCTGTGAATCCTCCTGAAATAACATAACTATTTGGGAAGTCTTCCTGGCTTTTGTTGCGAGGAGGATTTCCATATTATCCTGCCTTTTGTTTCATGTAGAGCCTTTAAACTGGTGAAAATGATTGATTTTCTGTCCTCCTCTTCCAAGGCTGATGTGTCCCTCTCCATCCTGCTCCAAGATGTGCACAAACACAGAGTTGTCTTGTGGATCTTGAAAGAAAATAGTTTGTATCTGTAGCAGATCACGTTTGAAACACATTTTATTCTCTGTGTTACTCTCCAGGACAAGTCACCATTTTTGCTTTATAAAAATAAATAAATTATAGCAACAAAGGCTAGTAACAGAGACAATGAAATTGCTGTTGCCTTGCCCAGGTGATTTACCACGGCTTCCCTGCCTTTCCACTCTCATGTCAGGCATGCAGTGAAAAACCCAGAAACTCAGAGCAGACTGTTATGAAATTCCTGCTTTGTTTCCCTTCTTACTGTATTGTGACAGTAGCAACAAATGCAGCACACAATTTGCTTGCTGATCATAAGCCAGGCTCAATATGCAGTTCAACTTTGGTTGCTTCCAGCCATGAACTCAAGATCTACTTCAGATGTGCTGGGTAAGGAAGGTTTAGGAAGCTGTGCTGCAGCATCTGACTTTGTGTCATCAGCAAAAATGAGTTGTGGCGAGAGAAGTGTGTGGCTGTGTATAATCTGTGTGTGAATGGATGCGTGTAAATGCACACTCGAACTGTACATCTGTGTGTATGACTGTCATAGAGAGTTCGATTTTATTTTTATTTTAATACAACACTTGCAAGGTGTAGCATTGCCTTGGAAGGACTTGGTATAGAAGCTTCCAGTTTCAGTCATATATAATTAAAATTTCTAGTTTTAGCCCTAGCTCTGATGTAATGTCTAAATGTCTTCCTTCAGCAATAAACCTGGATGCCCAGCTGCCTGCTGGAGCTCACTGTTACTTGAGGGCAAACTCGCTTTTTACATGTAAATGTAGTAATTCACACTTCTGCTGTAAATGAGCAGTGATATGATAGAGCTCTTTGGTTTTTGAGTTTGCTGTCTGTGATGGGTTCGTCTGGTTGGTCCTAAGCAAAACCAGTAGTTGTCCTGAACCCAACCTTCCTTTGGGAGTTTTGAGGAAGTAAGGAATAGGATTGTATTTGGGAGTGAAGAAAAAAAAGCACGTGAGCCTTAGTTTGATCTGTAACACATTTAGTGGTGTGCAAAAGGTAGATGAGGTCCTTGTCTGTAAGAATTAATGAGCAGTTAGAGGATGTGCATTCTCCAATGTGGCAGGAGCATCTTAATTTCCTCGTTAAAGTCTTTGAGATGCAGGCAGCCTGTTAGCCAGCCTTATGAAATTCCTGAACTCAAGTTATTTCCTGCCTGTACCAAGCTCTTGTCAGTTTTTGTCTTGGTTTGAAAAGACAGGTGTCTGTGCAGGAGGGCAGGAACCTCCCCTGGAATGGAAAAATGCAACCCCCTTCCCTCCAAATTATTATAATTTTGAAATTAAGGGGCTTTCAGGNCACTGGAATTCCAAATTTCTCAGGGGCAACCGGGAGCTAATTTGAGAAGTCAAGTGTGTTCCTGGGTGTATGAGACTGGGCTTCCTCTGTCCATCCTTCTGGCTTTAATTCGCTGTAGCATCTCAGACTCCAGCCATGCTGAGTATAGTTGATCAGTGTTGAAGAGTGGCTTGTTTTGCAAGATGATAAATTTTTAACCTATGTAAATTACTTTCTTTGCAACTAATAAATTGAATAAATTACGCCTTTTCCATGCAGTACAGTGGGGCTCATAAATACTTTGTGCAGTTAGTTGGTAGTTTCACTTGATTACCTTTCTCATTTCTGTTTTTGATAATCCTTGTAAGAGTGAGGAATTCAGTCACTTTTAATAGTTCCAAAAAAAAGCAGTGGAAGGCATGTTTCATGCCTGTGAGGTGCACACCAGTGTCCTGCCTGTGGGATCCACCTTGATGCAATCAAGGAAAGTCCTTTTCTGTGGCTCATGGTGCTGCTCCAGATGAATTAGTTACTTGGATGAAGACAACAGTGCTTGTACAGTCAAACACTTCCTTTCCTCTCCATTTACACTGCTCTGTTCTGTTTCACACCCCGTTGCTGTCCTTGCTGGGCAGAGGGTCCATTGGTACAGCTGAGTGAGCTTGTGGGGAACCTTAGTTCTTCAAAGGATTATGCAAATAGTAATTGCATTAAAGAGCTGCTGTCAGCATTACGAGGTTCTGGCAGAGAAAACTCATGTTAGCACTCTGCTTGCAGACACACAGATTTCAGAGGACTTGGACTAGGAGAAGTACATCAGGATTCCCGAATACTTGCATATTTCCTTCCTGGCTGTTTGAGGGGTATCTTTCTTATCTCCTTACCAAGCTAATCTGTTTAACCAGGGGTTGTCTGTCTGGGAACACAGAGTAAATTAAACTCTGAACAAAATGGATAGGGCATAAATATAGCCAGGGTTTCTGGGGTTTTTCCATAGTAACCAGGATGGATGGAGGAAAGATTAAGTATTTTATATTTTTTTATAAGCTGGTTCTTTAACAAATTTTTGTTGTATCATTAAAACACTTAAAAATCCCACTCTAATAAAAACGTTTGTCTTCAGTTACACAAATTTTATATTAAAAATCAAAATACCAAAAATACTTGAGGCTCCTAAGAGTGTTTTTGCTGCTGTCAGGGCAGGGTGCAGCTGTCACCTGCTCAGATGTGACCTGGTGCATTAAATCAGAGCAGGCCACCTTGAATGAGGAGGCAGCAATAACCTTCAGCGAGGTGCATGACACAGTCCTTGGCTGGTGGAAGCTCTGAGAGATCAATTTTTAGTGATCAAGGCAGCCCACAAAGGTCTTTGCTGTAGTTTTACCTGAATTACATTTATACAGATAATAATAGCTCCTGAATCTTGATTTTAAAATAACTTTCGTATCAACAACAGTCTCCAAAACATGTCTTTTGAGGCACATTGCGATGGAAAAGGCAAGTGCCTGTACAGATGCAGGCCCTGCCGCTGAGAGGAAGCGGATGCTTGACCAGAGTTTCCTCATGTCCTCATGGTTTGGGGTGCTCTGATTTACAGCAGGCACTAATAAATAATATGGCCTTTACAGTGAGGTCTCCCTGAGGTCACAAAATTTGCATTTCTGAGGATAATTCGCAAAACTTCTGGAAGAATTTATAAAGTAAGTGAAGAATAGTCAGATACTCCTTCCATGGACTGTACTTTTTGTGCTGCTCAGAGATGCTTTGACCTTCTAGTTTATTACAAGTCAGGAAAAGTCAATATTTCTTAGCTTGCCAAGTTGGAGGAATTTTAATGAGTTATTGAGTCAAATAGTTAATCCTCCAATAACAGACTTTTTTCCCTTTTAGATTTACAGTGATAAAAACAAAGGCTTAATGGAGAGGAGGCAAAACGGGGTTTTGTTAGAAACTCTTGCTTGTCTCTGTGCATGTGTTTTAACCCCTTGACCACAAGTAGATGAAATGGAGCTTCAACACGGGGTCATTTTATATTGACATGAACTGCTGGGAAGGCAGGGGCTGTGTTGATGTTAGCAGGGAATTTAACACAATAAAATGGGATTGAAGTAGCTGGTACTGATGCTCCTCACTCCTTTTGCATGGGATGAGGTGCTGTGGATGAGATCTGGTCTGTGCTCCTACGCTGAACTGTTTGGCTGCTGGAAAAGTCTTTGAAGGGGAAAGCCCTGGGTGCACCTTAGAGGATGTTGTGGTGCTCCAGTTGCTGCAGGATGTGTTCCGCTGGGTGCTGCAGCACATCTGGAGTACTGCTTGCACTTGAACATCCTCTGAGAGCTGACACAACCAAAACCTTTCCAAGAGCCAAACCTGCGTGTGGTAAATGTAGAGAAAAGGGATTTGCTTCCAAACCATCTTGCTGGTCCAGACTGAGTCCCTGGCTCAGGGGCAGCCAGAGTCTCTGGCTGTTAGAAGGGTGTGCAAGGCTAGTAGTGGGTTTTGCACAAGGAAATGCTTATTCCTGCTATAATTATGCCTTTTGGAATTCCCCTTTGTAATGCTCAACTTGGTGTACTCCAATTAGCATAGAATAATCTAATTTCGTGAAACTCTCTTCGTTGAGTGAAATGCTAATTATTGCTCTGAGTAGTGGCTTGTTTGGAAGTGCCCTGTCCTGTGTGAGTTATAGTAATGTTCTTTGTAAGCCTTTAAGTGAGGAAACTTCATAAGCAGAAAATGTTATAGCACAAGGGCAGCTTCCTTACCCTTTCAATAGTATCCAACAGCAGATAGCACAGTAATATTCAGAGTATCATATCCAGTGAATTCTTAAAAGTAGTAGAAAGTTATTTTTCACTGTATGTCATTACTCAGAGTGTAGGAATAGATACCAATGGCCGTTTTTACAATTACTAGCATTTTCCCATAACATTCCCTTCAGTGTATTCAGTAACATTCTTTTCAGTAATGGTCTTTCTTGGCGGTTATTTTTTCAAAAGCTTTCAGCAGTTGTTTGTCTGAGCTTTCCTTGAAACCTGGGTGAGTTTTAGCTTGGAGGATACTCAGCTTCTGGGTGGAAGCTTCTGGCTCCCAGGGTGGGAGTTGGACTCTAAATGTGGACAGGGGCTGAGTGCTGGCACTTAGGGCTCTTTGCTGAGTTTTGTGGCTGGAGTAGTGTAGGGTTTCAGAATTGCTTTCTGAATGTAGCTCACAGTCAAAGTGTGAGCACGGAAATGCTTTCACTGGGTTCTATTCTAGGCTCTAGTACCGTGGAGAGCTAAAAGAACAGAGGGCCATGCATCCATCACTTTCCAATAAAGCACTTTGAGCCCATGCTCAGTGTTGTGATAAGGGAGAGCTGGAGGTCTGGGAGTGCAGATCTGAGCACTCTCTTCAAGCTGCTGCTGTTCAAAGGGGAGCATTTTTCACCTCCAAAACCTTTGTCGCTCCTGCTCCTGTCAGGGCTGTGCTGCTGTGACAGCCATGAGTGGTCTGTTGAGGCAAATGTGGCTCACGGTGGCATTTTCTGCTCTTCCCAGTGCTCTATGGACAGGATGGTCTGCATGCATCCTGTGAGAAGAAGTACTGCGGCCGGGGCAGCAAGTGTGTGGTGAACAGGGACACAAACCAGCCTGAATGCAGGTGTGTTGAGGATTGCAAGTCCAGCTACATGCCTGTCTGTGGATCTGATGGCAGGTTCTATGAAAATCACTGTCAGCTGCATCGAGCCTCATGTCTGCAGAGGAAGAAAATCTACATTATCCACAGCAAGGACTGCTTCTTCAAAGGTAGGGCATTGTTGAAAATAAATACTTCTGCAGAGCTTTCATCACTCGTTGTAATCCTGGTAAATGGCTGAATGGTATGTTTTATTTCTAAGAGCTAAATTTTTCAGGGATGATTTATTCCAGGACAGCAGAGAACATACACAATGTTTTATGCAGCTATTAAGCCCCTGAGTGCCATCACCATGCAAAATGTAATCATACTGGGAACTGGTAAATAATTAACATCACTGTATACATTGTGTGCTCTGTAGTTGTGCTGCTCAGTACTTTCAGCTGCCAGTGTAATAACTTTTTACAATCCAATTCATTTGAAAAGGCTTTGAACAAGAAAAAGATGTTAAGAAAAAGTGGATGGTATAAACAAAAGTTTGCTGCAACATTAAGAAACAAAAACCTAGTTAGGCAAATGACACAGGCAAAGGAAAGGATCTGTTTAAATTAAATAAGAGGAGTGGGGACAGACTTTAAATAACTTTAAAGACAGTTCTGGTTACCAGTGGGATGCGTACATCTGAAGCTCTTCTACCAGTTCAATAGCAAATTTCTTTATCATCATTGCACCAAATCCAGCCCACGTCTTTCCCATTAATATTTTGTATGCCATGTACCATCCTGTCATCAAGGGAGACTGCAGGAGTAGGAGCGTGTGATAAAATGCCAGGGAATGGAAGAAGTTGTAAATTATTTTACTTCTAATGAGAGGTCTCATAAAGGGCCTCACTAGAGTATATATTGAACGCTCATTGTCAAATATGACTCCGTATACGTACAGGAAGATTTTAGTGGGTTGTTGCAAATATATCCAGTGACATTTACATGATCAAATATGAAAATAATTCCTTTATCTTCAGCTCACTTAAGCCCCCAAGGAGATTGGCTGTATATAGAGCTATCCATCACGAGTTCTTCTTTACTGACATGATGCTAGAAGAGCCTGTTTAAGAAACAGGAGCCCATTCAAAGAGTCTTATTAATGTCCTTGTGATACCCATTGGAGATAGAAAAGCATTGCTATTCTTGTGTCTTGGGGAAGACCTGGAGACTGTGACCAAAATTTTTCCAGAGGTATGTAGGCACTGCTTTGCAGTGCGTTGCAAAGTCTCATTTGTTTTGAAGATCTGGCTGTGGAGAGGACAGCAGAGCTGGTCAGAGCACTGACTTGGTTAACACCCTGGATTAGTTTGTCACAGGCAGCCTCTAAATTTACCAAAGCAGGTAATTAGGATCAATAGACCTTGTAGGAAGTTAATTGTGGAGAGGGGTCACCCAAAGGCATATTTCAAGCACATGAGCATATCAAGGCAAAGCGGGATTTTTTGCTTGTCACATTAAAAAGGAGCATTTAAAAAGGACACTTGTGCCTTGCTCCAACTGCTGTGCTTCTGCCTCTGGGTTTCAAGTCAAATCCGGATAAGGATCAGGCTGGAAACAGTGTCCATCCCTGAGTAAGATGCAGGTGGGCTTCTGCAGCATGACAAACCTTGCAAAGAAAGGGGAAGTCTAAATTTCAGAGATGCTCAGCACCCCGCACTCAATTCAGGGGATTTTCTTCCCGTGACTACCAAAAAACAGTCTTTGGGTTTTTCATTCTTGACATTACCCACCTTTTTATGACAGTGTTTCTGGCCTGGGTTTTTATTCATTCCTTATCGCATATAGTGTTAAAGAAAATGAGTTCTTATTGCAGTAATCAGCCCCTGCAGTGGCTGTATTATACCTAATGATACAATGTCACGCTTGAATACCTCCCTGAACACACCATGAAATGATGTCAGAAAGTAGGAGTTTTGTGTCCCAGTTTAAAGTAACCCTCGAACTCTTGCCAGGGAGCACTGCTTAAATCTGCTTTTCAGCAGAATAACAGCTTTATGGAAGGGAAGAAAGAAACAAGCTCACTCCTCTTCCCACGTGAATAAATAAAAATGTACTTCACACCTCTGTCTGCAGAGATAACATACAGAAAAAAGTTTGCCTTAAGTGGGGAATAATCCCACAGAGTGGTACTCCATAGAAATACTTGGCTTCAGCCCTTTTTTCTGACATGCAGTTCCTGAGTAACCTTCTGTGTATCGCTCTGTTTATTGGTACTTTAGTCTCCTATTTCTAAATCAAGAATGATAGTGGTTTCCTTTAAATCAAAATTTTCAGTCAGCAATTAAGGTACAGGTTTTTAAGCACCATTATAAGTGTAACATGAAGTGTAAGATTTTGACTGGAGAAAAATCTTAAAGGTGCAAAATCACAGAATCCCAAAATGGTTTCTGTTGGAAGGGACCTTAATGAGCCTCCTGTTCCAACCCCATTGGTGTGGTCAGGGACACCTTCCTCTAGACCACGTTGCTCAGGTGTACATCTAGCACTAAGCACATGTTTTCTGTTTGCTTTTGATCAAGTAAATAATTTAATTATTTGAGTACAGTCAGGCTGATGAGTGGGTTGCTTCATGGTTTTTTGTCTCAGTTGACTTGTTCAATTAAGACTTAAATTCCTGTGTAGAGCTGAGAGACACTGCAGACTGCATGTTTGTGTGTGCTCTGCCAGTTTGCCCAGTTATCAGTGACGAACTGGATGGTCTTAAGGTATGACAGAGGTCAAATATCCTGATTCTACTTTGGCTGAGCTAGGTCTATCCACAGTAAATTGATAATAAAGCAAAGAGCAGAGATTTGTTTTCTTTTGTGTATTTTTGGAAAGGATTTTTTGGTCTTATAGCATATTTATCAGATGTGAAGTGCTTTGTAAGTACTAGTGGATAGCACATACCTCCTTTGTGAGTAGAAGCATTGCTCCGTTTCGGCTACTTCAGTAGCCCAAATTTGCATTCTGTACCAGCAATAGTATTAGGAAGAGAAGAAGAGAATTTGTCCCTGGGAAAATGACTGATTTCTCCTTGGCCCAACCTGGAATGAAATGGCTCCTTGAAATCCTGAGAGTCCAAAACATTGAAAAAACTTAAGGAAATGTGGAAGAAGCAATGAGAGATCTCAGCAGGAGTGATCTCCCCAGGCTTTATCCTGCAGCCTCTGTTGCAGCACAGTTCCCCATACACAAAACTATAAATGCAGTCCCTTTTCCTCAGTTGACAAAACAAATTATAAATAGGTGGGGAGCTTCACTTGGGAGTTTGAAGTCACAAGGGAAATACTGTGAAGCAGAAGTCCTACATCCAGATATCTCAGGAGAAATGTCAGTCCCACTCACAGCCGTTCACATTCTCCTTGACCTGGTTGTCTTTCCTGGTATGAAATACAGTTTGGTTTTCCCATAAGAAAATGTTCTGTTTAGGACTTCTCTACCATGTGGCAGGTTCTCTTCATTTTCTATGCTTTCACTGTTTTGTGAGTTTCCGTAGTCATTTGATTTAGGTGTTGGGATTTTTACAAGGTAAGAAACCACATAAAGATAAAAGTGCCTTTACTGTGTGCCAAACTGGTCAAGGAAGTTTTTCTTCCCCAGAAGCTCTCCCAATACCCATGAACACTGGAAAGATAGCTGTGTTTATAATGACAATTGTCCCACAGATGTCCAGAATGAGCACTTGGCCTGAAAATGTTCCTATTTGAATAAATGCCTTGGATAATGAGGTTGTATCATTTTAGCACAGTATTTCGGACTATGCTTTGCTTTTTCATAGCACTAGTCCCATTTTTTCCTCTTCTGTTAATTTTTCTTTCCTTTTGACTGTTTACACCCACTGTGTCTCTTGCCTCACTTTTCTGTCATTATTTTTGGCCAGCAAAAGCTGTGCAGAAACCGTTCAATAGTTTTTCTTCCCTTACTTTCTTCCTTGCTCCAGAAACATCAACAATGCACTTCCCTAGCAGTTCACATACATTAGAGAAATTCTGTTTAGAGCTGCGCTTTTCCATTTTCAGGATTTAGAGGTAGTTTTTCCCTTTCTTTCTTCCCCTACCTGCTTTTTTCTGCTTGATCAGCAATCTCAAAGCTCCTGTGCATCAGCCAAGCCCTTGCTAGAGGAAGGCAGCCATGTTTGCTTGCCCAAGCTCTTTCATTATTTTCTGTGGTTCTGACATCATCCCTTTATCCAGGTGGATTGAGTTTTTTATGAAAAGCTCAGCTTTTCTTGCCAGCCTGTACAGCAGCTTTGTGCTGCAGCTGGTCAGATTGAGTTTGTGCTGTGGCATGAATTCAATCCAACTTAGTTGACCAAATTCTTGAACTTTCCATTATGTAAATGCACTGTACCTGTGTTGATTACTTAATGTATATTTTTTTTGTCCATTCAGTCCAACTTGTACTAAAGCTCTAATTTTATGAAATCTGACAGAATTTTATGAAGAGAGATGGTGTGCTTTAAAAGCATCTTCATGTCTGCTATTCCAGTTCCATTCTCTTCCTTCCTTCTCTGCTGAAATGTCAGTACTAATTTTTCAATAATTTTGTCCCATTGCTTAAAATATATATGTCTTTTTTAAGCAAGTATCTGACAGTAATTCTCCTCTTATACAAGGTCGTTTCTTGCCCCATAATAAATCGTAATTTTTTACATATTTTGTACATAATTTCAAAAGAAATCTCTGTGGAAAATCACCTGTCTTTCTCCTTTCTGTTACACATACAGTCCCACTGTTTGGTTTGAGGCTTACACTGTTGCTCAGAACAATATTTCATGCCATGAATTTATATATAAAGTGTTCCAAAGTGTACATGGCTGTGTGCTGGGTTGTTGTACATGTGCACACGTGTTGAGTGTGTTTGCACATTGAAAGAGCCAGAATAATGTGTTCTCTCAGGATATTTATGCATAGGTAGCATAGTAGAGGATGGAACCTGACTCTGCATGGAGAGAGAATGGGAAGGCACAGCTGAAATGAGATGTTCAGCCTGGTGTAAGGAGATGGCTTTCCCTTGGAAGTTGGTTGAGTGCTGGAACAGGCTGCCCAGGTGCCATCTCCATCTCTGAGAGCTTTCAGGACCTGACTGGGAACAGCCCTGAGCAACCTGGTCTGACCCTGCACTAAATGTTTTGATGGAAGCCTCTTCCAGCCCATATCATCCCATAATCTTATGATTTCATGGCCTTAAGTAATGGCATCTTTCATTTTCAACTACTCTATCTTTCCTCCAGTTCTCAAAAAGTTTTTTTCTAATTAAGGAAAATTATAATCTTCTGCATGTTGACAGAAAATTTTCTATGCTTGAATGTAAATAAATTACAAACCTGGAAAAAAACCAAACAAGCAGGCTGATAACTCGTATCACTGCAGTAATCTCAAATACATATAAATTCAGCCTCAGGTGGTGGTGGTTTATTTCCTCTGTACTTCATTTGTTGTCCATGTGTTAGTTCTGTGCTTTGTTACTTCCAGGAGTAATTTGTTCTGCGGAATAGCATTTCAAAACATCTCTGGGAAGGTGTTGAATGTTTTGCTCATTACATGTTTGCAGAACAGGCAGACCTGCTTCATTGCTGGTTTGGAGGCTGGGAGGAAATCTGCTCCATTTAACACTCTCTGTCTTTCCAGCTGGAAAAAATCTGAGTGTGAACTAATGGCACTTTTCCCAGCTGGCAATTAATATTTGCCGATTTAACTTTGCAGCAGTGCTGACAGACTGCTTCAGTGACAGCGAGCTGGGAACGGCGCTGCTGGGAGGAAGGCAGTTAATCCGTCTGGGAGGAGGCTGGGGGCTTTGACATGGAGGTCGACCCTCTAATGATCATTTCAGTGCCCAGTGTAAATATATTAGGAGTTCAAAGTGCTATAAAGAGAGATAAGTGCTATATAAAATGAAGGAATGTGTTTGCTGTCAGTAGAGCTGATACAGTTCTTATTAAACTGAATTCCAGAGGGATTCCTTTCTATTCCCACACTGCTTTTTCAGCTCCCTCCACTTAGTCTTTTGGGGAGGGATCAATTTTACTTGGCTTTTCAGGCTGACTGCTCTTAAATGTGATTGATAGCTTCACACCTAATAAACAGACTGCATCAGTCTTTGGGGTAAATTATGGAAATTCCATTGATTTATGTGAGGATATGAACATGGGACTGCTAGTCGGCTCCTAGCTTTGGTAATAGGAATTTTCTAGGAATGGGTTTAAGATCTTGAAAAGTATTTTCCATTTTAAGAGAAAATGGAATGCTGACATTCCTGAAATTCATGGAAGGGAAATCTTGGCTCTCTAAAGTCAATTGTGAAACTCCCTCGTATAGGTGGGCTTTCACTGGAAATTAAATGCCAATAACAAGAGCAGGGAAAGTTTTGGCATAAGAAAAAGAACCAAAAGTAGCAGAGATCCTAAAGAAGTCCAACAAAAAGATATCTTTAATTACATATTAGTAACAGAAAACCTTTGCTGGAGGCCTCATTGCCATAATGGGAATCCCACAGGTGGGTGGGAAAGTGGGACTGGAATACTGCGATGGACACTGAATTTGACATGGTCAATCGAAAGGTGAATTATGCCCACTGGAACTCCTCACAGCAGGGTCATTACCTGCTTCTGTTTGGCCAAAAATAAATGTTTCCCTGGTGCTGGGACTCTACATAGACCAGTGACAGATTTTAGTTCTAGTCAGTAAAGCTGAAATGAAGGAACACACACCATGGATGAAGCTAGTGGAAAAAGTGGTGTTATCTAATGTGATCCCTGTCCAGCATTCTTGGTGTTTTTATCGCTCCAGTTTGAGGCAATAGCCATTTGGGGAGTGCAGGAGTAACTGTGATGTGGCTTTTTTTTTTTTTTAAATATGTAATTGTGTAGCATTTGCTTACAACAGTCATGACCATGACCCCATGACCCGGTTTTATTTGGTGACTGTTATCTGTCTCATCTTATTTATGGGCCAGTCTATTAATCTCCAGCTGGCAGTCTTGATGTGTATGGCCATAATATCTCCCATAAAACCAAACAGCTCCATGTTATGTATCAGCTAGTGAGCAAAGGAATTAAAGGATATTTCAGCAGCAGTATTAACATCTTAAAAAAGAAAAGTGAGAATTATTCTTTCTAACTTGTTTCTCCCTTATAACTTGAGGATGTACTGGTTGAACTGGAGTCACTGCAGCCCATGGTTAATGGAATGGGCAGCCTGGCTCCTTGCTGGAGGACCACACCAGCAGCCAGTACTGTGTAGTAATCCCTGCCCTCCATGAACGTAAAGTATGAGAGGAACTGCTTACATGTTGAAAATGGAAAAGCTCAGCCTAAATCTCCATTGTGTGGAGGAAGACAATGCTGGCATGAGGTGGTCTCAGTTTGAAGCACTCTAAGTTTCAGCTTGATGTTCTTGAGGGCAGGGAAATGAGATGCAGGTGGCTTTAGGGTGGATCTGCTCCAAGCCTGGATCTGCTAAACCTTCACTGCAGTGCTTTCAGGAAAGCTGAGAGGTGATAATGAAGCTTTTTTTGATGCACAGCCTTAGCAGTTGTGGTGGGGGACAGAGCAGAGGAAGGAGGATGGAGAACCAAATTAAAGAGTGTGGGAAGAGAAGCAGGGAGGTGGTTTGTATTTACCAGTGCAAGTTCCTGTGCCAACTTTGGTGCTGCTATCTGCAACGTTCATTATGTCAGGGGGTGTTTGTCTTTCTATCTATTTTTGTGTGCTCTTTGCATCTGACACATGCTTGTTGCGATTTGGTGGCAGTCTGAGCTCACTGCGTCCACATTGCTTTTTTTTGCAAGTCAGGTTCATGTTTATTGTACATTAATTTGGGAGCTCAAACCATACTTAAATATTGAAGAGCCTTATGTAGGAAACATTAAAGAGAGTTTTTGCTTTTTTTAGTGTGTTAAATCTAATATTAGCTCTCACCATTCCATCAGCAATTTTCCAAAATGATTTAAGTGGTGTAAAATTGGAGAAATGCCAGCAAAGTGGGGCGTGATATTACAAAGTCATGATTCAAAAGTGACACATTTACTGAGCCTCTGCATTGCTGAACCTCTTACAGTCCTGAAAAGGGATGCTCAAAACTTTATCTGCTTTTTTTCCCAACTCAATTATCTTAAAGGTCTTTTCCAAACTAAAATATTCTATGAAGTGTCTACATCCATAGTTTTCCCAGTGGAAGGAAGGGCTAGCACGTGCCATTACCCAAGTAATTTCAAATGAATTAAAACAAATACTGTAACACTTTCGAAGTCGCCTTAATTTCTCTAAAATTACATAAATTGAATCAATAGAAAAAATTGCTGATTTACTTAAGGCCCCCACAAGTCACCTTTTGAGAAGTGATATGCAGCTTGATGCCAGGGGACTCTCCCATAGAACACCTCCAGCTCTGTGCTGAGACAGAGGCCAGGGAAAACCTTAATTTCATAATAAATAAAAAAGCCCCAAACCTGAGAGAGATGGAGAGATTGCTTTAAATGAAAACTGAAAAGGTTAAAAGGTAGAGATGAGCATTAAAGATTAAGATGATTAGATCATGATAAAGGGCGCTGGAAGCTGAATGAAGGAAAACAAATGCCTAGAATAAATTTTAGGGCTAGGGGAGACTGAGGCAGGGAGATTTAGAAGTGATTTAAGGATAAAAAGGATTGACACTTGAGAATAGTTGATTAAAAGCTATTCAGCCCAAATGCTAATTTTTCTGGGTGCTCAGTATAAAAATCCATGGAGCAAATTGAAATTCTGAGTGCCTGGGAATACCAACAGGCTGGATGCTGTGGATTCAATTAGGTGGCTGCAAGGAAAAAGCTGGTCCAGCTTCCCCCAGCCTTGGCTCCTTTCCTGCCTCTCTGCTCTGGGATTTAACAGGCAGTTCTTGCTAATATGCTTGAGAGGGTTGAATCCTACCAGAGATGTCCTGAAGTCATGGGAATACTAGTTAAAATGAGCACTCCACAGCGTGAGGTACTGATAAAGCCCTTTGTAATTTCCCTGTTGTTTTTTTGCATGTAGTATTGAAGGTCTTCTCTCATCAGGGGCTCATGGAGTGCCAGGGGTGAGGTTATCTGCCTTTCCTCTCCTGCCTGAAATGGAACTGCTCCCACAAATAAAACTTGACATAGGGAGGTAATGAGTGATGTGCAGATTTATTGTGTCTGCTCATAAAAGTTTCTTCGGGTAGAAATTTTTTTTCTGCTAAAAACCCAATTAATAGAGATTAATTTCAAATGTAAAGCACATAGTTAATTATCTGTGCAGTTGTAGGAATGGGGGGCAGGGTTGTGTAGGAGCATCATAGAATCATCATTGACTGGTTTGGGTTGCAAGGGACCTTACAATTCATCCAGTTCCAACATCCTTGCCATGGGGAGCAGGGACACCTTCCACTATCCCAAGTTGCTCCAAGCCACATCCAACCTGGCCTTGAACACTTCCAGGGATGGAGCAGCCACAGCTTCTCTGGGCAACCTGTGCCAGGGCCTCACCACCCTCACAGGGAAGAGTTTCTTCCTAATATCCAATCTCACCCTGCTTTCTGACAGTGTGAAGCCATTACCCTTTGTCCTGTCATTGCTGGGTGGTGGTGTAGGGATGGGGTCTGCGCTGGTGGGGCCCTCTGTGCCCCATTCCTTTGCCCAGAGCCGACTCAGGTTGTCTGGTGCAGTCCAGGGGTGCAGCATTCAGCATTCATGGATCCCACAGTGCAGGCACCAATTGTCCAGCTCCTTTCTGTGGATTAGCACTGCTGCTCTTGCTGGCACCTTCCTGTTGGGTCTGCTCCGCTGCTGGAGTCTGCCTGTAAATCCCATTACCTCTAATTGCATGGGGATCAATCACAAATTAAGGAGTAAGAGGAAGGTTTCCAGGTGAGATTTAAATGGAAGGCTTTTACTGATAATATTTTGCATTTTCCATCCAAGTGTCCTAGAATGCTTTACAAAGATTAATGAATTAGGCCTCACAACACCTTTGCATGCCAGGAAAACAGTAATCCACACATTACAGGGGAGGAATTGCAGTCTAGAGGAGAGCCAGAGACTTTCTCAAGATCACAGAAAAAGGCATCAGAACTCTTGGTAAATCATCCCAATTCTAAGTACCCTGTCCCTATAAAATCCCCTGGCATGTGCTGGTTTTTCTATCAGTTTTTTCAGGGGTGAAGGAGGGGTATGGTTGGGCCAGGGCTACAGAACACAGAATCCTTGTGCCCAGCCAGGGATGAAACTGGTAATGAGTGGTCCAAGGAGGAGGTCCATGTCTTTAGGTGTGGGATTGTGCTGTCCTTGGCACGCAGGACAGCAGGGTTTGAAACCCATCCAGCTGCTGTCCTGGCATAAAGAGATGACCCATGTTTGGATTTGCAGCTCTGGAAGGGGAGGAAATATTGGAATTATACAAGTGCAATTGCAGTCTCCTCATCTCCTAATGGTCTTGGTTGTAAAAAAATATCCCCACAGTAATGAACCCCTGTGATGGAGTAAAACAGAGCTCAGTCTCTTCTGCTCTTTAGGTTAAAAATTGAGAAGGAATGAGCCATGCAATGGGGATGGAGCTCACAATTGAAATGTATCTAAATATTTAAATATTTAAACGTAGCCTTCGTAGTAAAAAGTTGATTGGTGTGGTGTGTGCAAAGGAAGATATTTTTATATACCTTTTGAATGAGGGTTGTTTGCACTGCAAACAGCCTGATGGGCTGAACAAAGGCTCACCTGGAAGAGGTTTGCCATGGGGTGCACGGGGTTTGTCTCTTCCTGTGGTGACTGCAGTCTTCTGTCAGGATCTGTCAAGGCTTTCCTCTTCTTTCCTTGCTTTTAGTCTGCCACACTGGCAATTTAGTTGAGAGTTTTGCTGTTTTTCAAGAATGAGGGGGATTTTATTTTTCAAATTACTTCAGAGTAATACATGAAATTTTAGTGGGGTTTTATTTATTGATCCTTATTTACCTGTTCTGGCACAGCAGCTCACCAGGAGGTTTTGTGGCAGGTTTGGAGATGCTGGTGCCCTATGGTCTCTCTGCAGAGTTTGGACACATACAAGGACCCTGAGGGCGCAGGGCAATCTTGGGAATCCTTGTCGAACACCAGCCAATCTCCTCACCAGAGGTTTTCCAGTGGAATCCATGATGCTGAATGTCAGTCATTGTTGTAGGGTTTTTTTTTCATTTAATCTAGAACAAGCCAAATACTGTGAAAACATTTGTGGTGAATATTTAGTTGTATTGTCATATGTAAGCATTTGGCTGTATTCATGGCCCTGTAGTTTGCTATTCATGAATATTTTAGCAAATTGGTTTACTAACAGGAATGTTGCCAGGAAGCAAATGTTCCTGAATATTTGTGGAAAAGCAGATTTAACTTTAGGTTTGCAGTTACTTGCTGTGGGAGCATTATCTAAGCCCCATCTTAACACTCCTCTGGGAGCACCAGAATAGCCAATTCAAGCAAATCTTGTTTGGAAATGTGATTCTCATAACCTGCCCATGAGTGAACTGATATAGAGAGTTCTATCTCTGAATAAAGACTGACAGCTGGATCAGCCGTGTGCAGCTCACCCTTGGCACAGCACCTGGGTGCCTTGCAGGTAAACTGGAAGCAATAGAAGCATCTCTTGAGGGCTTGCAGGAATCTCTGATGTTTGGTCTCTTTTTTTTTGGATCAGAGCTGTGGTGAGGAAAAGATTTAGAAATACGTATTTTTGGTTGGAGTGTCCCATGTAATGTGTAAGTTTTTGAAGGGTAAGTGTACTCTGGGTTCTGCTGCGTTCTTATGGCTTGAGTTGCAAAACAGTCTTAAAAGAAAATTGCTATGGTGCTATTTTCATATGGCCAGTGTTCAAGTATCTATACTTGAATTCTGGAATAATATAGGAAAAAAAAGAATGGCATGAATACCTACTCAGCTCAAGGACTCTAAGTGCTGTGAACTCGCTGTGAGCTGTGCAAAGGCTGTGGCAGTGTGGAACTGTGGGGTGGGTGTTACATTCTCAGGTGCTTCTGGGCAGGGGCTTGAAGAGAGGGGAGAGATTTTGGTCCAGAGTCTCATCTGTGTCTCAAACACTCAATTGTTTAAGCTGTACAGACACATCACAGTGGTGTGTGGTGAAGGAGATGCTCTTTGCTATGGACTCAATGCCATCAGTGAGATCAGGGATTGGATTTTAGGAAGAAATTCTTCCCTGTGAGCATGGTGAGGCCCTGGCACAGGTTGCCCAGAGAAGTTGCGGCTGCCCCATCCCTGGAAGTGTCCAAGGCCAGGCTGGACAGGGCTTGGAGCAACCTGGGATAGTGGAAGGTGTCCCTGCTCCTGGCAGGGGGTTGGAACTGGGTGAAATGAGCTTTAAGGTCACTTCCAATCCAGACCATTTTATGATGATTCTATGAAGTTGTGCTCACAGCACTGCACCTCTCCATCCACGGCTTCCCATTCCTTTCCCATTTGTTTCCTTCAATGGTTACCATCAGACTTCATCCTTCAACCTCCTAAGGGTATGTGAGAGATGTGCCTGTTTCCTGGAGAATTTTTTTCTTAGGAATAGTTTCCCATAAGCAGAAACTCAGGGATCAGCCTATCTAAATGCAGCTGATACAACCCTTAGAGCATTTTGGAAGAGCTCTGCATCCAGCATTTAAGTGAGGTGCTCAGCACATCTGGAAAACATCTGTCTTAGATTCATAATTTGGCATTGTCATTCTTGGAGTGACTGTAAAACAGGGCCTTGTTGAAAATGCTTAATACCCCTAGACACATTGTGTTTTGTGTTAATGGGGAAATGGCTTGTTAGGTCCAAACTAACTGGCAGAAAATCTTGCTGAAGCTGTACAGTGTTGAGGAAGTAAAAGGCTGTTAAGGCTAGAATTTCAGCCTCTCTGAACCCAGGAGATTTTGGCTGCATTTTTACTGGAACAGAACTGAAAGCTAATGAAGGCATTTGGTGGCCCCACACTGGCTTTCAGCTGGCTTTTATTTTACATAATGAGTTGGGGAAAATTGGAGTGCAGTTACTCTGGGCTCACTTTAGAAATGTAAACAGGTTGCAGGATGCTGTTCCGGGCTCGCCAGTTGTATCTAATTCCTTTGGCTCTTTTAAAACAGAAATGCTTTGTTTTCCTTTGCGGAAGGTGGCACAGGCAGCGCAAGGGGCTGCTCCAGCCACAACCAGCCCGGGAAAACCATAGGAGCCCTGCCCTCCTGAGCAGTTCTCTCCCAAATCCATCTTCTTTCTGGCCTGATGGGATTTTTGGCCTTTTTTTTTTTTTTTTTAATGTCACACTTCACCACTTTCTTAAGTTGATGGCAATTTCCTAATAGATTGAATTTCTTCAAATTGCTTCTTTTTATATTTTCAGAAACACTGTATCTTTTTAATTTTTTTTTTAAATTTTCTGCACTGGGCTGAGATGTTTTTCATAATGTTATGTGAACAGACATCTCTTTTTTTATTCTTCTTTGTCTTTTCAATCTTGGTGCATTTATCTACTTAACACTTCCTTGTAGTCACCTTCCTGAAAGATGAAGAATTGGAGAATTGTTAAAGAAATGCTTCGTTATCCTGTTTGATTCTGTTACACCCATGAATGTGGATCTAGTTTGTACAGGCATCTCATCTGTACTGCCTTGTTCACACAAGTGAAAGTCTTCGATAACCTGAGCTCGGGGAATCCTATCGTTCTGAAGTTAGGTTCCCATGGGCAAGTGTTCTTTTGCAGTAACTTAATATATCATGAAGATAACTTATTTTTACTGGCACTAACACACATATAATACTACCAATACTTAGAAAAGAAGCAGCGTTGAATCCCCAAATCTTGTCTTCCTCTTCCTTGAAAGGCTCCAGAGAAAGCCATCATCCTCAACAAGGAGCTGGAGAACTCTGACATTTCAAAGTAATCAGGTAGAATTACTGCATCTCTAGATATCTTTAACCTGTTCACTGACATTTCATTCACATCATCTCATAATGTTCATTGGATCAGAAAACAGCCTGGAGCCACATCTGCAAAATGCTTCATGAAATGTTTTGATCTGGGAATGTGAAATCAGTGTATAGGATAAAGTATAGGCTATTTATACAATAATCAGATGTGATATCATACTTCTTGACTTTTTTTTAAGCTTCTATGGTTTTCCCCATTTTTTTGTTTTAATTTTCTTCTCCTTTTGGTCACCAAGCAGACATTTACGTACTCCCAGTGTCGGGCAGGAGGCTGCCATGCTCTTTGAGGGGATTTCCTAACCAAGCATAAACTGGAGTCAGCCCATGCGAAGTGCAGGGACCCTGACAGATATTTTTAGCCATATTTCATGTGCCTATGTAAAGGGGCTGGTCAGCTAGGACACAGCTCAGCATTGCTGCTGGAGCACCAGTCAGGAAAAATAAACTGCAAATGGAAGCTGGAATTTTAAAAATCAGTGCAGGGCAGAGGAGAGCATCAGCAGTGGAAGGATCAGATTGCTCAGCTATATCCTGCAGTGTGAAAACCCACAGTGGCTTTACCCACATTCAGAAATATGCCTGATGGCAACAGGCATCTGCAATCAATAAGTTCAAAGGAAGTTGGGAATAGGATTGTGAATGTTTGTTGTTTTCAAAAAAGAATTACCAATATTTAGTTAAAATGCAGGAAGAGCCTTTTTAGGGGCATTGGAAATAATATTCCAGCACTGCAGATGGCTGTAGCTCATATCCTTTGGCAGGACTGTCGTGGCTTTTGAATTATAGAGTTGGAAAATCTTCTAGAAACTTGTTCAAAGAAAGGTAAAAAAATAATCTAATTTAGCGTGTTGAAGAAAATACTTATCAGTTTTGTAAAAATAATGTTCTAATTTACAGTCTTGGTCTGTATGAGCTTTTGAGTGAGCAGCTGCTGTCTAAAGCCAAGCCAGGTGAGGTTTATCCCTCTTGAGACAGTTCAAATACTGAGTAAACAGGAGCTGTATTTATGAATTAGTTTCTCTAATAAGTCCTGCCTTTCTATGCTGCATGAAGTTGTGCATGTTTCTAAGATACATGTTAGGACCCAAGTTCGTATTTTTTTAAAGGTTTAAAACAAACAAAAAAAAGAATATTATTTATATATATCTTCTACTCTGACATTAATGGTAAATACTGTGGAGTGATCTTGGGGGTCTTTTCCCACCTTAATGATTCTGTGATTCTATGTGAGAAAACTCTCAAGCACTTTGGAAGATGCTGGTCTTAATTTTCCTTCATTATTGCACTTGGCTTGATGCTTGTTACAGTAGGAAAAAACAACTCCCCAAATGTTTCATAACAAAAAGCACAGAGCAAGTAAAACATCAGCTATTGATTTCTTGCTGTTATATTTCCACTATCAGTTTACAGTTATCTTTGATGAGGAAATCATGAGCTCAATGATGGAAAGAGCTTTTTTGTCAGTAAGGGCAGTTTGTAGGAATTTAGTATCTGTAACAGATAGAAACTGGAAGGGGTACTTTTCCCTCTGTGCCTTTTAGTACTGTGAATTCTCCCAAAATTTTAAAAGCAGTGAGGAGCTGGAAGGATGACAGATGACACAAGCAGGCTTTTGCCAAGCCAGTGCCACGTGTGGCTCCCTGCTCTCACTGACTTCTATAAAAACTCGGTCTGCCCCAGCCCTACACTGCTGATCCACACAGCGAAAGGTGCAGACAAATGGAAAAATAGATCTTGTTAGTGTGAAAGAAGGAGAATTGTCATGCCCCCTGTTTTAGGTTGATTTACACTTTTCTGTGTATTGTTTGTGTGATGAGGGATCAGCACTTTCAATGCAAGACTGGTCTGAAGTTTTGGTCTGAGGGATCCGGAATCCTGTTCAGGGATCCAGCTGCAGCATGGATACCCTGGCAGGTGGCATTAGATGTGCAGTGTAAGGCATCAAATAAAGACAAAATAGGCTGTTTCTTTTCTTCTTGGGTGTTATTGACCCATTTTTAGCAGACTGTTTTGAAGAAATTATGATTAATAGGGTATTTTAATTAGCTGCTAAATAGTTCCCTACTTGATTAATCTAATTACTTTTTCTTTATTTATGCTGTCTTCAGCCAAGGGAGAGTCTGTGTCAGTGCTGATTGCAGCTTCCCAGGTCTGCCTGTGCCACTGGAGAAAAGCCCATGGAAATGGGCTCTCCCTTCTGCTCCCTTATTTTTATTTTCAGTTCCTTGTGTGGATTTATGCACTATAATTTTTTTTCTTTAGCAATTGGCTTATGAGCATCAAGCTGAGTGGTGGAGACTTTACACACTAAAAAAAGGCTCTTAAGTGCAGCTTTTTTTTTCACCTGGCTCTCTGCTGAAAGGCCTATGGGCACCGAGGGGCTTTTGTAGTCTTTTTCTGTGGGTGCTGTTCCCAGATGTGGTGGTCAGATGTTCTTAACAGCAGCACCAGGAGACAGGACAGTCTTCTTACTTCTGCAGAACCAAGGGAGCACCTAGAGGGTGCCATGCTTGGGAGGAAAACCTTTTAATTTTAGTTTCATTAAGTAATTTCCCCTCAAAACAGCACTGTAAATGAATACCTCAGTAATAAAGTACATTGTTTTAAACCAAAATGAAATTACAATAGTTAAATACCACAAAATCCGGTTGAAACCTGAGGGAAAATGCAGCTTATAAAAAAATTCTTGTCTTGGGGGATTTGAGTCAATGCAAGAAGGAATTCTCTACATGAATAAACCATAATCATTTTTAAATAATTGCTGTTAACACTTTTGGTGACTACCTAAGTACATGCTGACATATGGTGTGTCAGCATGAAGCACTGATTTAGAGTTTGATGTTCTATACCAGCTTTCAAGCTGTTAGATATAAGCTGGAGGAAGCGTTATGTAAGCAGACAGGTGGCAAGAATTCAGCAGCTTGATCGGCAGGTGGGATTCTGGCCTGCTGCTCACCATGGAAAACCCATGCTTTCCTCCTGCCCCATTGACCTCTTTTCCCCATCTCCACTTTTTTTTTTCTGTTTTGCCACTTTTTTCAGCATCCTGTGCTGGGGGACCCCAGCTGGGGTCTTTGAGGCATTAAAGCTTTTCTTAAGGCAAAAATCAAAATTTCCTTAGTTTTTGGACAAGGGAGGAGGAGGAAGAGAAGGAGGCACATTCTCCTTTTATGCCAATGAAAAAGCTTCTAGCAGCTGTAGGTGAGCATTGCACACCAGCTCTGTGAATTTTGCAACTTAAAAACATCCTATTTATTGTTTTTGAAAGCATGCACGTTTTCCTTTGTGAGTTCCAAAGCTTGCATGCTTCAATAACCACATTTATGTACCTTTTGTGTAATTTCTTGCTGCGACAGTTGCAAGTGAAGATGCTCAGAGCTGTCTTTGGAAGCTTTAGCAGCCAGCTTTTGAAAAGGAAATGCTGGCACTTTTCCCAATTTTCTGCCATCTGTTTGAAACAACCTCCAGAAGTCCAAACTTGCACCCACTCTGTGAAAGTTTCCAGATTGGAAATCAGAGTAATATAAAGACTGGATGCAAAGTAATGCCATGTAGTGCAATGTGTGTGCAACTGCTTATTCCAGTTGGTTCCAAACCACACATGGTTCGGGAAGAGCCCCCACAGACCATGTACAAGTGTCTCAGGTCACTTTGGGTCCTTTAGAGATTTCTTGTACATCCTGAGTTATAGAAATGATCTACAAGAAGGTGCATCCCAGATGCTTGGAGGAGAGAAGGAAGAGGAGCCAACGTGGCTTGGTTGATTCCTTTTCCCTCTTGTCTTCCCTCCTCACTTCTTCTCTTCCTGTTCTTTTCAATTTTTTTTTCCCTGCTTTTTAATTTTTGTCCTGTAACTCAAGATGCTGCAGTTTTTCTGGGGAAGCTTAACACAGAGATGTGCTGACTGTGGAGCAACAGGAAATCCAATCTGTGATGTGAGGAGCAATTGAAGACATCTCAGCTGGAAGCAAAGCTCCTTGCCAGGCTCAGCACAGCCGAATTTGTCAGTGCTCAGCAAGCAGCAGCAGATGTGTGGCTGGTGCTGAAAGCAGCAGGGCTGTGGGGCGCCTCAGGAGCAGCGTGCGCAGGGAAACCCGGAGTTCATCCGTAGGGTGCTGGGAAATCACCTGTGCTGACTCTGACATCAAAGTCTGCCTGTCTCTTGCCAAAGGCATGTGCTCAGGGAGCAAGGAATTCTGGCACATGCAGGAGACACGCAGGGCAAGAGTGGAGTGTTGTAGAAGATGATGCGTTCATTCTTCCTCAGGAGGAGTGTATCTTTTCTATGCCCATCGTCTATTGGACACACAAACCGCACCCAAAATTTTATATAAATAGCCCCCACAGGACTCTCAGGTGCTGGTTTTGAGCACATGTTTTAGAGACATCATAGAGTAAGGGGGAAGGAGGCAATATGAATACATAGATTTTTACATACTGTAAGATGTAGGGTTTTTGTTGTGCTTGGACTTTTGGGGCTTTACACAACTTTGGCAAAAGTTGGGATTTGATTTTTTGTTTCTGAGTTTTATTACGATTGGATGAAACCTTAATTGTTGAAGTCCCCAACAATTGTACTGCGGTAAATATGTGAAAAAGTGAATGTAAATAGAACTTAGCAAATGAAATGCAAATATGTTTATTTGTGTAAAATGTGTCCTCATATCTTGCAGGCAAATTTACATTTTTAAGGAGCTGCTTTGAAACACCATCTGCAGAAATCCCTTCATATTAAATAAATAAATCTTTATCTTCAGACTGGATTCACGTGTAGAAATAGCCAAATATATTCTTAATACAAAGTAATTCTACAGGGTCATGCACTCTGTCTAATGCCTCATCATTTTAATGGATTCTGGTTTAATTGCTCATATGCCACAGCTGAAGGCGGTTTGTCCTGGTTCTTCTGAGGACCTGTTGATACCCTGAGAAATGGCTGGGGTCATAGCCTAAGCTAAAACACATTTGCTCAGCATTTTCCCTACATTTGGAGTAGGAGTACAGCTCCAGCAAACCAAGCTGCAGGCCGGGGCTGTGGGCTGATGCTCATGGAGGAGCCCTTGGGTTTTGCACCCCAAGACCCTGCAGCCTGAAAAAAAGTAACTGATGTGCCGTATTTTGCTCAGGAAATCAATGCCATATGCCCAGTGAGCTCAGACTGATAATTCCTAATATCTCTGTAAGCCTCAGTATAACAACAGAGCTTTGCCATTTGATTCTGCAGGCTTATCCCAAATCAACCTCTATGAAAATGGAATTATTTGGCAGGAGTAAGTCTGGGGAGCTCTTGGCTTTCCAGTACACTGATGGGTCCTAGTAGCTGTTCCTAAATTCTTGTGGACACTTCAGTACTTCCTCAGATTGATGTATCTGTTACTCTTCCAATGCCCAAAGGTTACCATATGGAGGAAGAGCATGGGTTTGAGTCTGGTGTCCCCTGTGCAGTGAAAGCTCCTTCTGGGCTTGCCAACTGGCCATCACGAGTTTGGGTTTCTCCTGGTGAGCGTTAGTTTCTGTCCGTGCCCAAATAATGGCTCTGCAGACACTCAGGGGGATTTGGAAGCTGTGGCTGTGCTTGCTGCTGGCACAGGGAGTGTGAGTCACTGGGGGTGAGGATGAAAGCGAGTAGTTATAGATGGTGTCTGCTTCGGTCTTTGATAGCTTGTAGTAAAATCTTACCAGCAACTCAGTTCACGTATTGTCTTAAACTGCTTGTGAAATAAATATAACTGACAGCTCTGCATGCAGCAATGCACCATTTGTGCACTGAATATTTTTCATTTGAAGCAACCCAGAGGCAGAAATAGATGGAATGCTTGGAGCAGCAGCCTGCATACCCACAGCACGTGTCACTGTATGCAGGGATGAGTGACACATATCCTGATGGATTTGGGATGGCAGTTGCTCAGGCACTTTTCTGTGCTGATAATGAAAACAGTGCCCAAATCTGATTTGAGATCTGAAAATGGGAGAAGTAATATAAGCAGCTGAAGAGTATCATTTACCTCAGGAAGCCTCCTCGCTTGGACTGCCAGGGGAAAGTTAGCAAGAGAAAACACCTTCCAGTCTTCAGTTTAACCACCCTGGAACGGAAGATGCCAGGATGCGACCAGGGCTGCAGAGTGAACGTTCGGAGGGCAGTTTGCCTTTAATTTGCACCAGTGTGACATAAATTCATCTTGGGGAATTCCCCTGGTAAAGCACACAGGTCTGTGTGACGATCTTAGTTTCCTTTTTTTTTTTGACCCTCTTGCATGTTTTCCTTAAAGAGAGATGAAGATGCATCCTATTCACAGCTGTCCTTTTGCTCTCTTGGGTTGCAATGTCATGTTACTTCATAAAGTTGCTGAGGTTGGAAAAGCCCTCCAAGATCATCAAGACCAGCTATTAACCCAGCACTGCCAAGCTCATCGCTAAACCATGACCCAAGTGCACACATCTGTTAAATGTCTCCAGGGATGGTGACTCCACCACTGCCCGGGGCAGCCTGTTTAAGGCTGAACAACCCTCCCTATGAAGAAATTTTCCCCAGTATCAAATCTAAATCTCCCCTTGTGCAACTTGAGGCCATTTCCTCTGGTCCTTTCCATTTCCATGGATAGAGGCTCATTCTCAGTGCTTGGGGCTGGAGCTGTGTGTGCTGCTGTAGATGTGTTAATCATCGTGTTGGAGGCGGGGGTGAAGTCAGTATCTGTTCATGAGAGCTTGTCATTAGTGCTGGCATTATTAGAATGCCTCATTCCTTTTTCAGTAGATTTTTTTTAGATATATAACAGAAAAAGGGAATCTACACTATGGATAAAGTTACTCCAGAACAATGTATTTATGGCTCTTGTTACTCTTTGATGGTTGTGGGTTGTTTTTTGCTGGGAAAAAAATGCTCTTTCTGTTGTATTTTATGAAGAATTGGTGACATCTGGTGATCACTTATAATGAGCCCTCTCAAGACTGCTGACAGAAATAAACCTTTTAGTCACAAAGATTTGTCTTGTGACGTGTCTGAGAGAGTGACTGCAATTAGCACGTAATTCCTGCCTGCTGCTCAGCTCGGGAACGTTCAGAACCTGTGTCAGGGCAAATACTGGTTTGAGCATATTGCAAAATGAAAAAGGTTGTTCCCAGTCTCTCAGGTCTAATTGAATAAAGGCCTATCCAAATGAAAAGGGCAGCCCTGATACTCTGGTCCCTGTGAGATGGGCACAGGGACCTCTTGGTCATATTGGAGGGGATATTTGCAGGATCAGAATGATTCTGTCTTCAGTTAAATGCATTTGTATTTGTGGGCAGAGTTTCAGAGTTTTGTCATTTGTTTTTGAAGTCTAATAAGGCAAAAGTGAAATAATGGAAAGCTGTTTTGGAGTGCTGCAGTGTATTGATGATGAATTGATCAGGTGGGGAGGTTCCATCCCTGCTCCATCCATGAATCCACACAGTGCTGGGCTTCCCAGCTGGCATTGAAGCCCTTCAAGTGTACCTGAATATGCTGCCAGCAGCCAGATGGTCTTTTTTGCCTCTCCTATGAAGATAGGCTGAGAAAATTGGGGTTGTTCAGCCTGGAGAAGAGAAGGCTCTGGAGAGATTGTAGAGCACCTTCCAGTACCTAAACTGGCCACAGAAGAGCTGGAGAGGGAACTGGGACAAGGGCATGGAGTGCCTGGACAAGGGGGAATGGTTTCAAACTGACAGAGGGCAGGGTTAGATTAGATATTAGGAAGAAATTCTTTGTGATGCTGGTGAGGTCCTGGCACAGGTTGCCCAGAGAAGCTGTGGACTTCCCATGCCTGGAAGTGCTCCAGTCAAGACTGGATGGGGCTTGGAGCAACCTGGGATAGTGGGAGGTGTCCCTGGCCCTTTGGTGGCAGGGGTGTTGGAACCAGATGGTCTTTAAAAGTCCCTTCCAACCCAAACTATTCTATAATTTTATAAACAGAATGGTTTGCATCAATTGTCTCATCTGTTGATTTTCTTAATCAACACCCTGATTGTTAATCCCTTTCTTGGTACTCTGTTGTGGGGAAGGTTGGGTTGCCGTGGGTTGCTCTGTGAATCTGAACAGTAAGGTAGCCCTGGGGTGTTTTTAATATCTTTTAAAGGAAAGAAGCATGTTGGCTGATTGTAGAACTTCACCTGGTTTTACTGATAGTGAAACCATCTCTATTCATACTATGTTGCCTTTGTTTGCAAAACAAAGTAAAGATTCAAAATGCTTTTCATTTTAGAGCACTTGACCTGTTTTGTGATGGCTTTCTTTTTAAATTTGCAGATGTTTTAATTCAGTGAAATTCATGCGTATGTCTGAAGTCTGATTATATTTTTATTTTCTATATAGTAACCTTGCTCATAAAAAGCTATCCTTTTGTTTTAAAAAACTTTGAAGAGAATTATGGGTTAATTAAAATACTACATTGAAAATTCAGAGTCTGATCTGAAGGACTCCTTGTCTCTCTATGTGCTCTGCCTTGGAGCTGTCCTATGGTTTTAAACAAACAAAAATAAGCATTCAGGAAATGGGAGAATAGCCCTCAAGGAAATTCCACCCATTTTGTGCAAAGCTAGTTTTGTTGAAGAGATTTGGACACTTTAATTCTTTGAATGCAAGTGCTAAAGCTGGGTAAAAATAGATATATCTCATGCATATGATGCATCTTTCAAGGAACACGGTTTTAATTCAACTTTGCTCTTAGTGTTTTGAATTTTGCTCTGTGTTCCAGGGGGGAAACGGCAGCTTTTCATGTGCTTCATGTAGTGCCAACCTGCAGCTGCTTTCACTGAATTGAAAACTCTGAAAAAATCTTGGGTTGGATTTATTTTTAAGAACAATCTCTCCAGATTATCTGAATTGAGCACGTGTAAAGCCTGCATGCATAATCTCTGGAGAAAGTGTGGGTTCTTGTGAATAAAGTGAGTTCTGAAACACAGAAGGAATGGCCACAGTAGCATTTCTTTTATTTATTTGGTGAAGTACAATCTTCTCTTACTGTTCAGTTTTATAGTCATTTTGAAAATAGCATCTTTCTAATCACATCCAGAGAAGTGCTCTCCCTTCCCATCTGCGTGACTTTCTCTTTACGATCCCATGAATAGATAATCAACGGAAGAGGCTCAGTGTTAGCCCTGCCTGACCCTCCGTTGTTTTCCGGTGCCACAGATAGATGAAGTTATTGATAGTATCTCCAGATCAAGTGGAAAACAAAGCAGTAGCTGGCTCCTTGCAGGCACAGGGTAATGCACAAACTGATACGGAAACCATATCCCTGTCAGCTTTTTATCTCAGTGGTTTGCCAGGAGAGATACCAGTGCAAGGAACAGCTTGGAAACAATAGTCCCTTAATAACTTGTGCTCTGCTCTGTGCAGGGAGATGGGACTCAGAGTGGTGTGACCTTGGTTTGTGGTTCTCAATGGCCAGATACAAAGAACTGTAGAATGGTTTGGGTTGGAAGGGACCTCAAAGAGCATTCAGTTCCATCTCCTCTTCCATGGGCAGGGACACCTTTCACTAGAACAGGTGGCTCCAAGCCCCACCCAACTTGGCCTGGATCTGTTCCAGGGATGGGGCATCCACAGCTCCTCTGGGTAAGGTGCCAGTGCCTCACAACTGTTCAAGTAAATGTCTTCCTAATATTGTGGATCGTTCACAGCTGGTTTTCAATAGCTGGGCACTGATGCAGTCGGTCTCTGCTAGTTGCCTGTGCCTTCTAATTTGTTACGAACTTTCTGACTAATTTCAACCGAATTGCACAAGAGTGCAGCAGAGCTGGATGGTGGTTTTCATGAAATTTGAGACCCTGTTGTGGTTGTCTGTGGGAGGTCAAAACTGGAGCTGAATTTTGTGAGACACTGGAGAACTGATATAAGAGAATGTGAAAAGATTTGGAGATTAGCTCAGTATGTCCCAGTATGCTCTGGGAGCAATTTCTTCTTTGTGCCATTGCACAGGAGGAGCCAGCCAACTTAGGTGCCAGGACTTGGAAGAGGAATGGAAGGCCTCTGCTTCTCTTGGATGTCCCCAGGGAAGGTCGGCATTTATTGTGTACTGGTCCTAGATCCAGTTTCTGCTGTACCTGTTGCTGCACAGCTGCTTGATTGGGTTACATTTGGTTTTCCAGCCCTGAGAGGAGGAGTGGTGGATGTTGGGGCACAGGGAGTTCAAAGGACAAATGGAAGGCAAGTCCTGGCCCTCCTGACCTACAGATGTTTTGCTCCTTGTTCCCTCTCACCCCTCTATAATTTTGGTCTAGATCTGGTGAGCGCACCTTTGTCATGTCAGCAGCAGTAGCTGAGGAAATATGGATGCTCTCTTTTTTAAAGGTATAGAAGGATTGGATCTTTTTAAATTATTTTACTTTATCTCTTTTCCAAAAGATCAGTGTCTGAGCCAGGCGCCTCTGTCCCTGGTGACAGCCTCAGTGTGGGTCCCCACCTCCCATTTGATTGTTAAATTGAATTATTTCCTGCTTTATCTTCGAAAGCGAAACTGTGTTATCATCTTCTGAATGTATTTGCAGACTATAACCATTTCCATTCTTCTGCAGGATACAATGCAGCAAACCTTAATCAGACAACTGTAAAGCTTGGATTTATGGTGTTTCAGTCTCTACGATTTTCATATTAATTAATATTTTTGAGAATGTCTTTCAGGTTTCCCTTCTGCATTTTATTGTTCATTTTAGCACCTTTTTTTGTCCTGTTGCTTTGTAATCTTTTTTTGTACTCGTAATCATCGAACCACAAAATTATTTGGACGAGAAGGGACCTGTAAAGACCATCTGATTCCAACTCCCTGCCATGGGCAGGGACACCTTCCGCTAGAACCAGGTTTCTCCAAGGCCTGTTCAACCTGGCCTGGAACACTTCCAGGGATGGGTCATCCCCAGCTTCTCTGGGCAACCTGTGCCAGTGTTAAGACCTGAGTCATCACTGGCAGCACAGAGCTTTGTCAGCCTGTGACATGGGCAGTTCATCCTCAACAGATGTTGAGGATGCTGCTCTGTCTTCTCTCAAAAGGCAGACATTATCTTTGCGTTTTTGATGAGAAGATCATCTGTCTGTACTAGGGATATCAGCTGCTTGATTCCTGTGAGCCCCAGAGAAACAGCATTTTGGTTACCTATTTAGAAAATGGATATATCTTTAAAAATATTTTTATATTCTGTATTTTTAACACTTTTCCTGTTCAGGAAAGAGAGAGATGCCAAGTCCTCTGGGAACTGTGACTGCATGAAGTGTGTTTTTCTGAGGATTTCATGGAGGCACTAGGAAGTCATATTTGACATTGGCCTTAGCTCTTCCTTGGGCTCAGTGTTCACTGCCTGTGCCAGCAGCCTCCTTGCAGTGAGACAGGGTCATTTCAAAGCTTGCCAGGTTCTGGGTCCTTGGTACTTACCCTCTGACAAGCTCTTGCTTTCTGCCCTGGAAGTCAGCATCCGATTTCCTCTAATGGCAGATTTGTTTCGGAGGTCGGGAAGGGCAGCTGTGAATTACTATATGGCTCCTTATTCATTGCCTGTATAAAAGAGATGCTCTTGAATTGGAAATAAAGGTGGAAGAACAGCAGACTTTTCTGAAGACTTTTTTAGTATGTGGACTAGATCCTCCTGATCTTGCTTTGCTTCATTTCTGGCATCTGTAAAATACTCTGCTCTAGCACAAATGTGCCAGCAACAGAGCAGGGTGGATGCTGGGCCATGTCAGGGGGATGCTCTATTTTTTCATGGTGGCTGGTTGCACCAGGGAAAGCCCAACATCCCTGGGGATAACTGGGAGGAAAAAGTCTCTATAGAAAGACTGTTGGAAATTTGTTACCCTGCAAGACTGGAGCATTTTTTTAATAAATTTTATTCTAGCTATTGTGCTGGGAAATGTCTGTCTCAGTCCACACAGATCATCTGAATCCCTACGTGTCTTAACTTCCTGGATTAATGTGAACAGACATTTAATTGAACTGGGTGTTTTTCTTCTGCTGCTAATTTAATGTTTTATTTGTAAGCAGTGTGGAAAAGCACTGCAGGAATTATCCAGCCACCAGAGAGTATGGCTGGAAATACGAGTTACTTCTGTTGTGTTTCATTCTATACTCTCAACCATGTTTTCTGAAACTTTGTTATCTTACCTGCAATTTTGCCCTTCTTGATGGTCCTGTTGTTTTATCTATGCTGTTTTCTGCAGACCAAATTACGAACTTGAGTCATCTCTATTTATTTCTCTGTCAGCCCAGTATGATCTGGGGACCGTGAGAGAGAAGGTTTCGCTCTGACATGTTTGGCACCCTGTCTGGCTCTGAACCTCATCAGGAACCATCATCACAGGAAAGGGTTTTTTTGCTGGGGAATGCTTTGATTTGTTTTATGCTTTCCACATGTCCAGCACCTTGAAAGGGCATTTGACAGCATCACACCTTTCTCCTGAACCACCAGGAATGACTCAACCCATGAGTTGTGCTTTTTTCACTCCAAAAAATCATGACCATCTAAAACCAAAGTCAGCTTTCTGAGAAGGTCCTGAGCAGGTTTGAAGATACCCCAGAGCTCAGGCTGGGGGAAGCAGGGGCTGTGTATGTGGACATGAATGTGGTGGTGGGTCCCAGTGCCGTGTTGTGGCATCAGTCGCATCCTCCTCCTCCTCAGCACATGAGCCCGTTGAGCAGTGTTGAGGAGGGTGGTGGAGAAGAGTGGAATTGATATGGAGCAATGTACACACCTGCTCACTTGAGTATCGGAGATAGGAATGGTAACACTTACAGGCACCGCCCGCTGAGCCATTGCCTTTGTGCTGTGCTCAGAGTCAAATTAAAACCTGGTTTATGTTTTGGGGACTGTGCAGAGAACATAGCTTGTGATTGCAAACACAGCTCTACAGACTGCATCTTGCTGTGTCTGAATAATTGCACTAAAAGGAATCAATAACCTGTAGATTTTACAGAAGTAAAGGATGCTTCCTGTCTGCTCCAAGTAGCCATAACTTGGGTGGACATTGAAGTATTGCACCTCTTACAGGTAGGCTGGATAGAGTCACTGAAGGACATGCCTTTATATTTAGTTTTAATTTAAGTCTGATTCTGTGATCTATTAGCTCCACGAAGTTATTTAGGAGTTACAATCATCAGTATTTTCATAAGAATACAGAGACAGTAATCATGGTATGAATAAGGCCATTTCTAATTATTTCTATTGACTTTGATGTGCTTATATTATCATTTCAAGACACTGATTTGAATTTACTACTGTTTAGAAAACAAATACATGTCCAAATTGGCTCCAGATGTGATTAATTTAATTTTGTGCCTTTCAAGATGTTTTTAATAGCTGATGTATGATTGTGGTGGGAGATTGCCAAAACAGACACTTTTTGTTTCAAGTCAAAGAAGCAGAAACTCTTCATCTAAAACAACACAGGATTTTTTTCCAATGTTTAAAAAGATTATTTTTAATATATTTTAATGAAAGGAAATTTCTTTTGGCTGTGCATTTAAAGCAAGTATCAAACATAAATAGTTCTTCTGCCAAGACATCCATTTCCAGGTATTGCCAGCATTCTGGTTAGGAGGGTTTAAGGCTGGAAGGGTGACAGTTTGACCATCTCTCCATGGCATGAGTAGAGCTACATGCTGGAATGAGTTGAAAGGGATGGATCCCTGCTGAAGAACACCATTTATACATTGTAAAGGAAAAGAAAATAATGAAGCAAACAAGTCCAAACCAGGTGCTGGGGATGTTTTGAAAGATGTTGGCTCTGACTCCTTAGAAGCCTTTTTTTTCTCTGCAGAAAATACTATTATTCCCCTTGTAATACAGCATTAAGGGAAGAGCAATACAGTTCCATTCCTAGGATTTTTATTTTCTAATTTGGAATGTGTTTTTCTGAGAACATAATCTTTCCCATGCAGTGGATGCTCACTTGCAAAAGGAGATGTCTGTCCCAAGTTTCACACCTACTAGGGACCTGGCTGACACAGTTGAGGGCATGATTTTTGACCATAAGGTTGCCAGTGCTGAATTGGCCAGCAAGCAGCTCCCCTGTGTCCTCCTGTCTCAGACCCACTGAGGGTCTGGCCCTACTATTGCTGCACTGTGTCCTTGTGTGTGCATTATGAACATAGATGTATATAAAGGTATTATCATAATATGCATGCCCTGCTGAGATGGTTGAATTTGGGGCCATGTACTGCCACCAAGGTCAGGATAGTTTAGATTTAAGAATTGACTTCTAGGTCATGATGCTCCCCAACCCCAGTTCTGGCCTTAGCGGATAGGAGGAATAAAGGAATTTAATGTATTCATGGTCTGAATCGTGATATGCGTTTGAGTGATGTTTAGTTAAGCTTCATAATTAAACTTCTAAGGAATAAAAGTAATCCCAGCCATATAGATCAACGTATGTTCCAGGTTCTATCTAAGAGATGCAGCTGATTATTTCATTTTTTTAAATTTTATAGACAACACCTTCAACTGCAGTCTCATAATGCAAGGCACTCTCCTAAAGGCTGTGAAAAAGTACTGTTAAAAGGTGGCCTCAACTCCTTTTCCCCTCTACGTCTTGATACAAATTTGGGATATTTTCAAGCTTATAGGCAGTGTAGTAGAAAAGCTGAGGTGCAGATAAGCAATAGCTGATGATGTTGGAGCCAAGGGATTAGTTTCATGCTCCATGCTGAGGGCTGCTCCCATTTTTTATTTACTAGTGCAACCTCCACAAGGCTTGACACTGTCTCACCACAGTGCCATCGTGGTGGAATGATGGAGGATGTTACTGCTGACATCCTTCCTTAGGAAGTGTCCTGATTTGTCAACCTTCTTAGTGCCAAGGCTCCTGCAATTGTACTTTGTCAGCATTTCACTCCTTGAAGGAAATACTGTAGCTGCAGTCTTTCCTTTTATAGCTCAGTCCCATCTGCAGGTACTTCTGCCAGGTGTTGTTTTAAATGTGCCATTATGACCATCTTGAACAGTGCTATTTCATTTTTATCTGAGGTATTCATTGCATCCCTCCCTCACAGAGGAACAGCCAAAGAAGCATGAGGGAAGGGAAGTACCATGGAATGTGGCATTAGCCAAATGTGTGTTAACTACACCTCCCTCAGTTACAAATATATATCCATGGAAAAAGTGTGCTTGTGGAGCATAACCCCTTCTCAGATAAAGCTTTCCTAAATGGCTTTTGGGGAGTTAACAAATTAAAACTGGGAAAACAAACTGTTTTCGGTGTCTCTCTGGTTTGTAATAATGGGTCAGCTTTTTTTAAAGTTCAGGCTTAGCTTTCATAAAACATCTTTTAACCTAGAATCAAAGAATCACAGAATGCTTTGGATTGGAAGGGACCTTAAAGATCATCTCATTCCAACACCCTGCCATGGGTAGGGAACCTGAAAGACCATGGAGAACTTCTACCTGACATGAAAATTAAATTCTTTTGTAGGATGTAATGAATCAAAGTTTTGACATTTGAGTATCAGTAAGAAAGCAATTATGCCATAATGTGCCACGAGACAAAAGATCCTGATAAAGCCTTGCAGAGAAAGGCTGTTCATTAGCAGGAGGAGACCATGTAGTCAGGGCAGGGTTTGGAAGGCTCTGGGATTGGCTTCTTGTGAAGCTTCAAATGCCCAAGGTTTCCTGTAACAATTTCCTCGAGTCTGGATGTATGGAGGGAACAGCAGATTTCAGAATGGAGTGAATGAACTGGAAGTCAAAGGGACTAAATAAGATTTTCAAAGACATGGAAAAAAGAAGTGGCACAGCCAGGGAACAGTTTGGGCTCTTTGTGTGTCATAGGGAACAATGTTGAGAATTTAATGAGCATTGTTAAAGATGCTGCTCCTCTGACATTTTCTGGTTTGCTCAGGGCCTTGGGTGTGTTGTGTTTTCCATGGATGTGGGAGGTAAGTGGTGGGCCCATTGATTTGCAAGGAAACAACTGTGTGGGAATGCATTTCTGTAGTTTCTCACTGTGTCTGTGGTACAAACATCTCTGACTGCATAGGCAGCGTTGCTGGTGGCCTTTGGCACTCCTTAGCAGAGATCCAGATGTGTAATCTTTCTTTTTTGTAAAAGCCAGTGGGTTTACTTCTGCTACAAATCTACTCACAAATACCACCATCACATTTCATGTATGGGTCACTTGCAACATCTTTGAAATACAAATTAGACCAGCTGTTGGCTGGTATATTTGGGATGCCAGGACACTGCCTTATGTGAGATAGCAATATATTTTTTCACAGCTGAAAATAAATTTATCTGACAGCCATACATATATTTACTTCAGTGATTGCAGCTCAAAACATTCTGTGGTTTTACAAATTCTAGCATATGAAGCATAAAATTTTAGAATATTAGTTTTAAAAGTTTTCAGGTATTTGGCTGTCATTGTATTAAAAAGAACAAAACTCAAGAGGTTACCTTCCTTGCTTGGATAAGTTTGAGCTGGGAGCTTTGTCCCATTAATGTGACTGGCCGCAGCTTATCAGAGGGCATCAGCCAACAGAGGGAATGGTTAATTTGTTTTCATTCTGTTGATGTGGATGCAGACAAAGCTGTCAAATATTGGTCTGAATGTTGTGTTGTTTTTCTTACAGAGGTCATTCCAGCCCAGGGAGATGAAATTACCAAACTTGTATCCTACATGCGTTGGAAATTAAACACAGAAAATGGAGTGAGTGAGTGAGTGAGTGAGTTACTGGCTGCAAGAAAGAGATCTTGAAATAAATAAGCACAGATCTTGATTCCAGTCACCTTTTCTGTGCTGCAAATGAAGAGCAGCAAGTCCAGCAAACTCAGTGATACTCCCTCATGGTAAAACAGGGTGAGGAGAGTGGGAGCAATCTGTAAAAAGGGCAAAGGGGAGAAAAATGTGATCACCCTGTAATTGCAGCATATGTTAACTTTCATTTCCTTTAAAGGCAAAGTGATAAAGACATGGGAGACTTTTGGTGCTGTTTTGATTGCCTGCTGTGGTTTTGGGATGCATAAAGGCTGGGCAGGGCTGTAAGTTGATGGGGGGCAATGGTGTGCAAGTTGATTTCATCGCCTCCATGTGCTTTGGCTAAATTTTAATTAAAGCTTGAACATTGATTCTTATTTTTACTTTTTGTCACGTTTCAAGCAGCTTAGCAGAAGAAACCTAGAAGGATACATCTTAGTTTGTACATCACAGAACCACATGGTGTATGAGAAAGACCTGACATGACTGAGGGACTGGCCCAGCATTAAATTCTTTGGCTCATCCTCCAGAGCAGGAACTTTCACTTGTTTTCTGTGTGGTGCTAAACACAAGGAGAGAAGCATTTGTGCAAGACCATGCAACTGGTTTGACTCTCATTATCATTGAGACTTTGCAGGGTGTGTTAGCAAGAGACCCAAATGATATGGGAAGGTTTTCACTGAGAAAACCAGCATGTCATCAACAAGCCTTATTATCTTAGAGAACCTGCCATGAGGGAGGGGCTTCCTTAAATAAAACTTAACTACATCACTTCCTCAGATCACTTGGTATCCAGACCTTTGCTCTCATTGCAATGCCAGCACAGATGCTCAGCAATGCAATGACTTATCCATGCCTCATGCGGCAGGTTGAGCTGCATTAGTCTCCTGAAGAAGAAAGAAAATCACTTTGGGTACCCAGTTTCTGGGAGTGCAAGGCATAAGTATCAATTCTTGCTTCAGAGCCCTCAACAAATAGAATTTATGTCAATAAAACTGTGTTGAACCCAACTTACTGTTATCTAACTGCTTTTTTGAGCAAAGAGCAGCTAAAGCTGTGCAGCATTTTAATAATTTGCTCTGTTGCAATATTGAATTTTAATCTCCACTGTAATAAACCTCAGAGTTTGATCCTCTCCGGGGGTTTGAGTTTCATCTGGGTCCTGTGCTGTTTGGACACAGCTAGGTGGGATTTTTGTGGCAATGAAAGTTGGCTGTAAACTGGGAATAAGCCCAAACCCTTGTGACACTTTAGGGTTACTGTGAGCATAAGGCCATGAAGTCATGTCAGTTCATCAGAGCCCTGGGAGCCAAAGGATGCATTGTTTGGATCCGTCACTTGTGTTATAGTTAATGCATTTGAAATAAATATTGAGTGCTATGAATGTGGAGCAGAGAATGAAATGAAAAGTTTTCCTGGGATGTGAAACAAATTCATAGTTGGGAGTCTGCTGCAGTGCTGTTTGGGCAGGAAGGGGTATAGATGGAAGATATTTTGAAGGCTGTGCTGTAAATGGCTTAAACTCCTTCTTTTGGGACAATCCAGAGATGTGCTTTCATCTTCTTCTGTCTTTCTTTTCTAACCCCCAAACCCTCTCTGATGCTGGGGATGTGTTGCCATGAGGGAGGCATTTCTCATCCATATGAGAGGTGGAAATTTGGGGAGCCCCTTTCTTTAGGTCGGTCTACCCTGTTGAGGCAGAGCATGAGCTGAAGGCCTGCAAGACAGGGACAGAAGTGCCAGCACCAGTTGTGCTGTGCCTGGGCAGGCAGCTCCCCTGGGGCCATTTGCTCCCTTTGTCCCAGCTCTTAAACTGTGCTAATTCCCTCTCAGTCTAGTGCTCTGGTGGATCAAAACGCAGTGATTTGTCATTCATGCTTTACCCTGGAATATGTCACTCTCAGTGCTGAAAATCTTCAGGAAAAACATGTTTTCATCCCCTTATTTCTGCAGTAAGAAGCTTCCCTCTGTACTTTAGCGACATATATAATGAAAAATCTCACTGCCAACAGTTGGTGTGGGGATATTGTTATCTTGACAGGCCTCCAGCAGATCTACTCCAGAATTGGTACCCTGAACCGCAGAAAGGTTATTTGACTTGTCAGTAGCAAAGCACTTCCAGTGCTCAGATAACTGTCCCATTCATCATCCATCATTATAGTCCTTAAGAGAAAATATAAAAAAAAAAAAATCCCACAAAGGAAGAGGAGAGGAATTCATCCCCAAAATTCAGCCTGTAGCATTGGTGAGCTTTTATTTATTCATTCTGTTGCTTGATCTGCTGTATTTGCTGTTCATAACATGGATTTAGAGTAGAAATACAAATCTTGTTGTTTCTGTTTCCTGAGTTCTGAAGGGAGAGGACAAGAAGCAGTGATGTGGGTTTGTGGTGTAAATGGGAAGTTAGACTAGATGAATTTGTGTTTTTCTCTTTGTTGGAGCCCTGAGAGTTGAAAATGCTGCAGCTGCCTTGTATAGGCAGGTCAAGGTGTATTCAGAGGTTGCGTTGAATGCACTGGTTGATTGAGCAGGTTGGTGCAGTAGGTATTGGAGTCCTCATCTGCACTGTTTGTCACATGGAAAGAATTGGGTTTATCACTTTTCATATCTGGGACATTGTGTCATTAAGTGGCACAATTTGACTCTCCGTAATGGGAGACTGTGTTGGTTTCTGGAGTGCCGTATGTGTATGACACTATATATGTGTGTGTGATTATAATAACAAAAATCCAACTATTCTTTTGCAAACCTTTATATCTACTAAATGGAGTACTTTTGACCTCATTAAATTCTGGAGGTGTAGGTAGACTCTCGTCTACATGTGCATGTTGTAAATGTTTCCCTTTAATCTGTTGTTTCTGGACTAATTTAAGAGTTTTCTGTGTGAAGTTTCTTACTCCTTTTTAATGCTTTCTTTCCCCATTAGAAGTGCTTTCTCTCCCTTGTGCATGTTTTCCTCTTCAGAAGTTAACATTTCATAATTGCAGTAATGCCCTTTAGGGTGTATGTTACGGTCTACTAATGAGATGCCTGAGAGGTCTCCTAATGACATCTGAATAACAGGCACAGCTCATCGTTATCAGACCATTACACACATCCTTAACAATAATAAGTACTCGTGCTTACTGTAATTACATGTGTTGTCCTTTAGTGCTCAGCAAGAGGATATGGGAGACTCCACAGTTCAAGTGCAAGGTGGGGAAGTCCTGTAAATCAGCCGTGTTTTACAGAGGATTTCTCTGAAAGCCTGAGGATGTGGAAGGACACACAATCCGGGGAGAATTACGGTGTTTTCCTCTTGCGTTCAGATTGAAAATGTCACCAGAACTTTTTCCCTGTGTGTGTACATACCCTCTGCTCTCCCTGTTGTAAACATCACACACCTTCTGAGTAGGGATGCTCCTGAGAGAACAGGCAACCACAGGCAATGGACTCAGAATTGCTTAAAAAACTCTGTGATAGAGGATGAAGCTGTCCTGTGGTCTTGTGATAGAAGCAAGAGTGTCTCCAAGAAGGCATCAAGGAAAACCTGTGTACACAAATACCCAAGGAAAAGAAAAAATGTTCTTGACTGCATCCATCACCAAGGATGGTGGGCGGTAGCCTTTGTAATACACCTTGCTGGCCACTTTTCCCGTGTATACTTCATGCAGATAAGAAACCAGACAGAAAAAATTTACCTTTACCAGGGAGTCAGATTCATGAAATCCCAAGCACTGAGTGATGGTGAAGCATTCCTTCTGACAGCAGAGCCAGTGAATTGTTTGAAAAGGTAAGTGTTCAGAGCAGAACAGAATCAGCAAAATTTACATTAGTGCCAGAGGACTTCAACATTTATTAAAGCTTCCAAATAACACATTTGCTGTCTAGAGGTATTTGATAGATGTACCAGTCAGCCATAAAAAAGCGAGCATTGGTTACTTTCCAGAGGAATCCAGACAATTTTGCTTTGTCGAATAGGAATAAGGTAGAGGTTTGTAAAATGTCAAATTGCAGCTTGCGTAGCATCACCAACTGAAGGAGGCAAAATGAGCAAATGTCCTGTTTATCTAACAAAAGCCCGTTTGGTTTGGTTAATTTAAATTAAAGGGTGTCTGCATTAAAGTAGTGAAGACATTTTCCATATAGAAATGAGGAATAACAGTTGGCTACAGTGAAAGGCAGGCCTGGCTTCCTGCACACTCGGACCGATGGACCAAGACTCTTCCTCACAGAACTGCTGAAGTGTAGAGTGAGTGAAGCTAATCATCACTGTACAGTAATTAACTCTTCTAGTTCATGATGACAGGTGGTTTTGTCATATATGGTTTCAGGTGCTTCAAATAGCCAGAAAGACTTCATTTATTTGTTTCAGTCCTGCAGATTGCTCAGGAAGATTTGGCTTCAGTGTTAACAAAGCAGCACTCCCCAAACATTACTGGTCTGACAGGTTAATTCTCTTCATTTAAATATAGCAATCTCAGGGGCAACGAATTAAGCTAAAGTACAGCATCAGGTGTAAACTGGTGCTTACAGCAGGTGCATTGCAAAAGATATTACTGGCTTTCAAACAGCTCCTCTTCTTGATGTATTTGGTTTGGCTTTTCCCTTGTCTCTGGCCATGTGCATCAAGCCAAGGGGGATAGCTCTTAACTTCTTGTCCATCTCCTGCTTTCACTGCCTCTGTACTTGAGGCTGTAATCCATCACTGCCACAGCATCTGATGCTGCTGTGTGTGCAGATAGAAGGGTCCCAGCAGATTCGTTGAGCCATGTTTATTCTATTGTTTGTGTTTTGGCAGCACTTGCCAGGAGCTCTCTGAAAGCACGGTGAGAGCCTTATCTCAGAGCCTTTAAATGGATTGGATAGACATGGACAGGGAGAAGTCTGTAGATTAGTACAGACTGCTCCCCAACACCCCAAAATTCCCTGCTGACCTACAGCTGTCCCCCAAATACTTGTTCATAGCCCATCACAGTGAAACCATGCTGACAGAGCCTTCCTGGTATTGCTGGTGGCCCAAAGGGTCTGCCCATGGAAAGCAACCTGTCACCCAACCATCCTTACAGCAAAAGCATGAAGAAATATGTAAAATGAATACCATCAATTAATTCTCGCTAAAAGCAGAGTGTTTAGTTTTACCACTCTATACAGACTGAGAGTGGAGGTTCCTGGAGTGTCCCATTGTGCTGCCGTGGAGCTGCACACAGAACATCAGGGCTCTGGGATGGATGACTTGACCCCAGGAAATACAAATCACACAAATGGAGATGTCAGTCATACACAGTAGGTTTGCCTTTAATTACCTTTGATTTGCTGAAGTGATGAAACAGAAATTCAAGTCTGGCTTTACAGAGAACACCCCTGTTTTCAGGAGTGCTGCTCAGCTGTTATTATCTGGGAGTGTGTCTTTTCACAGATAGGCATTTTTACTTTTTTGTTGTTTTGTTTTGTTTTCCATGTTGGAAAGCTGTATTATGCAGTATCCCTTATACTTCGGGTTGGGATCTTGAGTAATTAGACATTTTTAAGATAATTTTGTTGTTATTGTTAAAAGACCTGTATGAGGGACATTTTCCTCTCCTGCTCCCCTTCTCCCTTGTCTGCACCTTACAATGCAGCATCACTAATTTAGCTTAATAGCTTTTAAAAAGCAGAACAATACAATCTGAAGACAAAATATAATTTAGAGAGAGTACACAACAGTCACAGAGAGTTGAGTGTGTGAGAGTGTGTGTGTAAGATCACGTCTGTGTGTGGAGTAATAGAGTTATAGCAGAGTAGGCTGTGTTGTGAGTAAATTAATCATTAGAAACAGCCGGTTTTCAGTATAGGACTCATGCATAATTCACTCAGGATTTCTGTTATATTTACACTCACCTAATAGTTGAGACAAGCAGTATAGGAGTTACTCACAAGTTGTTTGCCTTGACTGCGTGGTGTTCCTTCAGCTGCATTGATGTTCATGACATTGTTTCTTCCCTCTGGTTTGATAATAATTTTTAATTTTTTAACAGAAAAATAAGAGCTAATACTCAGCAGGCAGCAAATATAATCAGAATAGCCTTGTTTGCTTTTATGCTTTCCCAGACCAGGCATTGCTGTTAGTTACATCTTCTTTATGCTAAATAGTGTTTGGGAATGCTGTCTGAGTGGATCTTTGGGAGAGATGTCCTGGTGGAATGTGAGCAATCATCCACCAAATCATCTAGAAATCCCTGGCTTGAGAATGTGTTTGAACACTTTGTGGGCAGTGCAGCCTCACCTTGTAGTACCAGGGAGAGTCTTGAGCCAGCCCAGGGGGTAGGCATTGAATTGTGGAAAAGCCGCCCACTGCTGATGAGAAGCCAAAGGCTCTTGCAGACATGGCCACAGTCATTTTGTTGCCAACCACGGGATAATAAAATTCCCAGAAGAGATAGAAAACCCAGTCATTTAGAATGTGATCTGCCTTAGTGAGAGCCATGGTATCCCACAGCTCCTCAGAGAGGACAGGTGTAACATGAGATGAGCACAACAGCAGAGTAGACCTGGGAAGGTGACATGTGGAATATGAGACTTAGGGTTTGATGTACCAGATATATGCGTAACAAAATTCAGTGGATGGAAATTGAAGCTAAACAAATTAAAAATAAATTATGTTTGCCCACTGAGACTAAGCAATCATTTGAAAAATTGCTGGAAGCCTTCCTGGGTAGTGTGCTATAGAGCAAACAAATTATGGAGCTGCTGCAGGGAAAATCTTGTTGAATTCGGTGCAGGAGGTCAGAGTGTGCACATGATCCCTCCTGGCTTTAAAAATCTATAAATCTGTGGCACACTGCCTAGGTGGTGATAGGCACTTGATAAATTACATTTATCATGTGTTTTCCCACCTGCAGGCTTCCTCCTGCCTCCCTCCCTGGGGCTGCTCCTGCTCCCTTCCAGGCAGGACACAAATCTAGAACTTGCCTTTGGACTTGGCAAACCAAGTTGTAATTCTTGGGCTTCCCAAGAAAGGCTGCAAATCCATTCATCTCTTCCTGTGCATTTGGGGCTGAGGCATACGATTCATTTAGCTTTATGCAGTTTGGAAGGTAATTGTTTAAGGTAGGAATAGAGTTTTTGTTTATAGAACTGGGAACTAATATTCTCATGCTGTAAGTTTTTAATATATTTTTAAAACTCACAGAGTAATAGATGGGTGCTTTTTCTTGTAATAAAATGAAATATTGAAACAAATATACACTGAGACAAGCTTTAACTCTTCCAGGTTGTAAATGTCTATTGTTTAATAGTATCTACTTCATGGCATATATTCCATTCCATTTCTGTGATAAATTTGGTGAGCTCCCAGTTGCTGCTAAATTATATATGGATACCTGATAAATGTACATCTTATTAGCTGAAACACATCCCTAAGATAAGCAAGTTAGTTTGGATTTTTATTGTTAATTGAATTTTTTCAGCAGAGGCAGCTGAAGGATGTTCATGAATTTGCATGATGTTAAACATCTGCTCCTCTTAGTGGGAACTTAACCAGAGTTTCATTTAACCTGTAAATTCAAATCAGGAATAAAACAGGTACTCAGCCTTTGAGGGGCTTGGCTGTGTGTAAAGGAGGCAGGCAGGTAGTGCTGTGAGAGAACAGGATGTAATTAGCAGCGTTGCCTAAATGTCACATCTGTGGTGTGTGGCTTCCTCTGTGCACAGTGATGGTCTGCAGTGATGTTTGGAGGCAGAACGCTCCCTGTGTTATTATCAGGTGTTATAGGAGCACTGCAGTGGGGTTTCTTACAGTGTAATCACTGCAGAACACAGCCTGGTATTTTATAGGAAGCTTTCTCTGAATGATCAGAAGTTAAATGGTTGTTATCACAAATTTTTATAGATTAAGATTTGGGTTAATTTCTCTCATCCTAAATTGGTTTGCTCCGACCTTGTATAGAATCGTGGAATCATGAAGGTTGGAAAGGACCTCCAAGATCATTAAGTCCAACCTTCAACCAAGTATCACCATTACCACTATCCCATTGCAAAGTGCTACATCTGCTCATTTTTTGAACACTTTCAGGGATGATGACTCTGCCACTTTCCTGAGAAGCCTTTTCCAAGGCTTAACCACTCTTTCAATGGAGATTTTTTTCCTGATATCCAACCTGTAGTACTTACAGCCTATAAAAATCAGAGTTGGGAAGATTCAAAACTCACAGATATCTCTAAATTGGAAGAAATTGTCAATTACAAAAAGGTTTCTTGATGTTCTTCTCCTGCAGCTGCACTTGCTCAGAGGAGTCTGTTCATGTAAATTGTTGAGAAAAGCAGTTATTTTCTTCTTTACAACTACACAGGAAAATTAGGAGGCAAGTCCAGCCAACCTCTCCATGCATGTGCAGAAACAAGCAATTAAAGGAAGAGGAAGATAGATAGAAAGAGACAGATAAAAAATTTGCATGGCAGAATGGGGATTTGCAAGAAGACCCCTGAAGAACTGAAGTCATCTTTAATTTTCCTGTCCCCATGTAAACCTGTTCTGTCGAGTCAAACAGGCCATGAGGCAATAGACCATTGGGGTAAGGAGTTCACATAATGTCTCACTCGGGTTCAGCAGTCTGATGTTTTGGGACCACATTTCCACTGTGCAGCATGCCAACACTTTCATTTTGTATGCAGGAAAATGGGCTGGTGCTGATGAGGAATTTTGCCATAAATGGCACATGAATTAAGGAGCCACACTCGGAAACAAATTTGTAACATTTTAGTTTAATCATTTTCTGATCCTTCTAACAGTGCCAGATAAAGCCTGAGTGAAACACAGTAATGGGTGGGCTGTTTTGAAAATAGAACTCTTCTCCAAGCCCTTTAATTTTGTCTAGAAATGTTATTTTCAGTGACCATCTCTTTTTTGCCCTATGGATACGGATGAGAAAACAAAGCTTAGTGCTCTCATCTCCTGCACTGAATTTCTTCCTGGAGCTTGAAAACTGCCATAGGAACAGCTGAAAAGAGTCAGCATGGTCTGAGAGGAACTGTCAAATAAAATGACACCCCCAGTGCTTCCTGCCTTAGAAATTACACTCTTCAGCCTGCTCCAAACTGCTCTTTATTACCACATTTGGTGGTGGTGAAGGGTTGCCCTGAAAATTAGTGCCACTGGAGTTCCCTCTTCAGTGGTGGGTTATTTGTACTGGGTTGTTATCATCCATGAGGACAGTGAGCAGGAGCACTGTCCTGCCATGGTGGGTGAATTTCAGGCAGGTGATGGTGGGATCCAGGAGCCAAACAGGGCTGGCAGCTCTGCGTGGGATGCCTGGTTGTTATGTCCTATCTCACCTGCAGTGATACTGAGTCTAATCCTGTGTTGGGATTGGCAGCACAGTTGCAGATTTTCAAGGTCTGGAGGCCAGATGTGAGAGCATATGGACTGGGTACCCATGGTCCAGCTGTGTGGAGATGCCACTGAGGGGAAACTTCTGCAGAGTTTTTGAAGGGTCACAAGAAGTTTGAATCTCTGTGTATGCCTCCTTGTGTGTGTCTTGATAATCACACATTCTTACACTTAGCCTGGATGGTAATGGCTGCACAGCTTCTCTCACAGATTTAGGAAGAGCTGCAGGTGCCACCTGCCATTCTTGCAGCCCGTGTAGTTTTGCTGAGAAATAGCTCAGGAACCAGTGGGACTCAAATCCTCTGAAGACTTCTCTGTGTGTTCAGGCTCGCATCTACTGTCAGGTGATCTGCACACCAAGGTCTCAGAGATTGGTGCTCTGTAGGTGTTATCAGATCGTTTTTGATATTTAAAGAAGTACTGACATTTTGAGTAATCATTGCATTGTAAGGCACCTTGTACAGTAATATTTCACTGGGAGATTAGTTTCCCCATCAAGGCAAGCTCTGCACTTCCTCAGTTTATTTTTATTTTGTACCCTGCATTCCTTTGAAGGACACTTTCATCTCCAGCCTTGCTGCTTCTCCATTATCTGCTTTTACTCAGAACTGGGTTGAAGATTGCTGTGGGATCCAAGTGTAAAATGCTGCAGCAATTCACAGAAACCAGGAGTAAAATTTTTAAAGAGGACAATTATTGAGGGAGCTGGATTAATGATCTGTCATCACAATTTAGCCACATTCACCACTGACCTTTCACAGGGAGGATGCTCTTGATAAATGTAGTTCATTACTGAGTTCTGACATAAAAAAGGAATGGCATTCTGTGTTTCTTGGCAGGCTGATCAATATTTTATCTGCCAAAGCATGCAGAAGTGCTAAACAGGATGAATTACGTCGCTGCTGCAAAACAGAGCAAGAAGCAGCATTGCTTGGAGTGAGCAGAACATTTAAGTGTGACAGTTACTTGCCACATTTTAGCAATCAGACCTTCATATGCTGGATTTTTCTTTTACTCTTCTTCTGTCTTACTGTTTTTCTTTCCCTATCTCTTTTTTTTTTGTTGTTGTTGNCATCTCTGAAGAGCAGTGGTGGTCAGCTAAAATCATAGAATCAGAAAATCCTGAGTTAGAAGGAAGCCACAAGGATCATCAAGTCCAGCTCCTGGCCCTGCACAGGATAAACCGAGAAATCCCACCCTGTGCCTGAGANGCTCTTGATAAATGTAGTTCATTACTGAGTTCTGACATAAAAAAGGAATGGCATTCTGTGTTTCTTGGCAGGCTGATCAATATTTTATCTGCCAAAGCATGCAGAAGTGCTAAACAGGATGAATTACGTCGCTGCTGCAAAACAGAGCAAGAAGCAGCATTGCTTGGAGTGAGCAGAACATTTAAGTGTGACAGTTACTTGCCACATTTTAGCAATCAGACCTTCATATGCTGGATTTTTCTTTTACTCTTCTTCTGTCTTACTGTTTTTCTTTCCCTATCTCTTTTTTTTTTGTTGTTGTTGTAGTTGGGGTTTTCTGTTTGTTTTTAATTCAAACAGTTCCAGGCTTCACTGGGTTTGAAAATGTTCTAAACTGATAAGAAGGGCTTGTTTCTTTGGAGATCTTCCCCAGCATGAAGGGGGAGATAATGGACTAGAATTGGAGAATCAGTTTAGGGCATGACAGAATAGCAGTTTTAGCTCATCCAGAATTTGCATGGGCGTCTCTCTGTGTGTTGCTTCCCCAGCTGTGTGGTGGGGATGGTGCCTGAGTACACCTAGTGGGCCCGCTGGCAGTACCACACAGGCACCTGGAACGCATGTGGTGGTATTTCTGATGTTCAGAAACAGGGAAGGGAAGGGGAAGGGGAAGGGGAAGGGGAAGGGACACTTCAAAACCCATCTCTGAAGAGCAGTGGTGGTCAGCTAAAATCATAGAATCAGAAAATCCTGAGTTAGAAGGAAGCCACAAGGATCATCAAGTCCAGCTCCTGGCCCTGCACAGGATAAACCGAGAAATCCCACCCTGTGCCTGAGAGCATTGTCCAAATGCTCCTTGAGTTCTGTCAGGTTTGGTGCTGTGACCATTCCCTGGGGAGCCTGTTCCAGTGCCCAGCCTCCCTCTGGGGGAAGAACCTTTTCCTAACATCCATCCTAAACCTCCCAACACAGGTCGCAATGGTGAGCAGAATCCAAGTCCCCAGGAAGCCCTAACAAGGAAACCAAGTTGAGAGACATCCATTGGCAAGACCTACCAAGGAGAGCAGCCTGAGATGAGATAAACTGCTAATGATGAGCAAAGGAAACTGGTTTTTTTGTTCTTTGTGTTGCAAAGGAAACTGTTGGGAGCAGTCAGCAGAGAGAATGAGGATAAGTGAGAGGGCACACAGACAGCTTTTCTGACATTCTTTTTGCTTAACAGTCATGTTTGTAATACCTGGAAGAACAGAACAAGAGGTGGCAGAAGCCTAAAGAGACAGTATTTAGTAGATAAAGTTGGTAGATCCTTGGCACAGCGTAAGAAGATTACAGATGTCAGGACAGCAGGAGAGGGTGGGAGGGAAGGAGAGAAAATACAAAGCTTTGCTCTCCAAGACCTGTAAGGCAGCTCAGTGTCAGCAGTCTCTAGGGAACATAGGTTAAAAGATGGAATAATAATGCCTAGTAAATGAGGGGGAGGATCTTTGTTACAGAAGAATCTTGCTGTCTTTGGCTTTGGCTTCCTATATGTTTCAAGTTGCCTGAATGTGTCTCCTCCCTAACTTGGCAGAGCAGGCAGTGTCTTTTCTAGGATGCCCCCAGCATCCATATCTGGTCACTGCAGTGCTTTAATTTGTTTGAAATAAATAGCATTAGATCTGGGTTGTGCAGCAACACATCAGCTCAGACGTCCCAAGCATAGATAATTTCTGAGCTAACACTTTGGCCAGACTTAGGATAAAGTTACAGTTTCAGGTCAGAGTACTTCCTTTCACCTGGAGTAACTTTCCCTCTGTTTTTGCACTACAGTAAGAATAGGTATATAAATTATACATATATACTTATATGCACATATATATTACAGTTGTAGTGCATTTTTCTATCGATCTTTTAGTTCAGTGAAAGAAGCAAATTGTCAATCTCATGCCCTGGGACAGAACTTTATTGCTTTTACTCGTTGTGTGCTGCTAAACAGCTCAGCACTGCTGGGCTCTGACCAACTGCTGGTGCGTCACTGCAGCCCTCAGATGTCTGGGATGCCAGGGAAAACGTGTAAAGGTGAGACCCATTCAGTCTGTCACATCCACACTGTGAAGAGAGGCTTGGGATCCACTTCCAACAGAGCTGGAGAGTGTGGTTTCCTCCAGAGGAAAGTGAAGGTAATGAGATTTTGGGTCAGTTTTGACAGAGACCAGAAGCACTTTCTGACCTTCTGCCTGCAGCATATGTTAGCAACATGTGAAACTGGACTTATTTTTTAAATAAGAGACAAAACTGTCCTACTCCTGGTTTTCTTTGATGTGTTCACCATGGACTGGCCTCATCCTGCTCTGCAAGATGGGCGTCTGCTGGACCCATGATCCTGAACACAGCAATGGTGTGATGGGGAAAAATGTATTGTGAGTTTATAGCAGGATTTGGGAACTGCTGCCAGTGGCTGTCACCAGCTCTGCCCTTCTGTGCTTTCCTTTATTTCAGTCTTAGTGCCCATCACACTTGCCTGGAAGCTGCAGCATGGCTGCAGCATGGCTCTGAACATCCCCAAGTGGGCACATTTACCTTGGGCTGGCTTGCAGCCCAGATCAGTCTGTACTTTTTCAAGAAAAGCAGTTTTGTGGTAGCTTTGTTTTCTGAGAGTGGAAAAATCCAGGAGGGTTGTAATTTAGCAAAAGGAGATCACTGTCTCCTGGCTCACACCATGCTTGAGGGAGCTGGGGGGTTCAGCCTGAGAAAAGGAGGTGCAGGGGGTCCTTCTCACTCTCTGTAGCTGCTTGAAAGGAGGTTGTAGCCAAGAGATCTCTTCTCCCAAGTAGTAAATGAGAGGATGAGGTGAAATGGCTTCAAGTTGTACCAGGGGAGGCTTAGGTTGAGTATTAAGAAAAAATTCTTTGCTGAAAGGATTGACTCCAGTCTGCCCAGGATAGTGGTGGAGTCACCATCCCTTCAAGTGTGAAAAAACCCCATGTAGATGTGACGCTTGGGGACATGGGTCCCTCGGCTTGAGGGAGGAAGGCTGGGAAAGCCCTGCCCAGGTAACAGCAAATAAGTGCAAAGATAGTCCCAGCTGCTGAAAACAAAACTTCTGGAGGGTGTAAAGGAAGAATTGCTTTGGCATGTGCTTGTAGGGAGCACAATGTAAGTGGGTCAGCCCACCCACGTGTCACCGTACGCGTTGTCTGTAGCTGTGCTGCTGTTCACTAATGGAAACCACAAAGCAGAAACAGAAGTGGAAGCAAATTAAATAGCTCTCCCTATCTTCATTAGCCCTAGATACGTTTCTGAGATTAACTTTTAACTGAAAATAAAACTCTAGCTCAGAGAAGAAATATTATTGCAGTAGCTGAAACAGTATTTACAACAGAATAGCTTGAGTAAATGGATACAGTAATCAGTTTTTCTCTTAAATAAGCTGTCATTGAATGAAAAAAAGATTTTCATACTGCCTTCACAAACCATCAAATGACATGGTTGGGAATAAAGAAGTCAAGAATAATAAACACAACTAATAGTAGCTGAATAGCCTTGTTTTTTCTGTAAAACAAGACTGATCCCATGTGGGACCCAGTGCTTTTTGGAGGTTGTTTAGAGGAAAGGAAAAATTTATCAGCTATTTAATATCCCTGAGCAGCAAGAAACTGTCCAAACTAGATGGGACTGAATTCAGGATAGGAAATAAGCCTTGTCTTGCAGTTCTCGTTCATGTGGCAGGAGGGCACTGACCTGACTGGTGAGCACATGTTCAGCCTCTGTGTCCTCTCTCACCTTCCCAAGTCATGGTGCTTTTGAAGTTGTGAACGCAAAATATGAAGGGTGAAAAAAAAAACTTGACAGTAAATGGGTTTGCTATCAGAGAAATGCCTCCCACCTGGAATTTTAATTGGGTTTTGGTTGGAGTGGGACCAAGAGGTCCAAAATGTTGCAGCTCAGCAAGAAAAGGACAGGAACATTAGTTGTCAGTGTGCCAGAGTCTTTTGTTATTTTTCAGAGGAATAATGTTTAGAGTCTTTGGGGAGCTGATGTACAAGGGTATTGTCCCTTAAACTGAGGTGGGACCATGTTCTCTTAAATTTAAGATTAAGTCCTAGATTTAATCCAACAGGACTGGTGACGGGATTTAAAAGAAAGTTTGTTTTAAAACCAGTATTGCTGAGAGTAAGGCTGTTTACATTATAGGGGAATTACATTATGGACATAAGGACATCTGAGGGGAACAGCTGAACATGTTCATGCTGTTGGTGGGATATGGTTGATACCCACAGCGTGTGGGACAGCTGGAGCTTGAGGGTGCTCCAGGGTCTGCTCCAAGGCTCCTGCAAGGCACCAGCCGCTGTGCTCTGCACTAAAGCAAACAGATTTGCACAAAAAGACAGTTGCCATTTCTCATTCTGCTGAATTCTGCCAGACAACAGATGAGCAGAAAAGGGTCATAATATCTTATACCACTTTGGGCATGTGGATGTGTTTCCTTGAGGAGGAGAAGAGCTGTGGGAGAGCTGGAGGCTGCAGGCACAGCGTGAGTTTTCAGGGTCAGGAGGGTTCAATCTGATTTCTTTAGCTAAGCCAGAATCACTTCAGGGAGGGTGGCTTGAGGGCTTTTCCCTGATAATAACCTTTTTCCCTGGTCAGGGGCTGAGGACAACGTTTATTTCAGCCTGCAGCGGGGTGATGAGAGCAGGCACCAGTGACAGCCCAGCTGCAGGGGCTCCCCACAGCCCTGCGTTCCTCACTGTCCTTCCTCTGGCCTCTACCACCCCAGGCTGCCTCTAAGGATTCCTTGAGATCAGCCCCATGTTCGGCATAGGGTGACACTCTGAGGTACCATTTACATTAGTGGAACTTTCTAAACATCAGCTTGCCCAGGTTTATTTTTTACTTTATAGGATATGTTTATTCATATAGAAAGGCATAAAGCCAATTTAATATTTGTGGGAGTTACAAACCTGAGTGTGGAAGTCTGTAACTGAACTCGTATAAAATCTGGACAGTAACATGTTGGAGAGTATCCCTGACAGCAGGATTTAGAAAATCTGCCAGCTAGTACAAAACGTAACGACTACAGGAGCTCCGCAAGTGCAGAGCTGAGTGGGGCTGAATATACAGACATATGTGCCTAATTTTTCCCCTTAGGACCTCAGTCCTTTAAAAAGATCAAAGTAAATGCATGTGCTTCAGTACTGCTGTCTTATCTCTCAGGTGACACCTGCACAATGGCAGACTACAGCCGGCTCAAGAGCATCCTGCTGGACCTGCAGGCTCGCCGGCAGAGCCCGCCGAGCAGCCTGGCCAAGGACAGAGTAGCCCAGAAGCGCTTCCTAATTGAAGAGCTGTTTAAGCACTTGGATCTGAACAGTGACGGGCATCTCAGCAACTCTGAACTGGCTCAGGTGGGTTTATTGTTCAGTGAAAATGGAATTATGAAGTGGATTTTCATTCAGAGTGTGAATCGAATGTAATACAGCAGCACTCCTGTGCGAATGGTCATTTGTACCTGTCCAGTCAGCAGCAGGTAAAGGAGGAAAATCTAACACAGTCAATGAGTCTCTCTCTGCATCTCCCAGGAGTCAGTGTTGTGTCAAACGTTTGAAGCTCATCTCCAAACAAAAACCATGGCAGTTTTCCAGCCCCATCAGTACTCCTCAAAATAGATACTAATCCTTGCTCTGCTAACTGACATCTTCTGAAGTATTTCCAGTTAGCCAGCTTGAGGAGAATTAATTTAGATTTTTTAGGTGCATGTAAGTTAGGCAGAAATCTCTTAATTCTTCCTCCCTGCCTTCTGAACTGTGCATTAGCATAGAGTAATGTGACAGCAAAGTTGGAATGTTTTTCAACAGGTTTATTGTCCCAAAATCCCTGGGCAGATGCTGAAATGTTGATTAACAGAACTTGATAGAAAAGGTGAGAGCTTGAAAAAACTTTCTAATTGCAGGCATGCTGTGCTGTTGGAATTCATCTCATTGGTAAAGTGAACCAAACAGCCATCCCAGGCACTTGATCTGGGCACTCTGTGTCTTCAACTTGCTCTTTGCACATTCACACCTGGGAAAGTAGTCCTGTAAAATGTCTTTTCCATTTCACTATATCATCCATGAGAAGAATTAGAAGCAAATGCCTTTTAAGAGCATTTTGGAAGCCGATCCTATCTGGAACCTATTCCAGTTTCCAAAGCCGTCCCATCACAGAATTATGGAATGGTGTGGGTGGGAAGGGACCTTAAAGAGCTCATCTCATTCCACCCCCTGCAATGGGCAGGGACACCTTCCACTAGACCAGGTTGTTCAGAGTAAGTTTACACTTGAGTGTCTCATCTGCACTCTCACTTCCCAGGGAGCACAGAGCATGTTGCAGGACCAAGCCTGCTCCTCCCTGAGCTCACTCCTCTCCAGGACAGTTTGTGCTGCATTTTAGTCCTCAGGCTGTTGACAGGATGCTCGATCCTTTCCACACAATGCAAAGTGTCAGTGTAAATTCCCTTAGATCTCGGGGCTATGAGTATATCCAGTACTTCCTCTGAAGGCAATGTTTTTTTCATAAAGACATGGTAGCTATAAGAAAACACTTTTATCTGAATTCAAAGCCAGCTTTTACGTAGTGACATCTAAGTGTCTGTTCTACTCTCAAATTTTTTTGCCCTTTTTACATGAAACTTATTTCACTCTCATGGAAATAAAGGTTTGGCAGCCTGCAAGCCATTGTCACTGCAAAGGAGCACAGACTCAGTGTTGTAAGGTCTGCCTCGAAGTTCCTCAGGGCTTTGTTTGCAGAGGTGCCTGGAGCCCAGGTCTCTCTCACAAGTGCAAACACAGACCTTGGCTACTCTTATTTTAATTCTTCTCACTGCTGTCAAAATCAGTAAATGTGCCTGAACATCTGGAGCCCACTACAGTTTGATGGACCAGAGTAAGTTCAGCCTCAGACCGGAGCCCTCTCACCCACCCATTCTCCACACAATCTGGCCACCAGCATGTCTGAGTTGACAGTGGGATCACCTCTCAAAAGACAAAATATTGCCTATTAATGCACAATTTAGATAAGCCATGAGTGCTTTTAATCCTGAGCTGAGTGGCTCTGGTCTTGGGCCCCTTGGTGGCAGCATGGCAGAGTCCCAGCCAGGCTGGGGACACATCTGTGGGGCAGCTCTGCGCTCTCACAGCAGCAGGATTCACAGTTTATGTGTAGCATGCCAGTTCTTTATTTTTCTCTTTAACAAGATGATTTTTATGTGCTCTTACAAGACCAGTTTATCCACCCAGGTTTCAAGGGACATTCTTTTAGGTAATGACCAATTTTTAATTACCCAGGTTATAGTCTTGACAGAACTTTTCTTGCCTCATTAGGTAGATTTGTGATTGATTTGCATTAACTCTCTATTTTGAAGCTCTCTGCAACTTTAAATTTCCCCCAAAGATGGGAATTTCGTTGCCCATGGGCAGAGGAAGCTGAGCTGAAAGTGATGCAGTGACATCTTGTTCCCTCTGACTGCTGGATGAGCTGGTGCTGTGCCTTTGCTTTGTTTTATTTAAAAGAAAAATAGTCTCCCGAGCACTATAACCTTGTCTGCAAGCAAAAACTCAAGGCAGGTAACTTGCACTGCTGCAGTAAAAAGTAATTTTTAAGACCTGGAGGTGGATCTTTAGGAGGCTCATTGCAGAGGGATTCACCCCAAAGGAGAATCTCTCCAGGGCGAATGGTCCTTCATCGGTGCAGCACCCATTTGTTTGTTCTCCACAACAGAATTGCTTTGAGCAAAAGAATGGCAACAGATGGCCCATCCCTTACTATTTAGAGTTGCTTTGCCTCCTGTCTGCTGGTAGACCCTATCGAATATTTTCCCTCTGGACCCAACGGTGAAATTCCCATGTAGTTTTGCAACCATGGATATATAAGGCTGCTAACAATGGTGGTAAATTGAATGTTATTTCCATTTAAATCTTTAATGTATTTTAAAGTCAGATTCATAAATCTACTACGTGTATCACAGCTGAAGTGTTTTCCACTGGCTTTTTTTCCTGACATTAAATCAAAAGGACTGGTAAAAACTTGTCAGTCTTATGAAAAGTTAATCAATTTTCAATACAAAGGGTAGACAGAGGGAAATTTCCATCTTTAGAGGATTGATCTTGAAAGTTATGGTTGATCTCACTTTTATTGAATATTTTTTACTTACTAGGTGAAGGGTCATTTTTTTAGCATTATTACTTTAAATTGCTTCAATATAATGGTTCAAGACTAGAATAGTAAATAAAAGAGTCCCTGGCCTACAGGAAAAAGCTTTCCTGTCTGGAAGATGCAACATTTCAGCAATTTTCTTCATGTTCTACGATAAATTCAGAGAACCCAAATGAAGTGTTGAGAAAACAAAAGAAACAAACTGTCAGGGGCTGAAAAAGCACACTAGAGTTGAGTACACCGTCCACTGTTGCCTGCTCTAGTCCTAAAAGCAGGGAATTTTGTCCTTACTTACAGAGGAGAAGGAGAAGCAGACTTTCATTTTTCCCTGTTGAATATTTATTTTTCAGTCCATTTTGAAAGTGAAAATGCATTTCTATGCTGCTGGTGAAGGAAGGGGCGCTTCAGTTCATGATCCATGAAGTGCTGCTGGAATACAAATATCTTGATAGAAAGCAAATATGTAATGATAGATATGATAATATATATCTCTATATATCTCTGTATCTATAGATAGATAGATAGATAGATAGATAGATAGATAGATAGATAGATAATCTCCCCAAAGGTCATGTCATGGAAAATCTGCCAGGTGTAGCATTACATTACATGTAAGGTTACCTGTTCTTTGCTACAGCTAATGAAGAAGGAGGACCTGGAAGATGGTTTACTGGGTTGTACACTTGAAGACCTCCTCCAGTTTGATGATTACAACAATGACGGCCGCCTGACTCTGCAGGAGCTCTACACAGCCTTCCGTGAGTCCCTGCTTTGGTCTGTCCTGGGTGTTTGAAGCATGTGAATATCTGTGAGAACACTGTTGTCTTCCCAGACATGGTCAGCAAAGATGATCCCTTTTTTGTCTTTAATGCCATGAAAATACTTTGGAAGGCTTATTTCCAAAGGTGTCTGTGCTCCACAGGGTAAGCATGAAGCAGGAGGTTGGTACAGGTGTGTCAAGTTTATTGTTTTCTTCTGTGTTTTGTTGTGCTTCTTGTTGATGGCAGGGGAGAGATGGTGGCCTGGCCAGGTCTGTAGAGTATGTGGTTTGTGTAAAGAAACAGATGGAAACCTGTCCAAAGGTCCTGTGGTAATACGAGTTAGTTTGCTGTGGCGAAGGTGTTTTACTGAATATTTTGCCTGGGAATTATGTTTTCTGCATTTTGTTTCCATGTTAATAAATGTATTACAGTGTGCAGTCGTGATACAAATCTCAACATCCTATGCAAGGATCTGGGGATCACAGAGCTACTTTAAACAGTGGGATATAATAAATATGTGTTGTCCCATTTGTCTTCATAAATTTATATTCTCTCTTTAAGTTAAGCATTTGTTGAAGTCTTTCCCAGGACAAGGCCCACACTGTCTCCTTCATCTGGGTGATAGAAAGTTGTATTGATGCCTGTTCCTTTGGGATACTAAAGAAAAAGGGAAATGGGCAGGATTATTCAGTAATCAGGATAGTGAGCTACAGAGAACCTGGGTGTGGGTAAGACATTGTGATTAAAACTGAAGCAGGATTCAACCATTGACTCTGTTGAGTGCAGGGAAAGGGCCAATAACAAGCTGGTTACTTCTTAAGCTGGATTCATTTTAAAGAGGGCAATGTCTGTTTTTTTGATTCACAGCTTTTTATTTTAAAAAAAAACAACTTTAGATAATAATCACAGAATGGTTTGGGTTAGAAGGGCCCTTAAAGATCATCAAGTTCTATCCCCCTGCCATGGGCAGGGACACCTTCCACTAGACCAGGTTGCTCCAAGCTCCATCCAACCTGGCCTTGAACACTTCCAAGGATGGGGCAGCCACAGCTTCTCTGGGCAACCTGTGCCAGGGCCTCATGACCCTCACAGGGAAGAATTTCTTCATAAAATATCCAATCTAATCCTGCCCTCTGTCAGTTTGAAGACATTCCCCCTTGTCCTATCATACCATGCCCTTGTCAAAAGTCCCTCTTCAGCTCTCCTGTAGGCCCCCTTTAAATATTGGAAGGCTGTTTAAAGTGCCTTAAGATTAGCCCCAGTTGTCAGCTTGGACCTGTTTGAATCACATGTGCATTTAATTCAACACAGCACACTCAAACCAGCAGATGCACAGTAAAACATAAAATCTCATACATTAAGAAGGCATAAAGTGTATTAAACCAGCTATAAAGGCTTGACATGCAGTTATTTGGGAGCATATTTGGATCAATGAGTTCTCAAAGTCACATCAACTTGAACCTAAATTCCAAACTTCCAAGAATTATTTCTATGGGGTTTTGGTTCAGTGAATTTTAAGTCGGCAATGAAAATAAGACAAGTACAAAATATTAGCCAATTAACAGCTATAATATTGATAAACTGCAAAACTATCATAACAAAACCCAAGGTGTAACAATGACCATTTGTCAAAGGGATTTTGTATCTGAACAGAATTGCTCACCATCTGAAGCTGAAAACTAGACCAACTTCTCCATTTTCAGTTCTCTCAGAATCCCCACTTTTATCATGAGCAGATAATGGCTCACCAGCTTTTAATTTAAAACCAAAGTTCATTGCTTGCAACTTTTGAAATTTTGGGGAACCTGGAAGCAAATTTAGTGCCTGGTTGAAGTATATTTTTTCCCTTTACTTTATTAAATGATGTAGGAAAAAATCTCAAAAATAATTCAAACACTTAAGGGCACACTTTGGTTTATGAAAATTTTGTTTATAAGATTTCTGCTTTGTTATGAGTCAAAATTTGGATTGCAGCACTAGTTTAAAGGTACAGCATCCTGCACATTTCTCCTATTTTTTGCCCATTAGAGAGATCCTTTTGTTGCTTCAAGTTCACCCAAGCCATGAATTGGCTGGCAGCAAGATATGGGCACGGCTGCTCAGGAAGCTGAGTAACGTAATTACCAGAATTCAGTGACATGAGAATGTCTCAGTCTAATTTATCCTCTCAAAAACTCTGTCACATCTGTTTTGGTGCTCTGGTGGAGTGTCGCAGTGTTGGAAAGGTTTGGAAATGACCTTGATAATGTGAAGAGCTTCCCAAATTGACATTCTTGTGCTGTGTTAGAAGTTTCATTTCAGTGTAGAGAGTTTAGTGGCCTTGTTGTAACTCACAGAGCCACAAAATGGTCTCTTTCTCTCACTCCGTGTGTATCTCTTGCTTTCCCTTAATCCATCCTAAGACCCTCAGGAACCCAAAGGGTATTTTTCTTCCCCATCACGCTGGTCATCTGTACAGGAATGAAGAGTGCATGGATGAGAGAAATCCAATGTCTTACATTTTCTGAAATGTGGTTTTATCAGTACAAGTACTACATCTAATAGGTGCTATTTTTAATCATAACTTCTAACCATGCTAATCATTTTAATACACATTTTAATGCACAATTTTGGATTATGGACAGAAATAGTGGCCTTCCTTCTAAACCTGTCATCTTTCTTCTGATTTTCTGAAAGTTCTTTTGTTCCTTAATTCCAAGAATAGAACTGTTAAGAGTATTCTTGCATCTATGAGGATGACTAGAAATATCTGTTAACACAGGATTAAAGTGTCAGCTCTTCAAATTGCCTTAATCATACACAAGTAATGCATGAGACAGATGAAACACACTCCTGGCAGCCCTGGTAAGAACCACTTGTAGGTGTCTTCTAATTCCTCATTAATAAACTTTTATTAGATAAGGAGTCTCAGTACCATAATTAAAAAAAATAATTTTTGGTATGATGATCTTGAGATTTTTCACATGCCAGAAACAGAGTACTAGAAAGATTATTTGTCTGTTGTCTTTTCTATAAGTTGTCACAAAGATTCAATAAATGACTAATAAATGAAAGGCTTAGTTGTCATAAGAGCTAAAGCAGTGCATGCATCTAATTAATCAGCACAGAGATAGTCTGGTGAGTTGGCAAGCACATCACCCAGCTGAGTCATACCTTTAAGAATGCTCAGATGGGTGGTTTTTGGATATAACTTCTGGAACTGTATCTGACTGGAAGTCATTAGAATTAGGCATCACATTTCTGGCATTCCTGTTGTTTTCCCTAACGGGAAAGTGGTAGATTGGCAGATGTGAAAGCCCATCTTAAGAAAAAAGTCCATGTAATCTTCTAGATCTGTATCATCATCATCGTCATCAATATGGACAGGTCAATTTGTAATACAGATAAGTCAGGGAGAGGGAAAAGATGCATTCCATCAAAATGCCTTTATCCTGTCAACATTGTTTAGCTAATAAGGAGTCATTAAACCAACAATAAAATCCCCTTAAATTCTAGCTCATGGCCCATTAAAGTACTGTCCTGATGTCGTATCTGAACCAAAACAACCTACAAAGGACATTTGAAAGAAAAATACTGAACTGTTATTTTTCAGTCCATGTGCCATGGTCTGTTGCATGTAAGTTACATGTAGACAGAAAATTGCTGTTCTTCTAAGATGAGAGACATGTCATCTATGGATATATTGCTATCTAAAGAACACAAGTGTTTTTTAGTAGGGACATTTTTCATGCGGGAATGAATGCAGCAGCAGCTGCAGGACTAATGTGCTCTTCTCTTAACTCCAGTTAAGGAGTATAAGACGATATTTTTCTTTCCTCCCCGATTCTGTTTTAGGTCAGATCTTCCTTTTTTAACATGTCCTTAATATTAACCAAAAAAGCACAAGGAACAAATATGAAAATGAGACATATACACTTTCAGCAGGAGGTCAGGGACATGCTGGATAACAGCCAGGGAGGGTGGATGGTGCCAGCCCTGGGGCTCTCCCAGCACCGCCACCAGGGACTAGGAGACCAGAGTGAATTTGAATGAACTGGGTGAAAAAATGAATTGAGAGCCTGGGCTGGGCACGGGTGTCAGGTAAATCACTGCCAATGCAGAGAAGCAGTGTTGGACTGGCTCCAGATTTACTGCAGTGATCCTAAAATCTCCAGGAGCTGTATTCCCCACAGCCGTGTGGTCTGGAGGAGGGAGAAATCCATTCCTGCTCCTCCACCATCCTCCAGAGGCTCATTAGAAGTGTGGAGTATAAGACAGATTTATTTTTCAGTTGTGCATGTTTCTGATTCACTAGAAACTACTTTAGGGAAGAGATTTTAATTGTCCCAAAATTGTGGGGATTGGTGCTGACCGGGAAAAAGCAAAGCTCTATGTTTAGAAACAGGGAATGAAACATAAAACGGGGATTGTGGGGTCAAGTGGGAGAGGAATATGTTGAGTGAAGAAGAAGCTTTCAGTAGTGTATCTGTTCTTGGTAGACATATCAGCATATCCAACTCTATGATCTCATAATAAACAAGGTGATAATGGTAAATAAATACTGTTTGAGGAAAACAAATACCTCTATTTGCTGTCTCTGTGTGTGTGTATATATATGTATTCCATGTATGTGTGGCAAACCAGCTGTTCCAGCAGTAATTGCACCTGTAAAATCCACGTGTTTATTCACAAATTCATGAAGCTGTTCTTGATGGCACAAGCACCTGGGGTCAGGTATTTGTTGCTGTTTCCTTCCAGCTGGATTGGTCAAGCCCAGATAACTATATTGGACAAGTATATTGTGAGATAAATGTTTTGCTTGCAGTGTTTTCTTAAGCAATGTTGTAGCAACAGTTACCTACAGAATCAAATCATAGTCCTGCAGTATTGACAGTTTGTGCCCCATGCTCTGCCTCTCCCACTGTAATCTCCCTGGTTTGTGATTTTTCTTTCATGTTGCTGCAGATATTGGTACAAACTTGGAAATAATTCATTAGCTTACCAGCATTGATTGCTTCTCCTGTGAGCAATGTGATATCCAAACTTCAAACACGGCTGAGCAAGCAGGGGAGCGACGGCCTCTGCTTTTGGTTTGAGGCGGTGTTAGACGAGCTACTCAGGAAAGAAATGAGGTTTCCTTAGTTGCCAAAGCAGTCCGTTCTTGATTGCCTTGGGGAATGGTGTGCAGATGTGCTGCTGAGGTTGAACGCAATTTATTGGGCGTTTAGTAGTAGTAATATTGTTGTTGTTATTGTTACTGTTATTATTATCATTATTAGTATATTAATGCTAATTTAGTAATGCAATCTTATACCAGAAACAAAACTAAAAGATAAAAAAATCAAGGAAGAAAGCAGAAATTGAAAACTTTTCAGCTTGATTCGTGTGGGAAGTGCCAAGTGGCTGAACAGGAATGACAGAAAAGCCCAGCAAGCACCCAAGTCACTGCAACAGCATTTTGTCACCAGCATTCCCACAGCTGAGCCATGGCCCTATGCTGGGTTTTTAGGCATTTTGAGGATGGAGCTGTGTGTGTTGGAGGCAGACACAGCAGCTCAGCACGGAGGAGAGTGCCCAAAGGCTCGTTAGTGGGCAAGGCTGAGCTCCGAGCACATGCATGAGGATGGAGGTGCCTTTGATCAGCTCCTGAGATCTCCCTACTCAATATGTTTTGACTTTTGATCATTTTCAGGAGCACCTAACTCCTTGCCTCACTCATAAATGCAGTGTAAGATGCCTGGCTTGAGCACTAGGAATGATCCAGCTGCACCTGGAAATGTAATTTTGGTCTGGTAGGATGCCTCAGCTGGGGATATCACAGTGAGTTCATCTGTACTGCATTTTAGTGGGCAGCTATTTCTTGAATGTGGAAAATTTTCTTGCTTGGATTTTCTTTTTTTTTCTTCTTTTTTTCTTCCCTTGCTATCAAAGAAACACATTCTGCAAAGAAAAAAGTTGATTTCTTTTTCTGTCTGAGCTCTTTTAAAGCTCTTCTCATTGTGAGAACCTTTTGCACTTCAAGTCTAAAATATATCTCAGGGCTCCAGCAAAGTGCCCTGCATTGTTTGCAGTTCCACAAAACAGCTGTCAGAATCAGGTTTGTTGTGTAGTCTCAGTTGTTTCGCTGCATTTTGAACAAAGCAAAAGGTATTGTCTCAGAAGAAGAAAAAAAAATCAGAATTAATTTGTAGGAAGAAAGACAAGTTTAATCTAAGCAAAAAGGCTTCAAAAGCTAAAATATGGCTCCAGAGAAAAAGTTAGAAGTGCTCAGATCAAGAATAATTATGTTGTATGTGGATGCAAGTTTGCCAGTGGAGAGAGGGACATGGTTTTGCCTTGGGCTAAAAAGAGAAATGTTTCCATGTTCAGACCAGACATTAATTCATTTAACCAGGGCTGCTGCTCAGCTTTGTAGTCTACCCACTTTATATATTTTGGCATTATAACTTCAATTAAGAGAGTCTCCTCAAATAAAATTTCAGCAGAATTAATGGTAAACACAGATGTGATTAGAATGATTGTGGTTTCATGTCAAGAGTAGCGGCCAGATTTTTTCATGTAATCATGTAATGAAAGCCAGGGAGGATGCCTGACATTGGTTTGGCTGTTTCCATGTCAGAACCCACACACAGAAGTGTCAATTGCCAAACTCCGGTATTTTTTCAAATAGGGAAGCACAGAATGGTTTGGATTGGGAGGGACCTTAACCTTATCTTGTCCTAACCCCGTGCCACAGGGATGTCTTCCACTAGAACAGGTTGCTCCAAGTCCCATCCAACTTTGACCATTTCCAGGGATGGGGCATCCACAGCTTTTCTGGGCAACCTGTGTGTACTAGTTTGAAAACAAACCAGTGGGAGGCACTAAGTCAGAATAACAATTTAATAGGGAAATTTAAAGAAAGGCAGAAAACACTGGTTTAAACTGACAGGGTCAGGATACAACCTGACACCCTGTTGGTCAGGGTGGCAGTAGCAGTCCGATAAGACGGTGCCTGCAGTCCTCCTGAAGTGGTGGATGTGGTTCTGTTGAAGCGGTGATCCTGCAGAAGGGTCTGCTCTTCTTTGGAAGGTCCAGTGGTGGCTATGTAGCTCTTGGCTTCTGGGAATCCAGTGGAAAAGGGGTGTCCGTGTTGTTTGGAATCTCAGATTATATCTAGGATGGAATGCTTGGTTCCTCCTTCTGGGTGGAGCATCTCACAGTGGCATGATGAGTTCTGAGGCCAGGTGTTGATGGGCCATTAACAGAAGATAGTCCGGAGGGAGGAGGCAAGGAAACACTGCCCCACCTGGTTTCAACAGCTCATGAGGGTGGTAATAGAATACACTGCAGCCCAGGACACTATGCCAGGGCCTCACCACGCTCACAGGGATGAATTTCTTCCTAATATCTAATCTAAACCCAGGATCTTTCAGTTTAAAGCTGTTCTCCCTTGTTCATATCTCTCATTTCCAAAGATGCCATCTATAAAATGTCAACAGGCTTAATATGCAACAACTGAGTAAGAGAAAGTGATTTAATTACAAGTTGTTATTGGAAATCTATTGTCTACAAATTGCAAAGAAAACTCGCTAGAAGACAATGTACTGTTGATCTTAAAATGTTTTTCAGGGTGCATTGATTTGTTAATCTTGGTTTTAAATGCAAGAAATTGCCATGTGGAGTAGTGCTTCAGAAGTGATGTAGTACAAACCATATCGAATGTCTACACACACTCTTGCAGGACTGGAATATTTAAATATTTATAAGTATTTATGAGTGACTCACTGGCGCATAAACCAGGCAAATACCATTTCTCAAAAAATTATTTGATCTGCACCAGCAATGTTCACTGAAGCAATTTCACATGCACAAATAATAGTATTTTGGGTTACTTGCAAACACAATATTATGTCAGTGAAGAGCAAATAGAAATATTAGTGAAATCATAGAATGGCTGACAGTCCTAGACACACACTGAGTCACCATCAACCATTTAACAAATGTGTAGATGTGGCACCTGGGGACACGGTTCAGAGATGGCCTTGGAAGTGCTGGAGTAACAGTTGGGCTTCATGATTTTCAGGGGCTTTTCCAGCCTAAGTGATTCTGTGATTCTCTATGCACCTTCATGTCATGTAGCTAGGGATCTAAAAAGTATCATTTTCATTTTCTATGAGCTGAGAATGAAGAATTGCAGGAGTTCCTATGGCTTCCTTATAGTCTTACAAAACCAGAGGCCATTTCTGAATGAAAATTGGACCCAAACTTTGTGTTGGTTTTTTGGGTTTGTTTGTTTGTTTTAGTCATATTCTGTCTTTCTGAGGAATTGTTAAAGCAAATGCAATATTTTCATGAAGCAAAAATACCTTTTTGTTAAAAATGGGCAAAATTACAGTTAAAATGCTTAAGACTTTACATGAAGTCAAAGGTATGATATGGTAGCATCCTGAGCAAGCTTTCCTAGATCTTGTTTTATTACATACAGTCCAGAACATTTTAGCTGCAGTCTTCCTCTTCTTTCTTGTTTTTCCTCCCTGTATTTTCAAGTGGGTAATTGCTAGACTTTTATTTTCCTTTCAAAATCTGCCTTCATCTGAGGAGAGCTGCTGTGGATGGTCTCTTTGCCTTTTCAGACACCTCATGGATGCTTTGAATTGCTTCTCCATTTATGTGTTCTTCATCTTTTCTTCCACTGGTTGAGCAGATTCATAGCTTTTAAGGCAAAAAACTTTCTATGATATATCAAAAATAAAAAATTACCTAACACAGCCTCAGTCCCACCAGAGTTGGTGCAGAGGGTAAAACCTCCTTTATTACCCTTCCCCTCCCATATTACCTTTCCTCACCATCCAGGCAGGGATCATGCTGCTGTTGTGTGATTTGTCACTTACTGACCCTTTTCCCAGGATTAGTGACCTCATCTGGTTTCGTTTTCGTAGTTCTGCCCAGCTTTCCTTGTTCCTGGTTGTGTGGTCACTGTTTTATGTATAATTGTATATATGATTCTATTAAAATGCTACAGTATGCTCAGATGCAGGTTACTGGCTAACCCCAAAAGCTCAGCACAACAGTCCTGCCTCCCACTCCATCACTCTCACATGTCCAAAGTGTCAGCTGGAATTTCTATGTTCATTCCAGATCTCAATGGAGATGTTGAACAGATTTGGGCTTTGGACAGCTCTAGAAACAGCCCCGTTTGAATGGATCCCTCTGAGAAATGGTTTTGGAGATCTGTCCATCAGCCAGTTCTTAGTTCACTTAGGACAGACTTTATTGGCACTATACAGCACTACAGAGCTGCAGTGCTAATTTTGTATTTAAAATGCCAGAGCAGCCATCAGAAAATTATCAAGTACAGTACATATCCCCAGTGCAGTGATACAATTTATGGAGAGCCACAGCTGAGATATTTTTATTTCATGTTCTTCACAGGAGAAAGTCTCCTTGACAAATCCAGGATGCCCAGATAGAAACTTTAAAAAAAAATAGCAGTAGAAAATTGAATAAGCTGAACTCAAAGGTTGGTTCTGCTTTAATACTTCCAAAAAGAATAAAAAAGGGTGCTAGCCTTTAGAAAAAAAGTAAAAAGCTTAAGAGATGCTTCAGTGGCATCAGGATTTGAGGTGGAACTCAGCTGTTGCTAACATCTGTCTTTAGTGCCACCATAAAAAACTCATTCTCAAGATTCTTGATGATCAAAACTTCAGAAAGGATATCAAGAGCCATCGATAGACATAAATAAGGGGGAGCTCAGCCCTGCTGTGCTCCCCAAGCACTGTTCCTGCTGTCAGCTTTTCCATCTGCAATATATAAAATTCAGCTCCAGAATTTTTGTTTCTCTTTTTGCAAACAAGTACAGGCACTACTGAACTCATGCTTTATGCCACACTTAGATTCCTGTAGCGTTCACCACAGTCCAGACACTGATATTCCAGCAGCGTTATTAGAAACTTGCTGCTTAGAGAAGTAATTTGTGACCATGATTTAACAGAAGAAAAAAAAAAAAAAGAAATATGCTAAGTATATGTCTCTTTATAATTTGTCATTCTGTTCATCATACAAACCTGAATAATGTGCTAGTAAGGATCACAGGTCCTGTCCTGGACACTGAAGCACTTGGAACAGTGTCCTGCTCTGTGGCCAGCTGAAACCCAGCACTGTTCAGTAGCACCATATATCAGAGCCCCAAAAACTGCTGGGGGACGGGGAGTGCAGAGGGTGATGGAACAGGGAGTGGGAATGATGATGACTACACAGCAAAAGCCCCAAAAAGGAGTGGGGTGAAAAGAGAATGAAAATATCATCACCCTGGGATTTCATAGGATATATATGCATCTTTTAAGTATGAAATTAAATGAAAGAATTGAGAGCTTGAAAGACCAGTGTAACATTTCCTTTCAGACTGTATTTTGACATGAACTGTGTTTCACAGGGTTCTCCCACATCCTGATTTCCTGTAGTGTCAGGGCAGGGCTCTGTACTGATGGAGTGGCTGTTGGAACTGCTTTCAGGTACAGACTGATTTTGAAGTTTTTCCTGAAAGATGCTGCCCAGACAGACGACTCCTGTGGTTTTGTTCTCCTGTCTGGCTCTGTGACCTGGTTCTTTATGTCATTCATGCTTCATTGTAAACATGGAGAAAATTCAGCTTTCTCCAGTGTTTGGGACTACCACAAGTAGAGTCATCCATCACACCCCTTTGCTGAAGCTCTACATGCAGCCAGGGTGCTGTCCACAATGCAGGAGCAAAAAAACCCCAAGATCACTGATCTGTGAAAACCCAAGAGCTGTCGCCAGTCCTGACACTGTATGGCCAAGGTTAGGCACTGTTTGTTTTTCATAGAATCATAGAATCATTAAGATTGGAAAATACCTCCAAGATCATCAAGTCCAACCTTTACAGCAATACATGCATATATTTAATACACACATATGCATATGTTAATATAATGTCTCACAGATACTATTTGATAACTCTTACAGTTAGACTTATAAAAATTTTGCTTCACAAATGTCTCCCTTTTACATTCTGCTCACTCCCGAAAGGCTGTTGATCTAAGGAACCCATTGCTGAGGTGGGGAAAAGACATCATTTCTGCAGGAAAATTCAGGAGATGTGCATGGAGCCCTTAGCAAGCTGATGAGAGGAAATGCATCTTGCTACTGCTGGTCCATGCGGAAGGTTGTTGTTGGTATTTAACCTGTCCATTAGCACATCCTGTAACAAAATTGGGAGCTACAGGAAAAGCATTTTTTAACGTTTGTGTGGTGAAACAGGATGAGATGCTGTGTCACCTGCTACTCAGCATCTTCCCAAGAACCTGGGAAAGGGTTCCTCTAGGGGATGACTGTTGTGGGTATAAGTTCACATGTAAAGTTACAATTTCCTGCAGTTTACAACAGTGGACTTAAAAAAATAACCATTGTCCAGGACCTAATTTGCAGGACAGGAATCTCATTTCTTTATTATTCTTAGAATGCTGATGTGCTTTTCTTTAGTCTGCTAGTTCTGCAGCAAGACACTTTTGTTTCCTGTTGAGGACACCTTGGCTGGGGTGGGAGGCATGGACCTCCCATCCTCCTGCAGCAGGGAAACCCAGATTCATCAACAAACTAAACCAGCTGGAACCAAAATTCCTTTTTCTGTCCTAAATACCCAAACAAGAACTTGTCAGTCCTGACATATGTAGCTGATAACGCAGGCATCACTAGAGAGGGTTTACACTCCTGTAGGACCTGGAGGCAAAGTTCTTTCAGAACAAGTGAAGGCATCTGGTTGCATTTGTTCATTATGAGTAGTGGAGGCAGTTGCCTTCAGTCTCCTCTCTTCAGGCAACTGCAGTTTATTGCAGCAACAAAAAAAACCCCCTGTGCCAGATTCTCCCACAGTAAACAGCATAAAAGTCTGCCCTGTCTGTCCTTAATTCCTGTAACACTGGTAGCCACCAAATGCATCTCCAGCCTTTGGAACAGTCCATCTGGTAATTTACAGGCTTAAGAAAGTATAAAATGGACATAGGTTTTGGCTGTTTTAGCACATCTCCACTTATTCTAATACTAATTATTATTGGGTTTTTCACTATTAATGTGAAAGTATCAAGCACAAAGAATACAAGTGTGTCTCCTAGGTAGACTGGCTTGGAGTCTGCTCAGAGGCGTAATGTGTCTTCTGGCAGGTCTAGAGAGTTGTGTGGCTTTTAATGCAATTTGCTAAGCAATCATCTGCTAAAATATGAGATGTATATGAGGCTAAATTTGTTACAGAATTGCTATTATCCTCCTTATTTTGTTTTAAGATGTATTTTTATGAACCCATTCAGTCCAAGATGCACTCACGGGAAGACTCCAATATGTTAATCGGTATTTATTGAATACCTCAGTGTAATGGGATGAACAGGCACTGTGGGTTGTAATTAATACATTGACATGCAGTGACTGTAGCTGAACGGAAGATGAAAGCAGCTTAGAATGGACAGAGTGTGCATTCATCTTGCAGTGCTACATGGACACCCACCGAGTCAAAGAGCTCTCAAAAAGAATGGAAATGCATTTTCTTTGCCAAGCAGGAGTTTTTTGGCAATAGCAAAACATACTGACATGGCAGAAATACAGTGTGGGCACTGGGGGGGCTGCTAATGCATGAACTCCTGTGGAGAGCAGCACATCCCTCCAGCATTACCCATGAAGGGGAGAGATGCTTAGGACATAAAAGAACAAATTTGGCTGCTGCCATCCAGGTGAGCACAGCTGGTGTCTCCTCCTTCTCCCCCCTTCCACGTTTCCCTTATCCTGCACCCTCTCTGACTTGAATTCAGTGAAAACAAGTGCATTGAGGGAGAGCTTTGGCTCAGAAAATATGTTTTTTTCCTTTCTCAAACATGGTGAGAGTAACCCACTTACTGCTGTGATGCATTAGCACAGGTGGCCTCTGAACACAATGCATTAAACAAATTTTATGAGCTGCAAATAATGCAGTTTGTATTCCAGCACATAAACAGGGCTTCAGCAAACACATAAACCAGTGGCAAAAAGCTACTTTTCAGATTTCACTTTTCAAGCCCTGCAGTGAGGCACTAATACAATTATGTCAAAAGTCTGTTGAGCAGATAGAAGTAATGGACTGTTGGATTCCTGCTCTGTGAGAGCTCTTTAACAGCGGACGTTGAGAAATGAAAGATTTCCTCTGCACCAGGCATCATGTGTCCAAGATCTTTACAAGTAACAAAAAAGAGAGTGGCAGGTTAGCTTCATTCTTCTGACTCTTGGGAGGGGATCAGCAGCTCTGAGCCATCACTGATCAGCGCTCCTTTTGTTAAACATTAGACAAGAGAAGACTTGGCAGGTGTAATTTCCTTTAAGGAGAAAGCAGGAGAGAAGGGAAAAGGAAGGCTGCAGGACTTGGTACTGCACTGTACTGAGCCATCACCATCATCCTCCTGTGCAGTCACTCTCTGAGGGGCAGATCTTCCATCAGGCTCTGCAAGCGCCCCATGAAACAAAAAGTGCTTTAGTAAGTGTTAGTGATCCACTAATTTACTATAATGAAAGAAACTTCGAAGAAATCAACAGGGCCAGTGGCAAAGCAATTTCATTACATGTCTCATGTCAGCCCCCTGGATAATTTACTCTGAGGAATAGATACAAGTTGCTCATAGAATAGGTTGAAATACCTTATGAAGCAGTTATACGACTTGTGGGGATGTTTGAATTCTATGGTTATTATTGCTTTTGTTATTAGATTTTGTGGACGATGCCCCATAGGAACTGGATTGTGAGGCCCAGCTAATTTAAAATTCCAGCATCAAAAGCTGTCAGATAAAGTCCATTTTAAGTTGTTTGAAATAACAGATGTGTTTCAGTGCAGTGGAGGTGACTGGTGCTGAGCTCTGGAAGTAGCCCATGAAACACTGCAGTTGTTGTAACACCCGTATGGAGACAGTGGAAGTGCTGTCTGAGCCTCACTCTTTCTCTTTTCATTTTCTTGTGAAGAATTTCCTAATAAAGCGTCAGAGTAACCAAGATGATTTTGCTGTGCTGAAGTTTTATCTAATTAGTCTCCTGGGTGATCCTGCTGTCGGAGCCTGGGTGAGCCCCAGGTTATGTGGGGACTGTGCAGTTGCCCCCAGCTGATGTGTCCAGTCTCCAGCAGACCCAGCAGTGTCTGACTTTGAAGTGTGTTACTTCTTGTAAATCTGTTATGTATCAGGTTTGTGTTTGAAATACAAATTCTGCACGCTCTGAGAGTCTTTGCCAGGGGTAAGTTGGAATAACAGCTTGCCCAGAGTAGCTGTGGATGTCCAGTCCCTGGAAGTGTTCAAGGCCAGGTTGGATGGGGCTTGGAGCAACCTGGTCTGGTGGAAGTTGTCCCTGCCTGTAACTTTAATCATTTTTTAAGAGCTCATTTACTTGTAAGTGGAATTGTTCCTGGGTCACGATTCACCTACCTATAAATATTTGCAGTCTCTTTTGACCCATTTCTTCTGCCCACTCCATAAAATCAACAAGACATCGATCACCAGGGCAGCCTGCCTTAAAAATAAATAAATAAACCAGTAACAGCCCTGCAGGGAAAACAGCCCAAGGAGGAACAGAAGCTGCTAATTTATTTTTTTTTTTACTCCCTTCCTACCTTCAGCAGGTTAATACATTGCAGGACCAGGGATTCCACATGGCATTCCATCCCATCCTGCAGCCTGCTGGTTTCCCATGCCTGCTCACTGCCCCCCAGGGCCACAGAAGGTGACTGCCCATGTTCACCAGCATCTCCACCCCCATCTTCATATGCCTGGCTTCCTCTTCACAATTAGACTGTTTTTTTCCATGCCTGCCTCTTTCTACTCTGATGGAAATAAAGGGAAAGGTTTTCAAATTAAGGCACTGGAGGAACATGAACAATTCCTATTTTGGCAAATTATAGTATTTGTAAGCCTTGTCCTTGCATAACTCATGCAAAGGTTGACTATAGGTGTCCAAGAGATGTTTCCTTTGTTGCTCGGAAATTATTCTGGGTCAACAGCAGATGAGTCTCATCTGTCAGGGGCTATAGCATCTCTCTTCAATTCACAGACACTGAAAAGCTGGAAAAGTCAAGGGTAACTTTTGTCTCTTTTCTCACAGATCTTTCTAACTAGAGTAAGAAAGAAACCATTTTTTCACCATTTTAAATCGTTCTAAACATACCTATTGCAGGACTTGCCATGTCCTCCTCCTCTGGTCATGGACTGTCTCTGATATCCCTGTGCTCTCCAGTGCAGAAGGAAATACATTGGCAGTACACGTGAAAAGGTTACACATTTGCTCATTCCTGTGCTACAAACTTCTTAGACATGTCCACATCAGCCTTAGATGTGGAAATAATGGTGGGATTTTGTCCAGTTGAATTAGGTGTTGCAAGCTCTGCTGGTTTCTAAGGAGGGATTTCGATGGGAGATATCCGTGCTCCAGTGGATGGACAGCAACTCCCTGCTGTGGCAACGCTTCAGGAGTTTCTTTTCTCTGAATTAGTTGGGCAGCACATCAAGAACCAAATCCAGATTTCATATTATGTAATTTTCTTACAACTGCTCATCCCGTCAGTAGCCTGTCCCATGCTGGTAGAGGTTGGTGTCAGCCACATGGAAATGCCCCTGCCAAAAACAGGGTCTTTCTGGTCAGAGTATTGATTTGTGTGGTCTGTAGCCGTGAGAGTGGTGCTTCCTGGCAGGAATATGTGTCCTCTACAAGGTGAAGGAGAGAATAATCCATATATTAGATAAAGTCTTCAGGATTTTGTATGCTTGAACACTGGTACAATGTCAACATCACAATCTCATCAGATTGCAGGATTTTAGTTAAATAAAATGACAAGAAATTTCCTTGGACTTTATCCATCACCTGAAGAAATTGGTTAGAGTCTGAGTTTGTAGAGCAAACATCTTGAAATGAATTTGAAGAACTTCTGGAAATAGCAAGACCTGCATGGGTAACTTGCTTGCAATTTCTATTATTGAGATTTAATTTCTAAAATTGCAAAGTATGACTGGGAATTACTTATTACATTACCTGAGAAATTTCTTGGTCTTCCTATCTTTGTGAATTACTTTTTCAAATTTTTTTTTATTCAATGCAGCAAAGGGATCAACTACTTCTCTGTCATAGCTACTTTCACATTTCCACTGAGCCTAATGCTTTCCTAGAATTGAGAGTAATCAGTCGCTGTTAAATGGGATTCAGGCTTCCCTTTGTGCCATAGGACAGCAGGATTGGACAAGGGGAAGGGCTTGGGTGCCCAGTCAGTCTGACTGAAGCTCTCAGTTTTCAGACAAGTGTTTGTTGTGTGGGTTTTTAATAGTATTCAACTTTTTGCTTTTCTGCCCTCCAGAGATGAACTTAGAAGCCATAAAGATGCCCTTCCTGCAGCCAGCCCCAAACGGGCGGCTGTTAGGATCTGTCAGTGGAGTCGAGCAGGGCCAGTGCCTGAAGATGGCCCTGGCCCAGGGAGCTCCCGCTGTAACCAGGGATGCGCAGTGCCAGCCATGGCCCTGGCAGACACAGATCCCCTCACAAGGACGTTGCTGCTCACTGCTGCAAAGGGTTTTCATGCTGAGCATCGCAGTTTTTTCCCCTCTTGGCTAAAGCCCAACTGCCTTCTAGTTCAAATGAAACTTCTGAAAAATACTTCATTTTCACTGTGCCTCAGAGTGACTTCTCCCCAGAATCTGACCTTGCTGTCTCCACCTGAAGCTGCTGTGAGAGCTGGGTGTCCAGGGGAATCACTGCCACCAGCCACTATTTATCTTTCTCTAAAGTGAGACAGCCACACTCATGTATCACACACAGGGACTGGAGTGACTTTAAAGCCAAGATGACTGTAATGCTGAGGAGTAATTTACAAAGTGGGTAAAAGATCATGCTCTGGATTTTTAAAAGCAGTGTGTTTGCTGTAGGTGGTTCTTCTCAAAGACCCCTTTCACCAGATACAGAAAGAAACCCTAGGACAGAGGTGCCAGATTTTCCAATTATTTAAATGCCATCATTTCATTGCAATAAAAGTTAGAGGACCCTGGACCATGAAAGAAATTTTTTACAAGAGACGATACTGTTTCATTTTTATAGAAAAGAATAAACTGTTCACCATGTGTTGGGAACAAAGCAGTTCTGCTGATGGGGGAGGATACAGACTAAGTTTTTAACCATCTTCCTAAGCATGCAGAAAAAGGAGTGTTGGGTCCTGGATGGACACCAAGAGTTAGGGCATGTGTCTCTGATAGGGAACATTGAAGAGGATGTGGGGACTGCTGCCTCCAGACAGCACCTGCAGGAAAGGACAGGAGCAGCCTCACAGGACAGGGTTGGAGCAAGGAGAGGATAGTTGGTCGCATGGAAGAAGGCAAAGAGGTAGGTCCTGGTTTTCATAACTAAGCAAGATTCTGTTGGACCAGAGCTGTATCACAAGGTGAGCTGATGGCACACCTGCAACTGGCTATTCGTGGCAGCTGGCTGCAGCCACTCAGGAGTTGCCTCATTCCTCCAACTGCTGCAGGATAATATTTGTGGTATCTGGGAACAGCTGTATTACCCTCTTTTGCAGCTAAATCTGCTGTAACAGTGGCAGGAGCAGATGAAGAAAGGATCTGTGAAAAAAACCTCTGAGGCAGAATTGAGTAACTCTGCCCTGCAGAATATGGAACTGTCCAGCCTGACTATCTCCCAGAAAAATAGCATCTCTTGCAGAACATGGTGAGAAAGAGAATGCAGTAGCATCTGTGCTCCAAGGCTCTGTGTCCTTCAATCAGTGAACCTGGATTTATAGAAGTGAACCACCTGTCATTTCCCTTGCAGGGGATTTTTTTCAAAAGCAGCAAAATTCCTTTACATCACCTGCCATGTCAGGGCAGTACAAACAATGGGCCTTTTTCCATCATGTTACCTGGCTGGAAACAGCAAATAAGGAAAAATGGAGAGATTTTATTTTTTTTCTGAACAAGCTCTCCTACAGGAAGTGGAAAGGAGCCCTCATCTCCAACTTGATGGGCTGTCTGGGAAGGTTCAGTCTGGGATCTGATGGCACTATTTCAGTATTGATAATTTTCATGCATTTGGCAGGTAGTTATTTGCTTCATCTCTGCTTCCCACTTCCCCTAAAATTGTTGGGTCTGTGTACTATTTTCAGTCACGTTTCATGAGAGGCAAAAGTTTTAAATGTGCCAAATATCATTAAAAGCAACTTAAAAGGAAGCAAAAATTGCATTTTTGTCCCAGCTGAGGGGAACACTGAAGAATAAGCTCACTGCCTGGGGACACATGGGAGAACACACCGATGAGAAGGTCCTGCCAAACCTCCCGCAGGCAGAGAGCATCCTTGGGAGCTCATATCATCTTAGATGCCAAAGTCAACCTACCTTGGGCTGCTGCTGGATAAAACAAAACTGCTTCAGTTCCAGTGCTGAGAGATGCTCTTTCATAAGCATAAACAGATGCTCAGATGTTTGTTGTTAAGTTACCTTCTCCCTGTATTAATTTGTAGTAACAGTAAGAGCAGAATGAGTTTGCTATAAACCCATGTTTTACTTTCCCTGGTAGGACATGATGTTTTTTCACAGGATATTTATTAATCATCTGTTCTTATTTTTTGAAAGATTTTTGAAAATAAGGGTTTGAGCAGTTCACCCAGTCCAGGCTGAACATGTCTCACCACAGCTGTGTTTCAAACCATTCAGCTCTGCTTTGCTCATTGTTGAGCATTCAGATTCCAAGAGGTTACATATGGCCAGGGAGGAAGATTCATCTCCCTTTAAGCTGTCTCTTCACTTACAGAAGCCAATAGGCTGAACAACACCCTTGCTGGCTGAAAACTTAAAGTTCCATTTAATTCTTTTGCTCTCCCTACTTCCAGACTTTGTAATATAAAATAATTAATCCTGATGCAGCCTATGTGGCAGCTTGCAGCCTTGTTGATACTGCTCTGTTGCTCCAAGCAGACGGAACTTGCATTGTTGCTTAACAAATTGACTGCTTAGAATTGTTTAGAGAAATAATTTCTCTTTTAGTCTATACTTTCTTGGAGGCATGAAAAGCTTTCAGTAGTCAGCTCTCTATTACACCTGTGGGCAAGCAGAAATATGTTAAGAGAGGACACAGGGTTTATCTTTACTGCATTTGCATAAAAATACAATTCAAACTATTTTCTTTTTCCGTATTTTCTCTCCTCAAAGGGAAAAATAAAAGAGACACAGTTATGTTAAATTGGCGCATGTTGTAACATGGCAAAGTCTTTCACACCACAGCATCCTTAGGGCAAGAATTGTGCCCTGGTTGTTCACATGGTGTAGAGAAAACTGGGAGTTGGGAAAACCAGTTGACTTTGGGTATTGTTGTATTAAGCTAAACTATACACTGCAGTCCGATGCTATCCTGTGTTCTTGGAAGTTGATTGAAATTTTTGAGTCATCTAAATTTGTTCAGTGCTAAGTGCTGTGTGACAGTACATTCACAATTTCTGCATCATCTCATGCAGAAGACAAAGAATGAAAGTTGTAAATCTGGTTCCATGAACCTTTTGGATAGATTCAGCCTGGCTGGACGAATCGAAGTGAGTACAAAACTGTTCTTATTTCATTACTTCTTTTTGGTTAATGTGACACTTAAGTACAGGTATGGGATGTTCTGGCAGCTTGAAGTTAAGCTAAAACCAGTTATTTTCAGTGATTTCAGGTAGAACAACTTCCTGTGGTTTTCCCAGGATCCATTTTATGCATGCATGCATAAAGCTTGGGTCTGTGTGCCTATTTTGGTAAAGAATGCACACAGTGGGGATATGGGCTGTCTGAAGCACAAGGAAATTAAAGAATGTTTTCCCTGTTCTTTCTTAATTACATTACTTCTACAATTCCAATGGCAGTAGATTGCTTCCTCTATCTTTTGTTTCCCTTTGCCTGTTATCTCATCAAAAAATACAGCCGCTTTCCCACCAAGATTTTGTGGCCTTAATTAATCACATAAGGTATATATTTCACAAGAAAAAGTAAATACTTACCGGTTGTGCTTGGACATCCAAGTTAAGGGGATGGTGAGAACCTTCAGGGTGTGACATGTCCTGAGGCTGAGGTGGGATTTCTTTTGCCACATCCTTCATCACATGTTTCAGATGCACCATTCTGCTCTGGTGGCAGGTAACAGGTGACCTATGGGCCTGTGCAGCTTCTTCTGTAGATTTTTATATTTCTAATAAATTTTTGCAGTTGCTTCAGTCAGAGGACTGTATCATTTAAGGATTGCTTGTGTCTGCCTAGAAACCAGAGAGAATAAGCACATACAACTGATTTAAATAGGCCTATGGTGACAATGTAATTAGGCATTCAGGCCATTGTTGCCATTTTTTATTTACTTATTTAGTGTCTATCACCTCTTTAGAAAGCCTTGGTTCTTTACTGCTTCATTAAATGCTGCAGTCTCCTCCCAGCTCCCTCCCATCTCTATTTAGATAGATTGGACAGATCCTGTTAGCTTTCTGCTGGTGATGATGGGGACCAAAAAGTCATTTAAACATATTTGGCAGGCCATATATCTTAATGCTACCCAGTAATAATTCAGCAGAAAAAAGAAATCTCGTGACTGCAGGCTAAATGAAATTAAATTAGAGCTTTGGGCTCCCTGGGGGCCAGAATCCTCTTGTCATACTTGATGTATATGAGATGGGCATTTGAGCTGTGTAATCATGTGTAAGATGCAGAAATGATGTTCAGGGTTCTTCACTGGAGAGACGTGGTCTGAATGCCCTTTCAGGTGGGCAAAAATGCAGAAAGCCTTGCAGAAAGAGGTACCTCAGTGACCCAGAGTGCTGATGGCTGTGTGCAAACCCTCCAGGAGATGCCAGCCACACCCAACAAACTATAAAATCTGCTTTTCCAGCAATGAAAGTAAAGGAAAGAAACCAAGAGCAAATAGGGATGACAGGCAAGGGTGTTTCCATACTAGGAAAAAATCAAACATGTTGTTCATCACCACTGTTGCAGGGGGAGCACCTGAGGTATAAACAGGGCACAGACGTTTTTATTACTGTGCCATCAAACCCTGCCCAGGGAGATCTAAAGCATTATAGCTGGAGGTGGCAGTCAGTGTAGTCAAAGAAGCATCTAACCTCAGTGAAGAAATTATCTAAGCTTCTTCCTATAATAAAGTTTATTTTCCCAGCATTAAATAAAAGGGGAGGATGTGTGTCTGGGGTGGGAGCCATGCCACTCGCAGCACGCTCCATGCTGCTACCTGCTGTCACCAAGCTTTTGTTTCATCTGTGAACTTTCCATAGCAGCAACTTCTTCTGGGTTGCATTTATTTAACTGAGCCACACAAATCCTGGGGTTTTATTACCCAGCTTGTGGTTTATGCATAGTTCAGGCTGGATGCCTGTGCCCAGCCAGGCACAGAAGGGACTGACAGCCCGAAGCACTGGGGGCCCCTTGGCCAGATATATTAAAGGGTGATAACCTTATGTGCATCAGAATTTTAGCTTGGTGCCCCGGTTTTGTGTGTCAGGTGTATTATAGGCAGCCCAGAAGCACAGTGAACATCACAGGCTTGGGTTCTTCAGGCAGGTGTTGCCCTGAGTCAGGGCCAGTATCCATCCACCCATCCTCATAGACTCAAGCCCAAAGAGCATCATTCGATGCACTGATGCTGTTCTGAGGTGTTTAAATGCAAAGGGACGTGTAACATCACTGGATTGGCAATGCTGTTGGAGTCAGTGGAGTTTTTCTAGTGTGCAGCCAGTGTCTGTCTGGAATGGACATAGGGCTGCCATGCTCGCCATGACCAATAGATGGGAAGCGCCTGTGGCCACCACACAGCTGTCATGGGCAGTGATGTCAGGTAGTCTTTTCCATGCTACGTTTTGCTGCTGTGAATTAACTTCCAGTTTCATATTGTCAACATGTGTTCTCCTCCTTCCATTAAACTCTCACCCCATCACCCTGTTCTCTTGGCTTCAGCAATGATTTGGTTGCTGTTTAAGGATTTGATGCACTTGTTAAAAGCTCTGTGACAGAAAATCCCGACTCTTTCCAGGCATCAGATCTGATGTCAGATTCTGCAAGACTTCTTTTACAAGTGTTTGTGTGGTTGTAAAAAAAACCCTACAAAAACAACATGAAGAAAACCACACAAGCAAAACCTTGAAATTAAAATGACAACAGAAGAGAACAAAGGTGCTAGAGAAGAGATCTCAGTTCTGTTGTCATTTTAGAAACTTCATTATCCAGTTATGGGGTTTGATACTGCTATTGATTTCACATAGACGATACTCAAGTGCTACAGGCATGTGAATCATATAAAACCCAAAGATAGATCACTGCAAAAATATAGTAAGATTCTGGTTATAGCTCACATTTTTGGTGAAAAATGCCACTAATAGAATTCTGTAATGAACTTGCTCCTTAAATGAATTATTATTCCAGAATTTTCTGATTAATATAAATCCCCTATTATGTCATACTCCAATTAAATTAGACAGGATATTATTTTATGTGAGATTGTAATTAACTAAACTGGAATTTGGCCAAGTAGTCATAATTTATACCTGGACAGTGAGAAGATGTATGAGGATTTTAATATTTATAGTTGGTTGAGAACTACCCAAGTTTCACATTCATCCAGATGATGATATTTTGCCTTTCATTCACTGTTAATACTGTAGGACTGATTTAGGACTCCTTTGTGACTCCTACCTTTAAACTTTACCTTCTTTCAAATATTTCTGTGTCTGTGAAATGTACACATTTGTTTAAGGGGGTAATATTTCAGCCAAGTTAATTTTTTGGGGTGGTAAAAATAAAAAGGTAGTGGCTCTGGCACAGGTTGTCCAGAGAAGCTGTGGCTGTGCCATCCCTGGACTTGTTCAGTAACAGCTTGGACAGAGCTTGGAGCAACCTGGGATAGTGGAAGGTGTCCCTGCCCATGGCGAGCGGGTTGGAATGAGATCATCTTTAGGGTCCCTTCCAATCCGAGGATTCTGTGTCCTGCACATCTGGGGTCATGGTGTGCACCTATCTGAGTATGCAATGGAGCTGTGCAGGGAACTGGCCCAGCAGAGAGAGTGCTTTGAGTCAGGGAGAGAAAAAAAGATACCTGGAATCAATACTTTCTGATTTAGGCTTCTGTTTTATAGGATTAAAAATGTTTCATGAGTGACCCAGAGGAAAAATGTAGACTGGAGGCAAAGTAGAAATTATTACTGTATCTAATAACTTCCAGATGTCCAGCAATATTTTGAGTAAAAGGGTGAAGTGCCAGTTTCCAAGCATTATATATTATCAGTTTCAAAGTGGGGGTTTGCTTTTGGCTGGTTGCTTGATTGTGGTTTTTTTTTTTTTTAATTGATGCAAACACAGCCTTTGCTGGAGAACTTTCAAAATATCTGCCTTTTTTCTTAGAGATTAATAGCTTATAAATTATATTTTTAGTAGCTGTGAAATGGGAAGAACACAGTGTATTTTGCAACGTAGTTTTAAATCATTCTAGTCACAGGTTTAACACTTACAAAAACCAAATCTTATATAGGAGTATAAAATGCTGCACAAGGTATTTTGACCATTCTGTTCTTACAGCCTGGCAAGCTATTTATGGAGCTTTACAGGACTTAATGGATTTTTCATGGACTTAACATTAATAACAGCCTAATGTAGTTCAAAGTTGCCCATCCTCATGGTATTTTATTTCTTCGCTGGCTCTGCAGGGATTTGCTTGGCAGTTTGGGTGCTTGGGGGCTGTGATGAGGGAGGACCTCTCCATTGTGGCAGTGGAGGGAAAAAATTCTTGAGAACTCTAATGTTTGCATGAGTTTCCTGATTGTATAAAAGTAGCCCTTTGTGTGGGCCTGGAATAGGATTACTTGTGTGGAAAGGCCTATAGTTTCATTGTAAGACAGTAGTAAATATGACAGGTGAAAGCCATGAGATCTGTTGTGCACAGCAACTCATTACTGTCAACAGCAAAGTCATGGAATCACAGAACTGCTTGGGTTGGAAAGGACCTTTAAAGTTCATCTCATTCCAAGTCCCCTGTCATGGGCAGGGTCACTTTCCACTATCCCAGGCTGCTCCAAGTCCCATCCAACCTGGCCTTGTCGTTTTAAAACCTCACAGAAAAAAGAAAAATTAACCAAGACAATACGCAAAAATTAACAACAGAAAAACCCTCCAAAATGTAAAACTTGTCAGCATATATTTGTTTAGATCCCAGCGAATAAAAACCTATTGGTTCTTTCTCTGTCTTTAATAAAAGCAAATCCCTTTTCTCACCTGGCAGCTGTCAGCAGTGGGAACTTCACTGTTCAGATTATCGTTTATTGAATCTTGAAGAAATTGAATTGTTCATTGTGTGTGTCAGCTGTAGTTTACTAGAACACTTCTGTCCCTCCAGGAGTGGGCTGATTGCTGTAAACCGAGAATTGATTTAGTCTTAAATTTTAGAAATTCAGATGCAGCCCTGGAGCATGTGTCTTCCTCCTTTCTTTTTAACATTATCGTGGAATATTTATTATTAGGAGTATATAGCATCAACTGCCCACCACCCGTAAACCAGATCTAATTTAAAAGATTAAAATATATTTTTTAATTTGAAAAAATGAGGGTATTTTTACAAATATAGCTTACCTTAGCCTTTGCCCTTTTATCATCTAATACCCATACCTCTGTATGCAAACGTACAGTTCATGTCTTCTTGTTTCTGCATGCAACCCAAATATCCAAACTTCTCAGTCTCAAAGGTTAGAGATCTTTTCAGAAGAGACAGATTTCATTTTCTACCTCTTACTTTTGTCAGACTCAGCTGGGGATTCCTTGAGCTCCACATTTGGGTGTCGTGTAGTGGGCTTTATTTCTGACAGACAACAGCAGAATTCACATGTACTTGGCATCACTGGCTCTGAGTCCTCCTGTCACACCCTTCCTGGAGACTGTCCCATCCATCATGTGAGCTGGTGTGTATTTACTCATGGGCACATCACTTGATCACTTGACAGATGCTACAAGTGTACACCACTTAGAGGATCCTGGTGTTCCTAGTTCATCACTGCACAGATGCTCACTCTCTTCCCAGGTGGTCTGACCTGCAGAAAATGCCACAGTACATAACTACAAATATCTTAAAATTCATTACCTGATGTAATTAGTGGGATTGTTAGTTCCTTCTGTGAATGGCACAAATATGAAGTATTTCCAGCAGGGTGATCACATCCACTGCACTACTTACAGCACTGGGCTGTTTGTAATGCCTTGATTCAGTGGAAGATAGCATTTAGTAAGCAGCATGTGGGGTTCTTTTGCAAATATTTTACATGAAAGAAAATGACTGTGAAGCTGCAGGAAAGGAAGCTCAGAAGCATTCTTATATCAGAACTGAAAACTAGATAAAGATTCAAATCCTGTCTCACTCAACATGACACCATCCTTTTTTACTCTTTAACAATTGTGGGAGATAAATGTTGTGGCAGTAGCTTGCATAGTGTGAAAAATCTTGTGAGATTAAGAGAAAGCAGTTAGTAGAAGTCCCAGCAGGAACGTATTCTTCCCAAGTTGCAAAGGGATTTATGAGGATGAGGGGAAGGAGCAGAGCTGGATGCTCTGTGAATCAATTAAAGGGCTCAGCATGTGTTCCTGGGAGCTGGAAAAGGAGCCGGTGGTGCCTCACAGGACACTGGCAGACTTTTTTCTTGGAAAATGAGGATAGTTATTCATTTCTTTTGGAGAAGTTCAGCCTGTGGCTTTCAGTAGGACATTGAACAGGGGATTGACAGTTTAGGAAAGATGTTTCCTGACGTCTAAGAACAGGGTAATGTGCAGGGCCCCTCTGTTTTGGAGAGAAGCATCATGCATGTGGGTGCTGTAACAGCCCATACCTGGTAAATAATAAGACAGCAATGGAGTCAGAGTCTGTCACATGCCTTTGTTGAACTATCAGTGTTGGGTTTTTGTCTATGCTAGACAGGAATATCTAATATAGGGCTGAGCAGGGGAGAGAGAAAACAATCCTGAAGAGATGGGGTTAAATGACAGTGGCTGGCATTGGACAGGGTATTCTGAGAGTAGCACTCCCCTTGGGTTTTTTTGGATAGTGTTATTTGGTTTATTGCTGTGTGCTGAATTGACTGCACTGTATTCCCCACTGGCACAGGACTGGATACCAAAGACTCCTACTCTGAGATGACTGGTAAGATCTCAGCTCTTCTGAGATTTCTGTTTCCATCTCCCAGCCTTGTTTTTCCTCCTGGCCTACTTTGGACACCAAAAATAGTTACTGTGATGGGGAAAAAAGTGGTTTAAGCCTCTTTTGTTGAATCAGGAAGCAGATTGATTGTGTTATGTGAGGATCAGCAAAGGAAGTGCTAAGTTCTGGGTTTCTGGATGTCTGAATTAATACTTAGGATGCTCTATAGCCAGCTGCAGCACAGTAATTTGTCTATGGATGTGTGTGTGTGTGTATATATATATATGTGTATGTATTTATGTGTGTACATTTTTATGGTACTTTAAAAATTCATAATGTTAATACCGCAATCCTCCATATTATTTCAAGTCAGCCTGTTTAAACCTTCTACACAAATGTGGATCTATTTGCAAGTGTCTGTATCACATGTTCTTTTAGAAATGTTTGGTGATGCAGAGGCAAGAGCTCTGCAGACAGACCCAAAGCACTCTCTAGCAATCTGGTGGTGTTGTCATTTCATAAATGAAGTGCTGTAGAACTTCTAGAAAGAAATTGCTTTTTTCTTTGGTAAGGAGTTCTTTTCCAGGTATGGATTGCAAGCTGTTTTCTCCTCCTCATCCCAGCCCTGACGGTGAGAGCCTGCAGTGTAACCCACAGCTGCTTCCTCCCTATTCATTTATTCCAGGACAGTACCACTGCCGTAGGACCCTGTGTGTTTTTCTTATCTCATAAGAAACATTGTCATTTAGGGTAAATATTATGCTGTTGCTAATGGGTTTAAAATTCATTTCAAGTTTTCCAATTACATATTTCATTTATTTCATGAATGTGAAATGACACTGCAGAGAGCTGAGCTGTTCACGGGCATGTGCTGAGCTGGAGAAGGTTTTACTTCTCCATTTTCCATTTAAACTCACAAATTTAATTACTGAAATGGAAGTTGTTCTTCTTTACTGTGAGGCTGAGATCATGATGTGTACCTACCTCTACCGTTTTATATAGAAGGTAAAAAAACAGATGGTCCCTAATGGCCTATCCAAGTTCTGACCTTAGATGATGGCTGGTGATGTGTCTGGGAGTTGTTTTGCAGACAGGAATACTCTGCAATGAACAGCCTTTGTGTTCTTCTCAAGATCATGGGTTTATGTCCATTTTTTCTTGCAACCTGCCTGGCTCTGCCTGCGAAGCCGTTTGTTACTGTAGCATGATTATTGAATTAATTTTACATATAATTTTGAAAACCAGAACATCTTGCCAGTCCTCACTCTTTGCTCCATGGAGAGTGTCGCGGCAGCTGCGGTGCCGGATGGTGAGGTGCCGCGACCTTCCAAAAACGTCTCCAAGGCAAAGCTGCTCGGCAGGACCACCACACACTCACACACACGTGCACATACACACACACGGATAGCTCCAGAAAATGGGTTGACGACAAAGATGCAGGAAGGGTCCTTGTATGGGGTTCCACGGGAGGAGTTTATTGCGGCCACTCACGTGAAGGGGTCCAGGGACGAAGACAAGGAACATGAGAGGGTCCAGGTTTAAATACAAGAATGGAGGGAGCATCAGAGACCAATGATCTGAGGGCATGAGGGCGCTACACAGGTGGGGATAGAGTATGGGAGCCAATGGGGAAGCTGTGAGGGAATGGCAAGGGAGCAAGGGCCAATGGGGAAACAGGGAGTGGAGAACCTTCAAGGGCAGGGGCACATTAGGTAACAAGGGGCGTGGAGGCCAATGGGCCACCGGGGAAGCAGGACTGGGGTACATTAACATAGCAGAACAGCTCATCCTGCAGGGAAGCCTTTTTGTCTCCGTAACTTGAGGAGGATCTCTGGTCTTAGGGACTGTCCCACCAGTGGACACTCTTTGTCTCTTGATCCGTAGGCCCACCAGCCCCCACAACTCCTCCCTCTTTATTAATCAAAAAGGCTTCCCCTAGGGATCTCAAAAGCAAACTTTTTAAGCAACTGAACACACATAAAGCAACAAAAACGATCAGAAGCATCCATAATGCGATCCTTAAAAGCGATGCAAGCCATCCCCCGAGGCCCCAATGTCCACAGAAGTCCTTGACCAAGTCTCTTAACTTCTGGATGCTAGCGCGCATGTTCTCGCGGTGGGTGGTAAGATTCTCTTGGGGCTGCAACACAGTCCAAGCATCCACTGCCAGTGGTACCCGGAGCATCCAGAGGATGGCAGGGTGATAGGTGTTGGATGCTGCTGCTCTAGCAGGTGCTTTTATCCGGTGGAGGCTCTGGTTGCGGGATGGCGGGTTGGTGTCGGCGGTGGAGATCTGCACCGTCTCCATTTCCACACTGCCTTCTTCTGGTCTTGAGGTTGCGCCCCATTCGTCTCCTTTGAAGTTGTGTCCATGGGAGCAGTGTTTGCCAGGCGAGTGTAGGGCTTGGTCTTACCTGGCAGCTCCTGGTTACCGTCTCTGGCTGCTCACTTCCTAACCCCAGTCCAGTGATCCTCAGACCCAGAGTTGGAATCTGAGGAGTCACTGCTC